>JAJQQW010000001.1:52694459-53049459 GCA_025583905.1 Ia io
GAAGGCATTGTCCTGGAAGGGGGCTGTGCCCTGCTTCGGTGCATTCCAGCCTTGGACTCATTAACTCCAACTAATGAAGATCAAAAAATTGGTATAGAAATTATTAAGAAAGCACTAAAAATTCCTGCAATGACCATTGCTAAGAATGCAGGTGTTAAGGGATCATTGATAGTTGAGAAAATTTTGCAAAGTTCCTCAGAAATTGGTTATGACACCATGCTTGGAGAAATTGGTGAATATGGTGGAAAAATGAATCATTGATCCAACTAAGGTTGTACGAACTGCTTTACTGGATGTTGCTGGCGTGGCCTCTCTGTTAACAACAGCAGAAGTTGTGGTCACAGAAATTCCTAAAGAGGAGAAGGACCCTGGGATGGGTGGGATGGGTGGAATGGGAGGAGGGATGGGAAGCGGCATGTTCTAGCCCTGGAATAGTGCTTTACCATCTTACTGAGAACTGACAGGAAGCTCAGGGCATCTCTTCACCTATAACTTCAGAGAAGTCAGTTGAAGGAAATAACTGAAGAAAAGGCTGGCTATGTTCAAGAAAATCACTCTAACCATCAGTTACTGGTTTCAGTTGACAACACACAATGGTTTACTGCTGTCATTGTCCATGCCTATAGATAATTTATTTTGTATTTTTGAATAAAAGTACATTTGTACATTCTTGATAAGTGCAAGAGTCATGTATGAATGTACTGCTTTCAACGTAAATCACTGAGGCATGTTTACTACTATTCTGTTACAATCAGGATTTTAGTGCTTGCCATCACCCGATGAGAAGTGAAGAAGCAGCCTTTCTGTGGAGAGTAAGAATAATTGTGTACAAAGTAGAGAAATATCCAATTATGTGACCTTTGTGTAATAAAAATTTGTTTTAAAGTTAAAAAAAAAAAGACCAGATAGGGGACTGCTGATGAGAAAAGATCTAAACTGGAGTAGTAGCAGCAAAAATAGACAGATTTAAGAGATGTTAAGGGGCAGATGGACAGAGTTTATACGGGGATGTGAAGGAGCCCATGATGATGGTGGAATGACTCACTAAAATATTACATATAAGTGTAATAACAAGTGTGGGGGGAAATAATGAAATTCTACTGGAAAAGAACTGTGGTGAGTAGGAGTGGCTCCTTTTTAGAATAGCATTCAGACGGTATAGGAAGTACACTATTATAGTACACAAATGAGCTCTGAAATAAGATGAATGCAAATTGTTGCTCTGTTATTTAGTAGCTGTGGGAATCAGGCAAACTATTCACCCTCTCTAAACCTCCAATACCTTCACTATAGATACCCACCTCATACAGTAAGTGATGAGCACTAAATGAGAATGAATGCATGCCCATTTAGTATGTCTATAATTCAAAAGATAATAAGTCATGGACACAACCTAAGTGTCACTCAACAGGTGAATGAATAAAGAAATTTGACATTTAGCTTAAAAAAGAAGGATATATGGCCATTTTCAACAATATGGATGAACCTGGAAGACATTATGCCAAATGAAATAGGCCAGATAAAAAAAGAAAAAAGACTGCATAACCTCATTGATATGTGGAATCTAAAATGTTGACTACATAGAAGCAAAGAGAAGAATGGTAATTATCAGGACCTGGGAAGGGCTTGGGGAACAGGGAAATGTTGGTCAAAGGGTAACAAGTGGCAGTTATATAGTATTAATAAGTCTGAATATCTCATGTACAACATGATGACTATCCTATAAAATAAAAGCCTAATATGCAAATTGACCAAACTGTGGAATGACCAGTCACTATGACACACACTGACCACCAGGGGGCAGATGCTCAACACGCCAGTCAAGGTGGGTGCCAGTGGCTGCCCGCCCCCCATTACCCCACCAGTTGCCTCCCACAGAGGGAGGTGACCGGCAGCAGTGGCGGGCGGCGCCAGGCAGGCCTAGGCGGGTGCCAGTGGGGACCCCACAGATCAGCCCTGATCGCTGGCCAGGCCTAGAGACCCTATCCATGCACGAATTTCATGCATTGGGCCTCTAGTTGTTAATAATAATATATTGAACACTGGAATTTTTTTAATTGAGTAGATTTTAGGTGGTTTCATAAAGTAGTAACTATGTGAGATGATATATGACATGTTAATGAGCTTGACAACAGAAACCATTTCACTATGTATATGTGTATGAAATCATCATTTTATATACTTTGCATACATAAAATTTTACTAAAAAACAAGTGTTGGTGAAAGTGTGGAGATATTGAAACATTCATCCATTATTAGTGGGAAAGCAAAACGGTACAGATGCTTTAGAAAACAGACTCAAAATAGTTCCTAAAAAGTTTAAAAATAGTGAGGTCATATTACCCAGCAATTTCACGCCTAGAGGTATACCCAAGATCATTGAAAACATACATTTACACAAAAATATATGCACAAATGTTCATAGCAGCATTATAGCCAAAAAGTGGAAACAACTCCAGTGTCCACCTACTGATAAATGGATAAACAAAATGTGATATATCCATGTAAGCCAATATTACTTATCCATCAGAAGGAATGAAGTATTTATATATACTACACCATGGATGAACCTTGAAATCATTATGATAAGAAGACAGCTATCCAAACCACCACATATTATATGATTCCATTTATATGAAATGTCAAAAATAGGCAAATCCATATTGAAAGATGGTAAATTAGTGATTTCCAAGTATTAAGAGGAGTGGGGTTTTGAGATATATAGGGTTCTTTTGGGGGTGATGAAGATGTTATGGAATTAGATGGTTGCATAAGTTGGTGAACATACTAAAAACCACTGATGTGTACTTTAAAAGGGTGAATTTTATGCCATGTGAATTATATTTCAGTAAAAAAATTAAAAATATAAATGTCTAGATTAGGTGATCCCATTGGTGATCTTCTGGCACAAAGCCCTCATCACACAGAGTAGCAAACTGAATTCCAGAATGGGGAAGTCACTAGCCCAAGTCACTCAGCAAGCTAGTGACCAAGATACAATTAGACCAATTTAGGTCTACTAACATCCAGCTCACTTATTTATTATACACATTTATTGAGGACTTACGATATGCCAGGTTATATGTTGGTACTATTGATACAGAATGAAAAAAGGCTTTCTGCTGGCAAAAAGATTATGCTCTCTGGTGTTTACTTGTAGAGCTTATAAATAAACCAATATATGAATTTACTCAGTAAAAATGAGATTATAGAATAACAGAGTAGGCATTCAATGTGTCTTTCCACTTTCTCCTGAGTGCCAACTCACCTCCTCTATGAAGGAGGTTATCCCTTAAACTGGATAATCCCTTTCTCTTCACACCCTTTCTCTCCTTAAACACACATTCATGTATTATACAAGTATTTACTGAACACATGCAATTTATAGAAATTGTTCTAAGGGAAGGTGATAGAGTGGATCTTACACTCTAATGAAGAAGACAATAAACATGCAAACAAATAGTAGCCAAGTGATATTAATAAAATAAAGC
Organism: Ia io; assembly: GCA_025583905.1. Taxonomy (NCBI): domain Eukaryota; kingdom Metazoa; phylum Chordata; class Mammalia; order Chiroptera; family Vespertilionidae; genus Ia; species Ia io. The sequence goes on from JAJQQW010000001.1 coordinate 52,697,951, forward strand.
AGTATAAAAGGATAGGAGGAGGAGAAGGAACTCTTTAACTAGAGTACTCTGAAAAGGTCTCTATGAAGAGATGGTATCTAGAAGAATTCTGAATGAAGGAATGAGCCTTGCGAAATTCTGGAGGAAGAATGTTTAGGGCCAAAAGAACAGCAAATGTAAAGGCCCTTAGATAAGTTTGGTACGTATAAGGAACAGCAAAACAAATGAGATTAGGACAGAGATTACAAAGGGGACAGAGAGACAGTGAATTTCAGAAATTAGGACAGACAGGTAATCAAGGATCATAAAAAGCAGAATGAAATGTGAGTTTTCTGCTAAACATAAAAAAGTCACTGAAAATGTGTAGCAGGGAGAACCACATGATCTGAATTATATTTTTAAAGGATGTACATCTTGCTGGTTGCTGTGCAGAATGGATTATAGTCAGGCAAGAAGAAAAGCAAGGATACTAGTTTGGAAGCTACTGTAGCCACCCAGGTAAGTGATGACAGTGGCCCAACCAGAAAGATAGCAGTGGGAATTAATAGGGTTTAGCATATAAGGTGCATGTAGAGCTAAAAGGAATTGCTGATGGATTAGATGTAAGGTAAAAGAGAGAGTAATCAAATAAGATTCCAAAGTCTTGACCTTAGTAATTCAGTGACCAGTACTGCCAATTACTTAGATGGGAGAGACCAGAGTAAGAGCAGGTTGAGGAAAAATATGGAATCAAGAGTTGTGTTTTCTGGGGGGGGGGGCGGTGGGGAGGGGGTTGGGATGAGGGCATGCGACAGGGGTTAGGGGAGGCTGGGGGAAGGTCAATGGGGAAAAAAAGGGAGATATATGTACTACTATGTGTAATACTTCAAACAATAAAATAAAATTTAAAAAATGAACAAAGACAAAGAAGAATAAAAAAAAGAGTTGTGTTTTGTGAATTTTATATTTGAGATGCCCATGAGTTATCCAAGGAAAGCTACTGAACAGGGAGTTTGAGATGGAAATAGAGGGGTAACAACAGTCCTAGATACATATATTTGGAAATCATCCTCAAATTTATGATACTTTAAAGTTGTAAGATTGAATGAGATCATACAGGTAACAAGAAGTGGACTTGAAAAAAATCTGGGACCTTCCAACATGTAAAATTTGGCAAGAAAAGGAAAGCCAGAAGAGGAGACCGAGATAGATATGTCTAGTGAGGTAGAAGGAGAGCTTGGTGTCCTGAAAGCCAAGTGAATTAAGGAGTTAATTAACTGTGTCAAATGTTGTTCACAAGCTGAATATGATGAGAATAGTGGTATGGGCACTTGGTTTGGCCACATGGAAATTATTAGTAATCCTGAAAAAAAATTGTTTCAGTAGAGTAGTGGGGAGGGAGGCCCATTTAGAATGAGTGCAGTCTCCATACTAAGCAATTATTCTACTGAATGACATTTATTTGTTTACATACATCTCTCTTCAATCAGCCTATAAACTCCTTGAGAGCAGGGACTGTGTCTTAATTCTACCTAATCACCTAGCACTGTTCCTGTCAGAGAGTGGTTTAATCCATGTGAGCTGATTTTCTCCCCAAATTTATTGAGATATAATTGACAAATAAAAATTGACTCATAGAGAGTAGGCTGCCAGTTATTGGGGGAGGGCGCATAGAGAGATTGAGCAAAAAGGAAAAAATGTACCGTATATATTTAGGTACACAATATGATGTTTTGATACAGGGATATATTGTGAAATGATTACAACAATCAAGTTAATTAACATCCATCAACTCACACAGTTACTGATTTTTTTATGCGATGAGAATATTTACGATCTACTCTTTTCAAATGTCAAGTACACAACAGTATTATTAACCATAGTCACAATGCTATACCTTACCTCTCCAGAACTTAGTGATCCTGCATAAATTGACTTCTGTACCTTTTGATCAACAACTTCTCATTCACTATCCCCCCCCCAAGTCCCTGCAATCATTACTTTATTCTCTGCTTCTATGAGTTTGACTTTCAGATTCCACATCTAAGTGAGACCATGCAGTATTATTGGTCTGTCTGTCATTGGCTTATTTCATTTATCATAAGTTACTCTAGGTTCATCCCTGTTTTCCTAAATAACAGGATTTCCATCTTTTTTTAATGACTGAATAGTATTCCATTGTGTGTGTGTGTGAGTGTGTGTGTATTTCCCACATTTTCTTTATCCATTCATCCATCAATGGATACTAGGTTTTCCTTATTTTCATTATTGTGAACAATGCTGTAATAAACATGAAAGTGCATATATATATTTGAGATATTGATTTCATTTCCTTTGGATATATATCCCAGTTCTATTTTCAATTTTTCAAGAAATATCCATACTGTTACCATAATGACTATACCAATTTACATTCCCACCAACAGTGTATAAGAGTTCCCTGTTCCCTTTTCTTTATATCCTCATCAACACTTGTATTTTGTCTTTTTGGTACTAGCCACCCTAACAAGTGTGAGGTGATATCTCATTGTGGATTTGATTTGCATTTCCTTGATGATTAGTGAAGTTGAGCATTCTCCATATAACTGTTGGCTATTTACATGTCTTGTTTTGAGAAATATCTAATCAGATCATTTGACCTATTAAAATTTGAGTTATTTTTTTATTGAGTTGTGTGAGATCTTTATATATTTTGGATAGTAACCCCTTATCAGATAATATGGTATACAAATAGCTTTTATTCTGTAGGTTGTCTTTCATTCTGTTGATCATTTCCTTTGCTATGCAGAACCTTTTTAGTTTGACGCAATCACATTTGTCTATTTTCCTTTTGTTGCCAGTGGTTTGGGTATCATATGCAAAAGAAAAAGAAAAAACACTGCCCAGACCAATTTCAAGGAACTTTTCCCCTATGTTTTCTTCTAGTAGTTCACAGTGATGGGTCTTACACTTAAGTCTAATACATTTTGAGTTGATTTTTTGTATATGGTGTGAGGTAAAGGTCCAATTTCTTTCTTTTGCATGTGGATATCCACTATATTCTTGGCAATTTTGTTGAAGATCAAGGGACCATAAATATGTGGATTTATTTCTGGGCTCATTATTCTGTTTCATTGGTCTAAATATCCATTTTGTGCCAGTACTACTAGTATACTATTTTGATTACGATAGATTTATACTATATTTTGAAATCAGAAACTGTGATGTCTCCAACTTTGTTCTTTCTCAAGATTGCTTTGGCTATTTGAGGTCTTCTGTGGTACCATATTAATTTTAGAATTGTTTTGTCTATTTTTAAGAGAAATGCCATTGGAATGTTTAAAAATCTTTATTGTTGAATGTATTACATATGTCCCTATTATCCCCCATTGCCCTCTACAATCCTCCTTCTCCCCCAAGCCCTCACTATCCTACCATCTGTGTCCATGGGTTATGCACATACACACATGAGTTCATTGGTTGATCTTCCCTTCTCCACCTCCCCTGCATTCCCTCTGAGGTTTAACCATCGGATCGATGTCTCCAGGTCTCTGGGTTTATTTTTGTTCATTAGTTTATGTTGTTCATTAAATTCCACATATGAGTGGGATCATGTGATATTTATCTTTCTCTGACTGGCTTACTTTGCTTAGCATAATGCTGTCTAGTTCCATCCATCCTGTTACAAATGGTAAAAGTTCTTTCTTTTTTTTTACAGCTGCATAGTATTCCATTGTATAGATGTACCATAGCATACAATGGAGTCAAGCCAGTCTCTTTAATAAATGGTGTTGGGAAAATTGAACAGATACAAGAAAAAATTAAATAGACCACAAATTTACACCATACACAAAAATAAACTCAAAATGGATAAAAGGCTTAAATGTAAGACGTGAAACCATAAAAATCCTAGAAGAAGCCATTGGCAGCAAAATCTCAGACAGTTCTCATAGCAATATCTTTATGGATACATCTCCTAGGACAATGGAAACTAAGGAGAAAAAAACAAATGGGACTACATTAAAATAAAAGGCTTCTGCACAGCAAAAGAAACCATCAACAAAATAATAAGAGAGCCTACTACATGGAAGAACATATTTGCTAATGATACATCCAATAAGGGGTTAACTTTGAAAATTGACAGGGAACTCATACAACTTAATGAAGGAAGACAAATAACCCAATTAAAAAATTGGCAAAGAACCTGAATAGACACTTCTCCAAAATGGACATACAAAAGCCCAAGAGACATATGAAAAAACTAGAGGCCCGGTGCACAAAATTCATGCATGGGGGGGAGGGGCACGGTGTCCCTCAGCCCAGCCAGCATTGTCTCTAATCTGGGACCCCTCAAGGGATGCCCAAATGCCCTCTCACAATCCAAGACTGCTGGCTCCCAACCGCTTGACTGCCTGTCCCTAACTGCTTCAGCCTGCCAGCCTGATCAACCCCTAACCACTCCCCTGCCAGCCTGATTGACACCTAACTGCTCCCCTGCCTGCCCGGTCACCCCTAACTGCCCTCCCCTGCAGGACTGTTCACCCCGAACTGCCCTCCCTTGCCAGCCTGGTTGCCCCTAACTTCCCTCTCCTCCTGGCCTGATCACCCCCAACTGCCCCCCCCTGCAGGCCTGGTCCCCTCCAACTACCCTCCCCTGAAGGCCTTGATCCTCCCAACTGGCCTGCCCTGCTGGCCTGGTCCCCCCCAAACTTCCCTCCCCTGCAGCCCTGGTCACCCCCAACTGCCCTCCCCTGCAGGCCTTGTCCCTCCCAACTACTCTCCCCTGCAGGATTGGTCCCCACCAACTTCCCTCCCCTTCAGGCCTGGTTGCCCCTAACTGCCCTCCCCTGCAGGCCTGGGTCCCCCCCAACTGCCTTCCCCTGAAGGCCTGGTCCCCCCAACTGCCCTCCCCTGCAAGCCTGGTCACCCCCAACTGCCCTCCTCTGACAGCCCAGTCACCCCTAACTGCCCTCCCCTGTAGGCCTGGTCACCCCCAACTGCCCTCCCCTGCAGACCTTGTCCCTCCCAACTGCCCTCCCCTGCAGGCCTGGTCCCCACCAAATTCCCTCCCCTGCAGGCCTGGTTGCCCCTAACTGCCCTACCCTGCTGGCCTGGTCAACCCTAACTGCACTCCCCTGAAAGACTGGTCACCCCTAACTGCTCTCTCCTGCTGGCCTGGTCCCCACCAACTGCTCTCCCCTGCTTGCCTGGTCCCCCTATAACTTCCCTCCCCTGCAGGCCTGGGTCCCCCAAACTGCCCTCCCCTACTGGCCTGGTCCCCACCAAATTCCCTCCCCTGCAGGCCTGGTTGCCCCTAACTGCCCTACCCTGATGGCCTGGTCAACCCTAACTGCACTCCCCTGGAGACTGGTCGCCCCTAACTGCTCTCTCCTGCTGGCCTGGTCCCCACCAACTGCTCTCCCCTGCTTGCCTGGTCCCCCTATAACTTCCCTCCCCTGCAGGCCTGGGTCCCCCCAAACTGCCCTCCCCTACTGGCCTGGTCCCCACCAAATTCCCTCCCCTGCAGGCCTGGTTGCCCCTAACTGCCCTACCCTGATGGCCTGGTCCCCACCAACTGTTCTCCCCTCCTGGCCTGGTCCCCCCCTAACTGCCCTCCCCTGCAGGCCTGGGTCCCCCCAAACTGCCCTCCCCTAATGGCCTGGTCCCCACCAACTGCCTTCCCCTACTGGCTTGGTCCCCCCGAACTGCTCTCTCCTGCTGGCCTGGTCCCCACCAACTGCTCTCCCCTGCTGGCCTGGTCCCCCAAATGCCCTCCCTTGCAGGACTGGCCTCCCCAATTGCCCTCCCCTGCAGTCCTGGTTCCTCCTAACTGTCCTCCCCTGCAGGCCTGGTCACCCCCAACTGCCCTCCCTTGCAGGCCTGGTCCCTCCCAACTGCCTTCCCCTGCTGGCCTGATTGCCCACAACTGCCCTCCTCTGCTGGCCATCTTATGGTGGCCATCTTGTGTCCACCCGGGGGCAAACATCTTTGACCACATGGAGGCGACCATCATGTGTGTTGGAGTGACAGTCAATTTGCATATTACCCTTTTATTAGATAGGATAGAGGCCTGGTGTACAGTTGGGGGCCAACTGGTTTACCCTAAAGGTTGTCCTGGATCAGGGTGGGGGTTCCGCTGGGGTGCCTGGCCAGCCTGGGTGAGGGGCTGAGGGCTGTTTTCAGGCTGGCCACAGCCCTTTCATGGTGGGGGGGCCCTCTGGGGTGCCTGGCCAGTCTGAGTCAGGGGCTGAGGGCTGTTTGTAGGCTGGCCAAGCCCCCCCAGCAGGGACCCTCACCCCATGGGGGTGTGGCCAGTCTGGGGGAGGGGCTGAGGGCTGTTTTTAGGCTGGCCACAGACCCTTCAGGGTGGAGGGGTCGCGCTGGGGTGCCTGGCCAGCCTGGGTGAGGGGCTGAGGGCCGTTTTCAGGCTAGCCATGCTCCCCAGCAACCCAAGCTCCCAGTGCCTCCTTTTTTTCTTTTTTCTTTTTTTTCAGTGCCTCCTTTAGTGGAGGCCAGGTCCGGCTGGAAGCAGGTATTTGGGATTTATTTATCTTGTATAATTGAAACTTTGTAGCCTTGAGCAGAGGCCAAGACTGACCAGGGCGGGCGGGAAGCTTGGCTTCCTCCATCGCCTGGGGCAACCCAAGCCTCCTGCTCACTCCAGCTCTGTGGCTGCCCCCATCTTTGTTGGGTTAATTTGCATACTCGCTCCTGATTGGCTGGTGGGTGTAGCAGAGTGATGGTTAATTTGCATGTTTCTCTTTTATTAGTGTAGATGTTCAGTCACTAATCATCCAAGTGATGCAAATCAAAATGACAATGAGATGCCACCTCACACTTGTTAGAATGGCTATCATTAACAAATCAACAAACAACAAGTGTTAGTGAGGATGTGGAGAAAAGGGAACCCTAGTATACTGCTGGTGGAAAAGGAGACTGGCGAAGTCTCTGTGGAAAACAGTTTGAAGTTTCCTCAAAAAATTAAAAGTGAAACCACTATTTGACCCAGTGATTCCACTTCTAGGAATATATCCCAATAATTCAGAAACACTTATCAGAAAGAATATATGCACCCCTATGTTCATAGCAGCACAATTTACAATGGCTAAGATTTGGAAACAGCCTAAGTGGCCATCAGCAGATGCAATTGGGATTTTTAAAAAATATATTTTAGTGATTTTAGAGAGGAAGAGAGAGGGAGAGTGAGATAGAAACATCAATGATGAGAGAGAATCATTGATTGGCTGCCTCCTGCACGCCCCCTATTGGGGATCAAACCCACAAACCAGGCATGTGCCCTTGGCCAGAAAAGAACCTGGTACTCTTCAGTCAGTAGGCCGACACTCTATTCATTGAGCCAAACCAGCTAGGGCGCCATTGGGACTTTTATAGGGATTGAAATTAATTTGTAGATAGTTCTGGGTAGTGTGGACATTATTACAATATTAATTCTTCTAATACATGAATACGGAATATCTTTCCATTTATTTGTCTTCAATTTCTTTCATCAATGCCTTCTAATTTTCAGTACATGGGACTTCAACTCCTTGGTTAAATTTATTCCTAAGGTTTTTTTCATGCTATTATAAAAGGGATGGTTATCTTAATTTCATTTTGTATAGTTTATTGTTATCATATTAAAAAACAACTGAATTTTATATGTTGATTTTGCATCATGCACTTTATTGAATTCACTTATTAGTTCTAACAATTTTTTTCCTTAAGATTCTTTTCTTTTCTTTTTTTATTAAGGTGTTATATGTGTACATATCTTACCATTGTCCCCCCCACCCCACACCAATACATGCCCTCACCCCCCAGAGTTTACGTCCATTGGTTATGCTTATATGCATGCACACAAGTCCTTTGGTTGATCTCTTATCTCCCCCACCTATCCCTAAACTTCCCCCTGTAATTTGACAGTCTATTTGATGCTTTACTGTCTCTGTATTTACCTTTTTGTTCACCAGTTTATAATGTTCTTTATTATCCATAAATGAGTGAGATCATGTGGTATTTTTCTTTCATTGACTGGCTTATTTCGCTTAGCATAATGTTCTCCAATTCCATTCAGGTGGCTGCAAATGGTGAGAATTCCTTCTTTTCTATGGCAGCATAGTATTCCATTGTGTAGATGTACCAGTTTTCTGATGCAGGCATCTGCTGATGGGCACCTAGACTGTTTCCAAATCTTAGCTATTGTAAATTGTGCTGCTATGAACATAGGGGTGCATATATCCTTTCTGATTGGTGTTTCTAGTTTCTTCGGATATATTCCCAGGAGTGGGATTACTGGGTCAAATGGGAGTTCCATTTTCAGTTTTTTGAGGAAACTCCATACTGTTCTCCACAGTGGCTGCACCAGTCTGCATTCCCACCAGCAGTGCAGGAGGGTTCCTTTTTCTCCACATCCTCGACAACACTTGTCGTTTGTTGATTTGTTGATGATAGCCATTCTGACAGGTGTGAGATGGTACCGCATTGTTGTTTTAATTTGCATCTCTCGGATAATTACTGACTTTGAGCATGTTTTCATGTGTCTCTTGGCCTTCCTTCTGTCTATTTTGAAAAGATTCTATTTAGGTCCGTTGTCCATTTTTTTATTGGATCATTTATCTTCCTTTTATTAAGTTGCATAAGCTGCCTGTATATGTCGGAGATTAAACCTTTATCAGTGATAGCATTTGCAAATATGTTCTCCCATAGAATGGGCTTTCTTGTTGTTTTGTTGATGGTTTCTTTTGTTGTAAAAAAAGCTCTTTATTTTGATGTAGTCCCATTTGTTAATTTTCTCTTTAGCTTCCATTGCCCTAGGGGCAGTGTCAGTGAAGAAGTTCTTTCGGCATATGTCTGAGATTGTGTTGCCTGTGGATTACTCTAGTATTTTTATGGTTTCCCGTCTTATGTTTAAGTCCTGTATCCATTTTGAGTTTATTTTTGTTTATGGTGTCAGTTGGTGATCTAGTTTCATTTTTTTGCATGTATCTATCCAATTTTCCCAACACCATTTATTGAAGAGACTGTCTTCACTCCATTGAATGTTCATGCCTCCTTTGTCAAATATTAATTGAGCATAGTGGTTTGGGTCAATATCTGGATTCTCTCTCCTGTTCCATTGATCTATATGTCTGTTCTTGTGCGAGTACCATGCTGTTTTGAGAACCGTGGCTTTGTAATACAGCTTGAAATCTGGTATTGAGATCCCTCCTACTTTATTCTTCTTTCTCAGGATTGCTGTGGCTATTCGGGGTCATTTTTTATTCCATATGAATTTTTGGAGAGTTCTTTCTAGGTCTGTGAAATATATTGTTTGTATTTTAATGGGGAGTGCATTGAATCTATAGATTGCTTTGGGTAGTATGGACATTTTAATGATGTTGATTCTACCAATCCATGAACATGGTATGTTCTTCCTTCTGTTTACATCTTCCTCTATCTCTTTTTTCAGTGTCCTGTAGTTTTCTGTGTATAGATCCTTTACCTCCTTAGTTAAGTTTATTCCTAGGTATCTTAGTTTTTTTGGTGTGATAGTAAATGAAATTGCTTTTTTATTCTCTCTTTGTGTAAGTTCACTATTGGTGTATAGAAATACCATAGATTTCTTGGCGTTAATTTTTTATCCTGCTACATTGCCGAATTCATTTATTAAGTCTATTATTTTTTTGATGGAGTATTTCAGGTTTTTTATGTACAATATCATGTCATCTGCAAATAAGGACAGCTTTACTTCTTTTTTCCAATTTAGATGCCTCTTATTTCTTCTTCTTGTCTAATTGCAATATCGAATACATCCAGTACTATGTTAAACAGGAGTGGTGAGAGTGGGCATCCCTGTCTTTTTCCTGATCTTAGGGGAAATGGTTTTAGTTTTTGCCCATTGAGTATGATGTTTGCAGTGGGTTTGTCATATATAGGTTTTATTATGTTGAGGTATGATCCCTCTATTCCCACCTTGTTGAGAGTTGTTATCAAGAAAGGGTGTTGGATTTTGTCAAATGCTTTTTCTGCATCAATTGATATGACTATGTGATTTTTATCTCTCAATTTGGTTATGTGATGTATCACGTTTATTGATTTGCCCATATTGTACCATCCTTGCATCCCTGAGATAAATCCTACTTGGTCATGGTGTATGATCTTTCTGATGTACTGCTGGATCCGATTTGCTAGAATTTTGTTGAGGATTTTGGCATCTATGTTCATGAAGGATATTGTTCCGTAATTCTCATTCATTGTGTTGTCTTTATCTGGTTTTGGTATTAGGGTGATGCTGGCTTCATAGAAGGAGCTTGGCAGTGTTCCTTCCTTTTGAATTTTTTGGAATAGTCTGAGGAGGATAGGTTTTAGTTCTTCCTTGAATGTTTGGTAAAAAGCCCCTGTGAAGCCATCTGGCCCCAGGCTTTTGTTTGCTGGAAGCTTTTGATGACTGCTTCAATTTCTTCCATAGTTACTGGCCTGTTGAGCTGTTTAGATTCTTCCTGATTGAGTTTTGGAAGGTTATATTTTTCTAGGAATATGTCCATTTCCTCCAGGTTGTCCAGTTTGTTGGAATAGAGTTGTTTGTAGTATTTTGTAACAATTCTTTGTATTTCGGTGGGGTCTGTTGTTATTTCACCTCTTTCATTTCTGAGTTGGTTTATTTGGGTCCTCTCTCTTTGCTTCTTGGTGAGCCTGGCTAGAGGTTCATCAATTTTGTTTATCCTTTCAAAGAACCATTTCTTGGTTTTGATGATCTTTTGTATCGTTTGTTTGGTCTCTATGATGTTTATCTCCGCTCTGATCTTTATTATTTCCTTCCTTCTGCTTACACTGGGCTTTTCTTGTTGCTCTCTCTCTAACTCTTTGAGTTGTTGGGTTAAGTAATTTATTACCATTTTTTCTTATTTTTTGCAGTAGGCTTGTAGAGCTATGAACATCCCTCTCAGGCCTGCTTTCGCTGTGTCCCATAGATTTGGGATTGTTTTGTTTTCATTGTCATTTGTTGCCATGATGTTTTTTTATTTCTTCCTTGATGTCTTTGGTAACCCAGTCATTGTTTAATAGCATGCTGTTTAGTCTACATGTGTTTGATTTCTTTGGATTGTTTTTATTGTAGTTGATTTCCAGTTTTATGCCACTGTGATCTGGGAAGATACTTGATATGATTTCTATCTTCTGGAATTTGGAGAGACTTTGCCTATGTCCTAACATATGGTCTATCTTTGAAAATGACCCATGTGCACTTGAGAAGAATGTATATTCTGTGGCTTTGGGGTGAAATGTTCTGAAGATGTCAATTAATTCCATCTGGCCTAGTGAGGCATTTAGGATTTATGTTTCTTTGCTGAATTTTTGTTTAGAGGATTTGTCCAATGTTGATAGTGGGGTATTAAAGTCTCATACTATGATTGTATTGCTGTCAATCTCTCCCTTGATATCTTCCAGGAGTTTTTTTATGTATTTTGGTGCTCCTGTATTGGGTGCATATATGTTTACCAGAGTTATTTCTTCTTGTTGGATTGCTCCCTTTAGTATTATGAAGTGGCCTTTGTTATCTCTTGTTATGTCCTTCACTTTGAGATCCAATTTGTCAAATATGAGTATTGCTACCCCAGCTTTTTTTTCATTTCCATTCGCCTGGAAAACCTTTTTCCATCCTTTCACTCTCAGTCTGTATGCATCTTTTTTTCTGATGTGGGTTACCTGTGGATAGCATGTATATGGGTTTTGTTTTCTTATCCAATCCATTACCTTGTGCCTTTTGATTGGGGCATTCAATCCATTTACATTTAAAGTTATTATTGATAGGCACTTATTTGTTGCCATTTTTATTCTATACCCCTGTGTTCCTTCTTTGCTTCTTATTTCTTTTTTTTACATCAGACCCTTTAGCATTTCTTGCATTGCTGGTTTGGTGGTGATAAACTCCCTCAGTCCTTTTTTGTCTGTGAAGCTCCTGATTTCACCTTCAATTTTGATTGATAGCCTTGCTGGGTACTGTATTCTTGGATTGAGACCCTTCCTTTGCATGACTTTGTATATTTCATTCCATTCCCTTATGGCCTGATGAGTTTCTGTTGAGAAATCAGTTGCTAGTCTGATGGGGGTTCCTTTGTATGTAACTTTCTGTCTCTCTCTGGCTGCTTTTAAGATTCTTACTTTTTTGTTGGTGTTTGCCAATTTAATTATAATGTGCCTTGGCATCGGTCTTTTGGGGTTCATTTTGCTTCGGACTCTGTGAGCTTCTTGGATTTGTGCGGGTTTTTTTCTTCCCCATATCAGGGAAGTTTTCTGTTATTATTTCTTCAAACAAGTTCTCTATTCCTTGCTCAGATTCCTTTCCTTCTGGTACCCCTATTATTCGGATGTTGTTTTGTTTTGTGTTGTCCCAAAGTTCCCTTAGGCTCTTCTCATGCTTTCTAATTTTTTTCTAGAAGCTATTCTATTTTGGTATTTTTTCCCATCTTGTCTTCTAGCTCACTTATGCAGTACTGTGCTTCTTCTAGTCTTGATGCTTTATTGTGTTCTTTACAGCAGTGATGTCATTTTTAATTTCTTCTCGGTTCTTCTTCATTTCCTCTTGGTTCTTACTCATATTTTCGAATTTGTCTTCCATTCTTTTCAGCCACCTTATGACCATTTCTCTGAATTCTTTCTCTGATAGGTTGTTTGCCTCTAATTCGTTTACTTCCTTTTCTGGTGATGCCTGCTTTTCTTTCCTATGGGGTTGTTTCTTTATCTCCCCATGGTCTTTCTTCTCCAGATGTCTGGTTATATAGTTCTCTCTCTCCTTATCTCAGACGAAATCTGACGTTTCCTTGGTGCAGTGAAGAGTTCCTTTGAATCCGCGTGTTTGCACCTTTTGGGGACAGGTGCTCTGGTGCTCACAGCTGTTCAGTGTCTGCCGTTGTCATGGAAAGATAGGCTTCCAATAAAATCCTCCTTCCCTTGCAAGATGGCGAGGTTTTCCCCTCTGAGCCTGCAGCTCCGGGAGGGGACCCAGCCGCTGTGGGTTCTGCATGGTCAGGGGAACCCTGCCTAGCACTCCCCCACCTTCTCCTGGAGTTTAGCTGTCCCTTAACTTGCCAACAGACACTCCCCATGCAAACCTCAGCTGTTCTTGCTCTCCACCCCAGGACCAGGCTCAGAACACGTCTCTATTCAGCCGCCATTTTCTCCGTCCCCCAGTTCCAACAATTTTTAGTAGTTGTTAGAGTTTTCTACATGTAAGTTTATATGATTTTCAAACATAGACAATTTTACTTTTTCCATTCTGATTTGGAATCCATTTATTTCTTTTACTTTCCTAATTTCTCTAGCTAAGTACATTCACATACTATGTTGAATAGAAGTGTAGATAGCAGACATCCTTGTTACTGATCTTAGAGGGAATGGTTTCAGTTTTTTTAACCTTTGAGTATGATGTTAGCTGTGGGTTTGTCATATATGGCCTTTATTATATTGAAGTACAGTTTTTGTTGCTAATCCTCACCTGAGGATATTTTTCCCATTAATTTTTTTAGAGAGATTTGGAAAGGAGGGGGAGAGACAGAGAGAGAAACATGGTTGTGAGAGAGACATGTGGATTAGTTGCCTCCTGCAAATGCCCCAACTGGGTTGGGGATTGAGCCTGCAACGCAGGTGCATGCCCTTGACCAGGAATCAAACTCAAGATCCTTCAGTGCGTGGGCCAAGCTCTATACATTCAGCCATGCCAGCCAGGGCATATAATTCCTTACATATCTAATTTGTTGAGAATTGTTATCATGAAAGAATATTAAAATTCATCAAATGTTTTCTCTGGATCTACTGAAGTGATCATATGATTTTTGTCCTCCATTCTATCACTGTGGTATATCACATTTATTGTTTTATGTTGAACCATCCTTTTATCTACCACAGGGATAGATCCCACTTGGTCATGGTATAAGATCATTCTAATCTATTGATGAATTCCAACTCTAGTATTATGTTCAGGGTTTTTTCATCTACATTCATCAGGGATTTTGGCTGGCAGTTTTATTTTCTTATATTATTCTTATTTGGCTTTGATAAGTTAATGCTGACCTCATAAAATGAATTCCCCCTTCTTAATTTTTTTAGAAGAGTTTGAGAAGAATTGGTATTCATTCTTCATTAAATGTTTGATGTGAGGCTTTTTTTTGTTGGGAGATTTTTGATTAGGAATATATCCATTTCTTCTGGATTATCCAAATTGTTCACAGTTGTTTCTTTATGATTCTTTATATTTCTGTGATGTCAGTGGTAATGTCTCCTCTTTCATTTATAATTTTACTTATTTGAGTTTTCCATTTTTTCTTATCCTATCTAATAAAAGAAAAACATGCAAATTGACCATACCTCCGGTACACCTGCAAGCCACGCCCACCAGCCAATCAGGAGTGAGTATGCAAATTAAACCAATAAATATCACAGCAGCCATGGCGCTGGAGCAAGCAGGAGGCTTGGGTTGCCCCAGCAATGGAGGAAGCCAAGCTTCCTGCCCGCCCTGGCCGGCCCTGGACTCTGCTCAAGGCTACAAAGTTTCAATTATAGAAGATAAATAAATCCCAACAAAAATGGCAGCAGCCATGGAGCTGGAGAGAGCAGGATGCTTGGGGTGCCCCCGGCCATGGAGGAAGCCAAGCTTCCTGACTGCCCTGACCTGCCCTGGCCCCCGCTCAAGGCTACAAAGTTTCAATTATAGAAGATAAATAAACCCAGATACCAGGGCCTCCGCTTGGGTCACGGGGGTGTGTGTGTGGCCGGCCTGCAAACCACCACAGGCCCCTCGCCCAGGCTGCCCCATGCCCCAAGGGGACCCCCACCCTGATCCGATACACCCTTCATGGCAAACCAGCTGGCCCCCACCCATGTACCAGGCCTCTATCCTATCTCATAAAAGAGTAATATGCAAATTGATCATCACTCCAACACACAAGATGGCTGCCCCCATGTCATCAAAGATGGCTTCCCCCATGTGGACACAAGATGGCCACCACAAGATGGCCAGCAGGGGAGGGCAGTTGGGAGAGACCAGGCCTGCAAGGGAGGGCAGTTGGGGGCAATCAAGCCTGCAGGGGAGGGCAGTTAGGAGTGACCAGGTCAGCAGAGGAGGGAAGTTGGGTGTGACCGGGTCTGCAGGGAAGGGCAGTTGGGGGGACCCAGGCCTGCAGGGGAGGGAAATTAAGGGTAATCAGGCTGGCAGGAGAGTAGTTAGGTACAAATCAGGCTGGCAGGGGAGTGGTTAGGAGGTGATCAGGCTAGCAGGCAGAAGCGGCTAGGGGCAATCAGGAAGGCAGACAGGCAAGCAGTTGTGAGCCAGCAGTCCTGGATTGTGAGAGGGATCCCAGACTGGAGAGGGTGCAGGCTGGGCTGAGGGACACACCGCCCTCATGCACGAATTTCGTGCACTGGGCCTCTAGTTCTTAACAAATGTTAGTTTTATCTTTCTTTAAAAAAACTCTTAATTTATTCGATGTTTCCTATTGTTTCCCTGAATTCTATTTCTTTTATTTACATTCTGATCTTTCTTCCCCCTTCCTTCTACTAACTTTAGCCTTAGTTTGTTCTTTTTGCTAGTTCCTTGGGATTAAAGTTAGGTTATTAATTTGTGATCTTACCTTTTTTAAATAAAGGATTTTGTCACTATAAACTTCTTTCTTAGAACAGCTTTTGCTGTTATAGTTCTATTTTTGTTTCACGATAATTTTTTTATTGCTAATTTTGTTTCTTCTTTGACCCACTGTTTTCTCAGGAGTGTGTTGTTTACTTTCCACATATTTGTGAATTTTCATATTTTTATCCAAATACTGATTTCTAAATACACACCATTGTGGTCAGAAAAGGTATTTGATGTTATTTCCATCTTCTTACGTTTGTTCAGACTTGTTTTGTGGCTCAACATATGATCTATCCTGAAGAATTGTCTATGTGTGCTTGAAATAAAAAATGTATTCTACTGCTGTTAAATAGAGCATTATGTGTATATCAATTAGGGTCACTTGGTTTATATTGTTGTTAAAGTCAGCTGCTTCCATATTGATTTTTCTGTGCAGATGATCTATGCATTGCTCAAAGTGGGTGCTTAAAGTCCACTACTATTATTTTATTGCTGTACACTTCTCCCTTCATTTCTGTTAATATTTGCTTTACATACTTAGGTGCTAGGATGTTGGGTATATATTTAAAATAGTTATGTCTTCGTTAGAAAATATATAATTATCATTATAAAATGACCATTTTTTGTCTCTTGTGACAGTTTTTGTCATGAAGTCTATTTTGTCTGAAATAAGTATAGCCAATCTTGCTCTCATTTGCATGGGAACACATTTTCTATTCCTTCACATTCAGTATATATGTATGTATACTTATAGGAAAGTGAGTCTCTTGTAAACAGCATATAATTGAATCTTTTTCTTTAACCGTTCAGCCATTATGGGTCTTCAGAGTGGAGAATTTAATACATTTTTTATTTACAGTAATTATTTTTGAAGTTCTTTGTTGTTTAATGTATTACATAAGTTTCCTTTTTTCCCCATTGACCTCTCCCCAGCCACCCAAACCCCAGCACATGCCCTCAGCCCCCATCCGTGTCTGTTGGTTATGCTCATATGAATGCATACAAGTCTTTTGTTGATCTCTTACCCACTCACCCCATGCCTTCCCTCATAGGTTGAACAGTCTATTTGGTGCTTCTCTGTCTCTGGATCTGTTTTTGTTCATCAGTTTATGTTGTTCATTATAATCCACAAATGAGTGAGATCATGTGATATTTATCTTGCTCTGACTGACTTATTTCGCTTAGCATAATGCTCTCCAGTTCCATCCATGCTGTTGCAAATGGTAAGAATTCCTCCTTTTTTACAGCACCATAGTATTCCATTTTGTAGATGTACCACAGTTTTGTAATTCACTCATCTGCTGATGGGCAATTAGGCTGTTTCCAAATCTTAGCTATTAGAAATTGTGCTTCTATGAACATAGGTGTGCATATATCCTTCCTGATTGGTGTTTCTAATTTCTTGGGATATATTCCTAGAAGTGAGATTACTGGGTCAAATGGGCGTTCCACTTTTAGTTTTTTGAGGAAATGCCATACTGTTTTCCATAGTGGCTGTACCAGCCTGCATTCCCATCAGCAATGCAAGAGGATTCCATTTCTCCACATCCTCTCCAGCACTTGTTCTTTGTTGATGATAGAAATTCTGACAGGTGTGAAATGGTACCTTATTGTTGTTTTGATTTGCATCTCTCAGATGATTAGTGACTTTGAGCATGTTTTCATATGCCTCTTCGCTTTCTGTATGTCCTCTTTCAAAAAGTGTCTATTTAGGTCCTTTGCCCATTTTTTTTCTTTTTTTTTAAATTTCTTTATTGATTAAGGTATTACATATGTGTCCTTATTCTCCCATTACCCCCCCCGAACCCCCCCTCATGCCCTCACACCCCTGTTGCCTGTGTCCATTGGTTAGGCTTACATGCATGCATGCAAGTCCTTTGGTTGATCTCTCCCCCATACCCCCAGCCTCCCCTACCTTCCCTCTGAGCTTTGCCCATTTTTTTTATTGGATTGTTTATCTTCTTTTTGTTTAAGTTGTAGGAGTTCCCTATAAATTTTGGAGATTAAACCCTTATCGGAGATAACATTGGTAAATATATTCTCCCATGCTGTGGGCTTTCTTGTTGTTTTGTTTATGGTTTCTTTTGCTATGCAGAAGCTTTTTATTTTGATGTAGTCCCATTAGTTTATTTCCTCCTTAGTTTCCATTGCCCAAGGAGATGTACTGGTAAAGATATTGCTACGACAAATGTCTGCTTTTTGCTGCCAATGGCTTCTTCTAAGATTTTTATGGTTTCCCATCTAAGTTTAAGTCCTTTATCCATTTTGAGTTTATTTTTGTGTATGGAGTAAGTTGGTGTTCTAGTTTCATTTTTTTTGCATGTATCCCTCCAATTTTCCCAACACCATTTATTGAAGAGACTGTCTTGACTCCATTGTATATTCTTGCCTCCTTTGTCAAATATTAATTCAGTATAATGGCTTGTGTTGATGTCTGGGTTCTCTGTTCTCTTCCATTGGTCTGTATGTCTGTTCTTGTGCCAGTACCAGGCAGTTTTGAGAACAGTGGTTTTGTAATATACCTTGCTATCTGGTTTTGTGATCCTCCTACTTTATTCTTCTTTCTCAAGGCTGCTACAGCTGTTTGGAAAAATTTTTTATTCCAGATGGATTTTTGGAGTTTGTTCCAGATCTTTGAAGTATGCTGTTGGTATTTAAATGGGGATTGCATTGAATCCATAGATTGCTTTGGGTAGAATGGACATTTTAATGATATTGATTCTACCAATCCATGAACATGGAATATTCTTCCATTTGTTTATGTCTTTCTCTATCTCTTTTTTCAGCGTTCTGTAATTATCTGAGTACAAGTCAATTACCTCCTTGGTTAAATTTATTCCTAGGTACCTTAATTTTTGTGTTGCAATGGTAAATGGGATTGTTTTATTAATTTCCCTTTCTGTGAGTTCATTATTGGTGTATAAGAAAGCCATAGATTTCTGGGTGCAAATTTTGTATCTTGCTACATTGTCAAATTTATTTATTAAGGCTTGTAGTTTTATGATGGAGTCTTTAGGGTTTTCTAAGAACAATATCATGTCACCTGCGAATAATGACAATTTTACTTCTTGTTTTCCAATTTATATGCCTTTTATTTCTTCTTCTTGTCTGATAGCTATGGCTAGCACTTCTAATACTATGTCAAACTACAGTGGTGAAAGTAGGCATCCCTGTCTCATTCCTGCTCTTAGGGGAAATGGTTTTAATTTTTGCCCATTGAGTATGATGTTTGCTATAGGTTTGTCATACAATACTTTTACTATGTTGAGGTATGATCACTCTATTCCCACTTTGCTGAGAGTTTTTATCAGGAAAGGGTGTTAGATTTTGTCAAATGCCTTTTCTGCATCAATTGATCTGATTATGTGATTTTTGCCTTTCAATTTGTTTATGTGATGTATCACATTTATTGGTTTGGGGATATTGTACCAGCCTTGCATCCCTGTGATAAATCCCACTTGGTCATGGTGTATGGTCTTTCTAATGTAATGCTGAAACCGATTTGCAAGGATTTTGTTGAGGATTTTAGCATCTGTGTTCATCAGGGATATTGTTCTGTAATTCTCTTTCTTTGTAGTGTCTTTATCTGGTTTTGGGATTAGGGTAATGCTGGTTTCATAGAAAGAGCTAGGAAGTGAGCCTTCCTTTTGAATTTTTTGGAATAGTCTGAGGATAGGTTTTAGTTCTTCTTTGAATGTTTGGTAAAACTCCCCTGTGAAGCCATCTGGTCCCGGGCTTTTGTTTTCTGGAAGTTTTTTGATAACTGTTACAATTTCCTACTTAGTTATTGGCCTGTTGAGCTTTCTTTATTCTTCTTGGTTGAGTTTTGGAAGGTTGCATTTTTCAGGAATATGTCCATTTCCTCTAGATTGTTAAGTTTGTTGGAATAGAGTTGTTCATAGTATTTATTTATTTATTTTTTTACAATCCTTTGTATTTCTTTAGGGTCTGTTGTTATTTTGCCTCTTTCATTTCTGATTTTGTTTATTTGGGTCCTCTCTCTTTCCTTCTTGGTGAGCCTGGCTAGGAGTTCATCAATCTTATTTATCCTTTCAAAGAACCAGCTATTGATTTCATTGATCTTTTGTATTGCGTTTTTGGTCTCTCTGTCATTTATTTCACCTCTGATATTTATTATCTCCTTCCATCTGCTCACTCTGGGCTTTTCTTGTTGCTCTCTTTCTAATATTTTAAGTTGTGAAGTTAGATAATTTATTACCAGCTTTTCTTGTTTTGTGAGGTAGGTGTGTAATGTTATGAACTTCCCTCTCAGGAATGCTTTCACTGTGTCCCATCGGTTTTTGGATTGTTGTGTTTTCATTGTCATTAGTTTCCAGGATGTTTTTAATTTCTTCTTTGATCTCTTTGGTAACCCAATCATTATTTAATAGTATGCTATTCAGCCTACTAGTATTTGAATTTTTTGATTGCTTCATTGTAGTTGATTTCTAATATTATGCCACTGTAGTCTCAGAAGATGCTTGATAGGATTTCAATCTTCTTGAATTTTGAGAGACATTGCCTGTGACCCAATATGTCATCTGTCTTTGAAAATGTCCCATGTGCACTTGAACAGAATGTATATTCTGTAGCTTTGGGATGAGATGGTCTGAAGATGTCAATGAAGTCCATCTCATCTAGTGAGTCATTTAGGATAGCTGTTTCTTTGCTGATATTTTGTCTAGAGGATTTATCCAGTGATATCAGTGGGGTATTAAAGCCCCCTATTATGATTGTATTGCTGTCAATCTCTCCCTTGATATCTTTCCAAAGTTTTTTATGTATTTGGGTGCTCCTGCATTAGGTGCATATACACTGAGTGGCCAGATTATTATGATCTTGAACACATAATAATCTGGCCACTCAGTGTATATTTACCAGAGTTATATCCCTTTGTTGAACCTATCCCTTTACTATTATGAAGTGGCCTTCTTTATTTCTTGTTATGGCCTTCTCTTTGAGGTCTATTTTGTCAGATATAAGTATTGCTACCCCAGCTTTTTTTTTTTCATTTCCATTTGCCTGATAGATATTTTTCCATCCCTTCACTTTCATATGTGTGAGTCTCTTGTTGTGAGGTGGGTCTCTTGTAGACAGCAAATGTATGGGTCATGTTTTCTTATCCATTCAGCCACTTGCTGTCTCTTGATTAGAGCATTTAGTCCATTTACGTTTAAAGTTATTGTTGATAAATACTTGTTTGTAGCCATTTTTCTTTTTTTGCCTATGTTCCTTCTTCTCTCTTATCTTTTTCTTCTTTTTACAACAGCCCTTTTAGCATTTCTTGCATTGATGGCTTGGTAGTGATAAACTCCCTTAGTGTTTCCTTGTCTGTGAAGCTCCTTATTTCCCCTTCAATTTTGAATGATAGACTTGCTGTATAGGGTATTCTTAGATTCAATACCTTACTTTGCATTACTTTGTATACTTCCTTTCTGGCCTGATTTGTTTCTGTTGAGAAATCATTTTATAATCTAATTGGAGATCCCTTGTAGGTAACTTTCTGTCTCTCTCTTGCAGCCTTTAAGATTCTCTTTGTTGTTAATGTTTGCCATTGTCATTATGACGTGTCTTGGTGTGGATCTTTTTGGGTTTATCTTGTTTGGGACTCTCTTTGCTTGTGTGACATTTTCTTCCCCAAATCAGGGACGTTTTCTGGCATTATTTCTTCAAATAAGTTTTCTAGCCCTTGCTCTTCTTCTTGTCGTTCTGGCACCCCTATTATACATACGTTGCTTCGTTTCATGTTGTCCAAAACCTCCCTCAGGTCTCCTCTTGTCTTTTGATATTTTTCTCCAATTGCAGTTCAGATTGGGTGTGTTTTGCTTCCCTATTTTCTAATTCGCTAATTCTGGCTTCCATTTCTCCTAGTCTACTGTTGAAAGGTTCCATAGTGTTCTTTATTGCAGCTATACCACTCTTATTTCTTCTTCGTCCTTACATAGGTTGTTGATTTTCTCATCCATCGGTTAACTGATTGTCTCTTATTCTGGATTCTTATTCTGACATATTGCATGGCTCTGTTTCATTTAGTTCCCTTTTTTTATTCCTTTTCTTTCCGTTGGGGGTTGTTCTGTCTCCCCATTTTTGCTTTCACTGAAGGATCTAGGTGTTGAATTGCACAGGGCATGAACCTGCTGCAAAGGGCATGGTGGTGGGTCTCATGGTCACGGGTATCGGCTGCTTCTCTCCTGGTCACAGGGTGGGGCTGCTCCTCACGCGGTTGTGGGCTGTGGCTTCTCTTCAGGCAGTCGCCGGGGGCAGCTGCTCCTTGAGCGGTCGCAGGTGGTGGCTGCTCTCCATGCCATCGTTGGATATTCCCTGGGGGTTGTGGTCTGGCTGCTGGCTCCGCACACAGTTGCTTGCAGCGGCTGTGGGATCCTCTCACGCATGGTTGTGAACAGCGGCAGCTGGTCCTCTGCACAGTTGTGGATGGCGACTGCTGGCTCCCCTCACACATGGTCGCAGGCGGCGGCTTCTGGCTCCCCAGTAATTACATGTGGTATCTGCTGGCTGCCTGCACATACATGCGGTCTTGGGCAGTGGCTGCTGGTTCCCCACGAAGTTGCAGACAGCACCTGATGGCTCCACACGCAGTTATGGGTAGTGTCTGCTGGCTCCCTGCACGTGCGTGTGGTCGCGGTCAGTGGCTGCTGGCTCCCTGCGAGGTCACAGCAGTGGCTGCTGGCTCCCCGCATGGTTGCAGGCAGTGGCTGCTGGCTTCCTTAGCGCACATGTTCGTGGGTGGTGTCTCCTGGTTCCCAGCACGTGTGCACAGTTTCAGACAGTGGCTGCTGGCTCCCTGCAAGGTTGCAGAGAGTAGTTGCTGGCTCCCCACGTGGTCATGGGTGGCATCTGCTGGCTCCCTGCACATGCATGCAGTTGCAGGCAGTGGCTGCTGGCTCCCCGGTTGGTCACGGATAGAGGCTGTTGGCTCCCTTCACGTGCGGTCGCAGGCAGTGGCTGGTGGCTCTCCCCTTCAAGATGGTGCAGCCTCTGAGGCAGAGCTGGTGCTCCAGGAGAGATTACAGCAGTAGTAGAGGCTGTCCAGCTCTGAAGACCCGGTCTGCCAGCCCCCGGAGGTCATGTGAAGTCTAGCTATCCCTCCCTCAGACACACACACACACACACACACACCACAAGTCCACACACTCACTCCCCTTTCACTCTCTCACTCACACACTCCCTCACTGCCATCCTCCTAGCCGCCATATTTCTATTTACAGTAATTATTGATAAGAACTCCAATTGCCATTTTCTTTTTTTGCTCCCCCCTCAACTTTATTGAGATAAAATTGGCACATAATACTGTAAGTTTAAAGTATACAATCTGATGATTTGATACAAATGTATTTTGAAATAATTACTACACTATACTATACTAAGTCTATTAATCCCTTCATCACCTCACATAATTACCTTATGTGTGTGTGTGTGTGTGTGTGTGTGTGTGTGTGTGTTGAGTACATAAGTTCTATTCTCTTAGCAGCTTTCAAATATACAACACAATGTTGTTAACTAGAGTCACCATGTTTATTGGACCCCCAGAACTCATTAATATTCTATCTCAGAGTTTATACTTTGACAGGCATCTCTCTGTTTCCCTCCAGCACTCCCAACTCTACCCTCTGTTGAGAGTTCAGCTTGCTTAGATTCCACACGTAAGTGAGATAGAGCACACAGTATTTGAATTTCTCTAACTTATTTTACTTAGCATAATGTCCTTGGGGTCCATCCATGCTGTTGCAAATGGCAGGATTTCTGTCTTTGTCAGGGCAGAATAATATTCCATTGTTTATATATATATATATATATATATATATATATATATATATATATATATATATATATATATATATATATACTAATAAAAGGGCAATATGCTAATTAGACTGGGAGACCTTACAGATGACCTTCTGGCTTCTGGACCTCCTTCCAGACAAAGCCAAGGCTGGGAGGGCCCATAAAAGAGCCCCAGCCAGGTGGGCAGGGCTTCCCTCTGAGCAGCATTGATCACAGAGCCCTGGCAGGGTGGGAAGGGCAGGTAGGGCCTCCCTATGGGCAGCGATTGATAACAGGGTGGGCAGGGCCTCCATGTGGGTGGGGATTAATGGTGGGGCCCAGGCCATGTGGGAAATGCCTGCCTCTGCTCTGCCACTGATCACAGAGCCCATGCCTGTTGGGCAAGGCTTCCATGGCTGGGGGGGGGGGGAATTAATGGCGGAGCCCAGGCCAGGTGGGAAACGCCTGCCTCTGCTCTGTCATTGATCACAGAGCCCTGGCAGGGTGGGCAGGCAGGCAGGCAGGGGTGAGGGGAAGTTGGGGCTGAACAGGCCAGCAGGGTGGGGGCAGTTGGGGGCGATCAGGCTGGTGGGGTGGCAGTTGGGGACGAGCAGGCTGGTGGGGGGGTAGTTGGGGGTGATCAAGCCGGCAGGGGTGGCATTTGGATATGAGCAGGTTGGAGGGTGGGGGAAGTTGGGGGTGAGCAGGCCAGCAGGGTGGGGGCAGTTGGGGATGAGCAGGCTGGTGGGAGGGCAGCTGGGGTAAGCAGGCCAGCATTCGGGGGCAGTTGGGGGTGATCATGCCAGCAGGAGAGCAGTTGGGGGCAAGCAGGCTGGTGGGGGGTCAGTTGGGGGCAAGAATGCCAGCAGGGGGGTGGCAGTTAGGGGTGAGCAGGCCGGCTGGCAGAGTGGTTAGGGCGATCAGGCAGGCAGGCAGGTGAACAGTTAGGAGCCACAGGGATTGGGCCTAAACCAGCAGTTGGACATCCCCTGAGGGTCCCAGATTGGAGAGGGTGCAGCCTGGGCTGAGGGACACCCCCCCGTGCACAAATTTTGTGCACTGGGCCACTAGTGTGTGTGTGTGTGTGTGTGTGTGTGTGTGTGTGTGTGTGTGTGTGTATCACATCTTTATCCATTCATCCATATACAGATACATAAGTTGTTTTCATATCTTGGTTATTATGAGTAATACTGCAGTGAACATGGGGGTGGAGAAAACTCTTCCAGATCCCGATTTCATTTACTTGAGATATATACCCAAAAGTGGGATCACTGGATCATATGACACTTCTATTTTTAATTTTTATAGAAAACTCCATTCTGTTTTTTATAGTGACTGTACCAATCCACATTCCCACCAACAATGTTCCAGATTTCTCTTTTCTTCACATCCTAGTCAACATTATCTCTTGTATTTTTAATAGCCATTTAGCATGTCTGACATGTTATCTCATTGTGGTTTTGCTTTGCATTTCTCTGATGATGCATGATGTTGAGCATGTTTAAAGTACCTGTTGTCAATGGTATGCCTTATTTGGAAAGATGTCTATTCATGTCCTCTGCCCATTTTAAAAAAAATTGATCTGTATTGTTGAAAGTATCACAGATATCCCTTTTTTTCCTCATTGACACCCCCTCCCCACTATCGTGCCATGCCCAGGCTTTCACCCCACTATTGTCTGTGTCCATGGGTTATGCATATATTGATATAAGTTCTTTGGTTGATCTCTTCCCTCCCCCCAACCCCCATCATCACTTTCCCTCTGAGAATCCTCAGTCTGTTGCATGCTTCCATGTCTCTGGTTCTATTTTCTCAGTTTATTTTTTTCAGTAGATTCCACATATAGGTGATATAATGTGATACTTGTCTTTCTCTGACTGGCTTATATTCCTTAGCATAATACTCTCCAGGTCCCTCCATACAATCTCAAAGGGTAATAGATCCTTCTTTCTAACAGCTGGATAGTATTTCATTGTGTAAATGTACCACAGCTTTTTAATCCACTCCTCTACTGATGGGCACTTTGGCTGCTACCAAATCTTAGCTATTGTAAATTATGCTGCTATGAACATAAGGGTACATATATTCTTTCTGATTGGTGTTTCAGGATTCTTAGAATATATTCCTAGAAGTGGGATCACCAGGTCAAATGTCAGTTCCATTTTTAATTTTTTAGGAGACTTCACAGTTTTCCATAGTGACTATACCAGTCTGCATTCTCACCAGCAGTGCACTAAGGTTCCTTTATCTGCACATCTTTGCCAGCACTTGGTTGTTGATTAATTGATTGTAGCCATTCTGGCAGGTGTGGGGTGGTATTTCATTATCATTTTAATTTGCATCTCTGATGATTAGTGATCTTGAGAATTTTTTCATGTGTCTCTTGGACATTTTTATATCCTCTTTAGAGAAGTGTCTATTTAGGTCCTCTGCCTGTTTTTGTTTGTTTGTTTGTTTTTTGGGCTGTTTGTCTTTTGTTGAGTTATATGAGTACTTTATATATTTTGGAAATTAACCCCTTCTCAGGTGTATTTTTGGCAAATATGTTCTCTCATTAGGTGAGTTTTCTTTTCATTTTGTTGATGATTTCTTTTGCTGTGCAGAAGCTTTTTATTTTGATAATCCCATTTGTTTATTTTTTTCTTTTCTTTCTCTTGCCCTAGCATTGTGTCAGAAAAAAATTTGCTGTGTGAGATATTTGATATTTTGCTGCCTAAGTTTTCTTCAAGGATTTTTAAGGTTTTGTGATTTACATATAAATCTTTTCATTTTGGTATAAGTTGGTGGTATAGTTTCGTTTTTTTGCATGTACCTGTCCAATTTTTCCAACAGTAATAATTGAAGAGACTGTCTATACTCCATTGTATACACTTGCTTCCTTTATCAAATATTAATTACGTATAGTGGCTTGAGATGATTTCTGGGGTCTCTGTACTGTTCCATTGAACTATATGCCTGTTCTTTTTTTAAATTCTTTATTGTTGAAAGTTATTACAAATGTCCCCTTCTCCCCCCATTGTGGTCTCCCAGCCTGCCCCTGCCCCCCCCAGTCCCAGCCTACACCTCCCATTGTCTGTGTCCATTGGTTATGATTATATGCATACAACTTCATTGGTTGATCTCTTACCCCATCACCCTTGCTTCCCACCCTTCCCTGCCTTCTCTCTGAGGGTTGACAGTCTGTTAATTGATTCTCTATCTCTGGATCTAGTTTTGTTCATCAGTTTATGTAGTTCATTATATTCCACAAATGAGTGAGATCATGTGATATTTATCTTTCTCTGACTGGCTTATTTCACTTGGAATAATGCTCTCCAGGTCCATCCATGCTGTTGCAAATGATAAGAGTTCTTCCTTTTTTACAGCAGTGTAGTATTCCATTGTGTAGATGTACCACTGTTTTTTAATCCACTCATCTGCTGATGAGCACTTAGGCTGTTTCCTAATCTTAGCTATTGTAAATTGTGCTGCTATGAAAAGAGGGGTGCATATATGCTTTCTCATTGATGTTTCTGATTTCTTGGGATGTATTCCTAGAAGTGGGATTGAATTATTTATCTTCCTTTTATTAAGTTGTATGAGGTCCCTATAAATTTTGGAGATTAAACCCTTATTAGATGTAACATTGGCAAATATGTCTAATGGGAGCTCCCTTGTAGGTAACATCTGTCTCTCTCTTGCAGCCTTTAAGTTCCTTTCTTTGTCTTTAACATTTGTCATTTTAATTATGATGTGTCCTGGAATGAATCTTTTGGGTTCATTTTAATTGGGACTGTCTGTGTTTCCTAGACTTGTGTGACTTTTTTCTTCACAAGGTCAGGGAAGTTTTCTGTCATTATTTATTCAAACAGGTTCTCTATTCCTTGCTCAAATTCTTTTCCTTCTGGCAGCCCTATTATGCAGGTTGCTGTGGCAGTTCTGTGGATTTGGGTGCATCAGGCCATGTCTACTAGGTGGTTTCAAGCAGCAGGGCCATTTTTCCAGGGGTACCAGGTCAGACACAGTGGGTTGCAGTGGCAGGTCTGTGTACCTGGGGGTGTTGGGCCATAGTGGCAGGGCTGGTCACACCACATGAATGCAGTGGGGCTAGTTGGCCAGGAGCACCTGATCTGTCATGGTGTGTGGGGGCAGCAGACCCCTAGGTCCAGGTGTCAAGGTGATGAGGTGGGCTGTGCACTCCACTGGTGGATGAGGCAGCCCAACTTGGTGCTGCTCAACTGGTGCAGGGGGCTGGCAGGGGTTGCTCAGGTGGTGTAGGGGGAGGGGTGAGCCAGGCACTGCTCCGCTGATGGAGGAAGTGGGGTGGCCAAAACCTCCAACTTGCCAATATGCCAGGGCAGGCCAGATGCTCCATTCACAGAAGGGGTTGGCCAGGTGTTCAGCTCACGGAGGGTAAGAGCTCTGCTCACCAATATGGCAGGGCAGGTCCCAGACACTGCTTGTCAAAGCATCTGGCTAGTCCTCCAATGCCCACAGTCAAGGCGCACCAAGCAGCTATGTCTAGTCTGTGTGTCCATGGGTTTCAGGTCCCAGCAGTGGGGGCGTGTGCATCTATCATTGGCTTAGGGGTACTGGAGTAGGGCCACTCCCTGCAGCCTTCTCCCACAGAGGACCCTGTAGTTCCTTCAAAATGGCATCCTCTCCACTTTCAAGTGTAGAGAAACATCTGGCTGTGCAGTACACAGCAGCTCTTCTGCTGGAGCAAACAACCCCTACCACCTCCACTCCCCCTCTCCCACCCAGTTCCTTCTGAAAGATGCCCTCCCACACTCACACCCACAAACACTCTACTGCGCACCCACTCACACACTAACCCTCACTCCAGTCCTGTCCTCTGTCATGGTGCTCTTGCCATTTTCTTAATTGTTTCTGACTCTTACATTTTTTCTTCCTTTCTTCCACTTTTGGCTGTCTTCCTTGATGATTTCATTTTTTGTAGTGGTATACTTTGATTTCTTTCTGTATATATTTTGTATATCTGCTACAGATATATTGTATTTATATCATAAAGTTTACATAAAACATCTGTTCCATTGATATAGCAGTCTGTTTTAAGTTGTTAGCAAAGTAACAGACCACATACAGATTACACTTTAACTTCTTCTTCCCCTACATTTTGTTGTTAATATCATAATTTATATATTTTTAGATTGTGTATCCATTAACAAAATATTACAGCTATAGTCATTTTTAATAATTTTGTGTTTTAACCTTTATACTGGTCAAAAGTGATTTACACACCTTCATAGTATTAGAACATTCTGAATTTGACTATATACTTGTCTTTAGCAATGAATTTTAAATACTTTTATGTGTTTCCATGTTGTTAGTTAGTGTCCATTTATTTTACCTTGAATAAAGTCTTTCAGAATTTCTTGGAAACCAGGTCTATTGGTAATGAAATCCTTCAGTATTTGTCTGGAAAAGTTTTATCACTCTTTCATTCAGAAAGACTGCTTTGTAAGGAATAGTATTCGTGGTTGACAGGTTTTACCCCCTTTTAGTACTTATCATATATCATTCCACTCTCTTGGAACATACAAGGTTTCTGCTGAGAAATCTGTTCATAGTGCTACAGTTTCTTTGTATGTGATGATTCACTTTTCTTGTGCTGCATTCAAAATTCTCTCTTTGTCCTGGTATTTTGAGAATTTAATATAGTATATCTTAGTGAAAATCTCTTTATGTTTAATCTATTTGGGTTTCTTTGCACTTCAAGGATCTGGATGCTCATTTCCTTCTCCAGATTTAGTAAGTTTTCTTTCATTATTTCTTGAAATAAGTCCCCTCCCCCCCTCACCCCTTATCGTCCTCTGCTCCTTCTGGGACTCTCATAATGTGTATATTACTTTGTAGACAATGTCCCATAAGTCTCTTAGGTTTCCTTTTCTTTTAATCAATCTTTTTTTTTTTCCTCTTTGTTCCTCTGACTGGATAATTTCATATGACCTATCTTTATGCTCACTAAGTCTTTCTTCTGCTTGGTCAAGGTTGAGTTGAAGCTCTTTACTGAATTTTTCTATGTAGTCATTATGTTCTTCAGTTCCAGAATTTTAGTTTGGTTGTTTTCTATCACTTTCTTGTACCTCTCATGGGTATTCCTTGTCAGACAGTTCAAAGACCTCTGTTTCAATAGGGTCAGTTTCTGGTGCTTTATGTTTTTCCTTTGAGGGTATAATATCTATGCAATTATTGCTAATCCATGAGGCCTTGTGTTGTTGTCTCTTTGAAGAAGTAGGAAAATCTTCTAGTCTTTAGAGAGTGGCTTCGGAAAAGAAAACCTTTATCAGTCAGCACACAAGAGATTGTGAGTGGGCCATTTGATGAGATCCACAGGTGGACTTGCTGCTGGAGTTCTTAGGAAGGCTGATCCAAAGCCTAGGTCATTTGGTGGACAAGCCTGATGCCTGAATCTGCTGGGGCAAGCTTGCAGCTTGGGGTCATAGGGCTGGTGCATCATTGGGGCAGACCTAGAGGCTTGGTCCACAGGGGTACATCCTGGATGCTGGGTCTGTGGTTACATCATGGAGACTATGGGAACAATGGCTTGCCTGAAGCCTGGTGCCACAAACTGGCCTGGTTCTGAGGCTACCCTGAAGCCTGTGTCTGTGGAGGCCAGAAGGGAATGGGTTGATACTGGGGTTCACTGGGGTAGGCCTGATGCTAGTGCCTAAAATGAAGTTGCATGTTCACTTCACCCTCCTCCCCTCAGGTGCAGGGTAATTTCCTCAAACTTCACTGTGTGAACTTGGGGGAAGAGTGACATGGGTAATATAAAAATGTTCTTCCTACCATATGCCATGTACTTTTTCTTATTTTGTGTCCTACTCAGGTGCTATAATCTCTCAGCTGGCTACCATAGCTCTCATGAAGGTATGTTGATGCATGGATAGTTGTACAGATTGATGTTACCCTGAGGGGACATGCTCTGGAAACTACTCTTCAGCCATCTTGCTGATATCATCCCTCCATTTTAGCTGGATTTGAAATTAAAATCTCAGAACATTCAGAAAGCACATTGCTCACCCATTTCTAGGTATTGAGTTATAAATCTAAGAACATCTTAGATCCTCCACTGGCCTCCTAAGGGATCATGGTAACTGGCTTTATAGGTTTATCCTTATCCTATTTACTGCCAAAAGACTAATTTGCTCTCTGGGCATATATTTTTAAAACCATGCTTTGTGTGGCCCAGGATACAGGAAAAGTCTACATTTACATGGAGAAAAATGGCCATACCTCCACTTCTGCCTTCTTTGTGTCTAATTACTGTTAAGAAGCTAAAGGTGAATTTTAGTACTGACCTTCACTTTCATCTAGGGAAGAGGTATTATAGCCAAGTGTCCTTTCCCGCAGTAAGCGCTTCGAAATCGTGATTGGTTTGTGCCTTCTAGCTGTCACTCGAGGTGGAGGCACTGGGGGTGCAGCACTTTCCTCGGGTGGGCCTGAATAGATCTGTAAAGGAGGAATATTTCCAGGAAACAATTAGAAAGATCAAGTTTTTATCTCCCTATGCTAACTACTAGTTGATGCCAGCCAATATTACTTCTAGAGTCTGCCATAGCAATTCTAAAATGACGAAAGAAATGGGGGAATTGTTTTAATCACTCTAGCTACCAGCAAGTGTTTAGAAATCTCCTACCATGTTCAAGGCACAGGATCTGGCATTTCTCAGTGTGGAGGAAATAATACAGACAAAAACTCCAACATCAGTAGTGGATTTTCCACTTATAGCCTGGGAAACCTTAGTCAGGTCATCTCCCATGTCTGAGCCTTAGCTTCCTCATCTGTAACACAGATAGGGTGCGGTGATAATCAAGTGAAAACTGTAATCAAGGTATATTGCATGAGTAGGGGTAGGGTGTGGAGATGATGAAAAATACCCACATGTACTCAATATTTCTGAAAGGATATAAAAGAAACTGGTTATATTATTTGCCTCAAGACAGGATTAATGAGTGGCTGAGGAAAGGATAAAGGAAAACTTATTTTCACTCCTATATCATTTTGATCTTTTAAAATTTCATACCATTTATGCATTACTTATTAAAAATAGGGCAAAAACAAAGTGCTTTGGAAAATGTAAAATGTGTTGGATTAATGAGAGAGGAACTTTGATTAAAATTTTTATATAGTGTCTCACATTTTTTTTGTGGAGAATGACATCTTGGCCAAAGAGTACACACTTTGGGAGGACACACATATGTGCAGAGGGAGGGAGGTGACCCTTATTCAGTGCAATAATGCAATGAACTCCAATGATTAGCATAAAGTGAAATGTCAGAGCCCAACGTTCTATCAGAAAAGAGTCAACATAGGCTGCATACTAGTAGTCACAGGGTTTATATGTTTGGAAACACAAGGCAAACTTGTGTTACAGCTGGATAATGATAGAGAACAATGCAAGAATATTCACAAGACAGTACATGTCTCAATGTCTCATGGCTTAGGGAAGAGAGACTATGACATAATAGCAATCAGATGAGCTTTGAGACCATACAGTTTTGGGTTATATTTCTGGTTCCACTACTATTTAGTAACAATATTATAAATACCTAAAATTTTGTGAGCATTTGCTTAGGCATTCTTATTCCTTGTTATTCATCAAATACACCAGGACCTTTGCACTGAGTATTTCATCTACTTGCAGAGCTCTATCTCCAAATATCCATGTAGCTTGCTCTCTCAATTCAAGTAGGCTTATGGTCAAACATACTTTTAATAAGCCCTTCCAGGTGAATGTATCTAAAACTTTGACATGCTTCCCTCTACCCAACACTACCTATGCTCCTCTCCTGTTTAAATTTTTTTTCAATCCTCACCTGAGGATAATTTTTCCACTGATTTTTTTAAGAGAGAGTGGAAGGGAGGGGAGAGAAGGAGAGAGAAAGAGAAATACTGACATGAGAGGCACCTTGACTGGTTGCCTCTGTAGGCACACAAACCAAGGCTGGGAATCAAACTGCAACCGAGATACATAGCCTTGACAAGGAACTGAACCCGTGACCCTTTGGTCCACAGTCCAACGCTCTAACCACTGAATCAAACCGGCCAGGGCTCCTGTTTAAGTATTTTTCTTCCAAACATTCCTTATCATTTTACAGCATAGTATATGTGGTTATTTATTTATGTTGTTGTCTGTCTCCCCACTCAATTGTAAGCTATATGGAAGTACACCATCATGTTCACTGCTATATCTCCAGCAATTAGTAGAGTGACTAGAATTGCTGAGCCAAAAGTCAAACACACTTAACATTAAATGGCCAAATTGTTCTTTGAAAAGACCACTATAGCTACTCCCATTTTCCAGCTATGAGAGGGCAAAAGGGACTAGATTAATATCTTCAGCCTGAAACAATTTAAAAAAACTGGAAAAATACATGGAACAATGGTTTTTAAGGCATTTAAAATCTGTCAGTGAAGGACAGTAATACACAAGAGACAGGAAAAACAAATAAGATGAGCCCTATGATTGGTCCAGCTTATAGACTGGAGTCTGCACAACATAATGCATGGAGGGGAATTCAGAGGGAGCCCATCAGTCTCCCTAAGTTGATGACAATGAGTTGCAAGTATGAGGAGGGTAAAGAAGTGAGAGTTTTCAGGGCAGACTACCGGAGAGAAGACTGCTGCACATAGAGTTCTGGAAATCTGTAGGGGTCCTCTTTAAGACTTTAACCGAGTGCTGACCAACATATATGTGTGAGGCAAGAACCACATGATAGAATTGCAGGGAACAATACTTAAGATCACAGAGCACCTGGAAGAGTTCCTGTTCTCACCAACCACAATGAAAAATAGAATAATTCATAGGACACTGGGTAGAATACACAGAAAAGTTTTGCCTCATTAGTTAAAACACACACACACACAAAAACAAAACACAAAAAAAACAAAACACAAACACACCCTAGACGAAACACTATTCTTTTTCTGCCTAACAAACACTAAAAGAAATACTTTTAAAAGAAAGCATCAAGCTGTTTTCAAGTAACTTAAATGTATCTCAGAAAATAGCTTTAGAATATTATTTATAGGAATACAAAAAAAAAAATGGCCAAGATCCAAGAAGGCAAAATTAGCAATGTGTTGCACCGAATAAAAATTACCAGAAATAACTTATATCTCTTTTCAAATTTGATGATTTTTATTTCTTTTTCTTGCCTAATTGCTCTGGCTAGGAATCCAATACTAAGTTGAAGAGAAGTACTGAGAGAGAACACACTTATATTGTTACTGATCTTAGTGAGAAAGCTGTACACCTTTAACATTTGAGTACGATGCTAGCTGTGGTCTTGTCATATATGGAGTGTTTTGTTGAGGTGCATTCCTTCAGTACCCAATTTTTAAAATAGTTTTTTTTATTATGAAAGGATGTTGAATTTTGGAAAATTCATTTTTTTTTGCACCTAGTAAGATTATCATATAATTTTTATTTTTAATTCTATTAATGTGGTATGTCACATTTACTGATTGTGTATATTGAACCACCCTTGCATCCCAGGGGTAAATCCCACTTAATCATGGTGTATTACCCTTTTAGTATGCTGTTGAATTTGATATGCTAGTATTTTGTTGAGAAATTTTGTGTCTATATTCAACAGATATATATGTCTGTAGTTTTCATTTTTGTAGAGTCTTTATTTGACTTTGGTATCAAGGTAACTTTGGCATCATAAAATGAGTTTAGTAACATCACCTTCTTTTCAAATTTTTTTGAAGTTTGAGGAGGACTAGAATTAACTCTTCTTTTAATTTGGTAGATTTCACCAATAAAACCATCTAGTCCTGGGATTTTCTTTGTTGGGAGATTTCTGATTATTGATTCAATCTCCTTGCTTATTATTAGTCTGTTTATATTTTCTATCACTTCATGATTCAGTATTTGTAGGTTGTATGTTTCCAGAAATTTAACCTTTTTTAAAAAATATATATTTTTATTGATTTCAGAGAGGAAGGGAAAGGGAAAGAGAGAAACATCAATGATGAGAGAGAATCATTGATCAGCTGCTTCCTGTAGGCCTCACACTAGGGATTAAGCCAGCAACCTGGGCATATGCCCTGACTGGGAACTGAACCAGGACCTCCTAGTTCATAGGTTGATGCTCAACCACTGAGCAACACCAGCCAGGCTATCCTTCCAGGTTGTCCAATTTGTTGGCATACAATTATTTCTAGTAGTTTCTTATTATTCTTTATATTTCTGTGGTATCACCTTTTCATTTTCAAATATTTGAGGCTTCTCTCTTTATTTCTTAGTCAAGCTAAAGGTTTATCATGTTTTATTTATGTTTTCAAAAAAAGCTCTTAGTTTCATTGATCTTTTCTATTGTTTATCTGGTCTCTAGTTCATTTATTTCTAATCTGATTTTGGTTATTTCCTTCCTTCTGCAAACTTTTGGCTTAGTTTGTTCTCCTTTTTCTCTTTTCTTGAGGTGTAAGGTTAGTTTCTTTATTTGACATCTTTTTCTTTAATGTAGGTGTTTATCTCTATAACATTGCCCTCTTAGAACTTATTTTGCTACATCCCATAGGTTTTGATACATTTTTCCATTGTTTGTTTCTAAATAATATTTATTTCCCTTGACCCATTTGTTTTCAAGACGTGTGTTGTTTGATTACCACCTATTTGTGGATTTTCCAGTTTTCTTTCTGTTATTAATTTCTGTTTTCATACCATTGTGGACAGAAAAGATGCTTGGTATGATTTCAATCTTCTTACAATTATTAAGGCCATTTTTGTGACCTAACATATTATCTATCCTTGAGGATGTTCCATGTACACTTGAGAAGAATGTTTACTCTACTGCTGTTGGGAGGCGTGTTTTCTATAGAGTTGTTAGGTTCATTTGGTATATTTCTAATGTTTATTGATTTTCTGTCTGGATGATCTATGCATTATTTAAAGTAGGGTACTAAAGAACTCTACTAATTTTTTGTTGTTGTAAATTTCTCCCTAAAGATATGTTAGGATTTTCTTTCTATATTTAGGTGCTCCAAAGTTGGGTGAATATATAATTTAACTATGATATCCTCTTGATGAATAGACCAGTTTATCATTATATAATGATCTTCCTAGTCCCTTTTTACAGTTGTTGGCTTAAAGTTTACTTTGTCTGATGTAAGTATAGCTACTCTCCTCTCTTTCGCTTTTCATGTACATGGAATAACTTTTTCCATACTTTACTTTGATCCTATGTGTTTCCTTAAAGTTGAAGTGAGTCTCTTTTATGCAGCAACTTGTTGGATCTTGTTTACTTTTTTATTTTTTAGTTACATTTGACATATAATATTATATTAATTTCAGGTGTAGAATATAGTGATTAAACACATATAACTTATGAAGTGATCACACTGACAAGTCTACTATGTTAGACCTTGTTTTTAATTCAGTCAGCCACTCTATGCCATTAGATTGAAGACTTTAGTCCATTTATATTTAAAATAATTATTGATAGGAATTACCAATTCCACCTTTCTGTATTTCTCATAAGGCAGGTCTAGTGTTGATGAACTTACTCATCTTTTCTTCATTTGCTTAAGTCTTTATCTATCCTTTTCTGAAAGATGATTTGCAAGGTAAAATATCCTTGATTGGCAGGTGTTTTTTTGTTTTTGTTTTGTTTTTTGCACTTTGCATATATCATCCAGCTTTCTTTTGGTCTGTAAGGTGTTTGCTGAGAAATAGGCTGATAGCTTTATAGGGGTTTCCTTTATATGTGAGGTTTTTTTTCTCTTGCTGCCTTTAAAATTCTGTCTTTGATTTAAGACTTTTTCATTATAATGTGTGTTGGAGATCATTTGGGGTTGAAAATTTGAGGTGACTTGTTAGCTTCAGATTTGAGTAGTTTTCAGCCATTATTTCTCTCCCGTCCACTCCTTCGTGGGAGAGAGGATATTTTTTCCATTGATTTTCTTTTCAGTCTACTTTTTTTAAATTTAAATTCTTAATTGTTTAAAGTATTACATGTGTCCCCTTCCCCGCCCCCCACCCCATTGACCTCTTCCTGGCCACTCTCACCCTCCAGCACATGCCTACTGTTCTATGTCCTATGGTTTTGCTTATATGCATTCGTGCAAGTCATTTGGTTGCTCTTTTACCCTCCCTTTCCACCCTCCCCTGACTTCCCTCTGAGGTTTGACAGTCTGTTCAATGCTTCTGTGTCTCTGGATCTAATTTTGTTCATTATATTCCACAAATGAGTGAGATCATATGGTACTTATTTCTCCAACTGGCTTATTTTGCTTAACATAATGCTCTCCAGGTCCATCCATACTGTTGCAAATGGTTAAGAGTTCTTTCTTTTTTACAGCAGCATAGTATTCCATTGTATAGATGTACCACAGGTTTTTAATCCACTCATCTGCCATTATTTCTTTAACCTTTTGCACTCGGATGTTGAGTGTGACTCGACACGGTTAGCATTAGAATAAAGGAATCGAGAAAAAAGCAAGCGAATGCAAAGGGTTAAACACACTTTCTCCCATTACTCTCCTTTTGGAATTTCTGGAACTCAAACAATTAATAGATTGTCTCTTTTAAATAATCCCTTAATTTAGATAGACTATCTTCATTTTTCATTCTTTTTTATTTTTGCTCCCCTGATTGGATTATTTCAAATAACCTGCCTTCTAATTCACTAATTCTTTCTTCTGTCTGGTTGAATATGATATTGAAGATCTCTACTGAATTCTTCAGTTCAGTCATTGTTTTTTAATGGTTTCTATTTCTTTGTTTTTTCTTTTCATTTGTTTATGCATTATATTCTTAACTTTATTTAGTTCTCTATCTCTTTTTTCTTGTAGTCCACTGAATTTCTTTAAGAGTATTATTCTGGCCCTGCTGGTATGGCTCAGTAGTTGAGCATCGACCTATGTACCAGGAGATG
The DNA here is from genome assembly GCA_025583905.1 of Ia io. NCBI lineage: Eukaryota > Metazoa > Chordata > Mammalia > Chiroptera > Vespertilionidae > Ia > Ia io. Next base: position 52,735,160 of record JAJQQW010000001.1, read on the forward strand.
ACAGCTTGATTCCAGGTGAGGGCACATGCCCGGGTTGTGGGCTCGATCCCAAGGAGGGGGTGTGCAGGAGGCAGCCAATCAACGATTCCCTCTCATCATTGATGTTTCTATCTCTCTTTCCCTTTCCTCTCCTCTCTGAAATCAATAAAAATATCTTTAAACATTTTTTAAAAGATGATTATTCTGCATTCCTTGTCAGACCATTCCTAGATCTTCATTTCCTTAGGGTCACTTATTGGAGATTTATTAGTTTCATTTAGTAGTATCATTTTGCCTTTATTCTTGATTCTTATGGCCTTACATTGATGTCTGTGCATTTGGAAAAGTAGACATCTCCTCCATTCTTTACAGACTGGCTTCCACAGGCAAAGCCCTTCAGAAGTCAGCCCACACTGAGATTCTGGGTAGGACGTGTGGTGGTGTACAGGGAGAGGCTTGCAGCTGGAGTTCTTGTGCAGGCAGGTCTGGGGCCTGGGTCAGCAGGCTTGGAGCTTGGGTCCACAGGGACAAGCCTGGTGCCTGATTCTAAGTGGATGGGCCTGAGGTTGTGTTCACTTGGACAAACCTGTTGCTTGAGTCTGCAATGATGGGCCTGTGATCTGGGTTCAGGTGGATGGATCCATGGGGTGGTCTTGGCATCTGGTTCCACAGGGACTATTCTGGTGATGGATGGGGCTGGGAAGCCTGGATTCATAGCAACTAGCCTAAAAGCTAGGGCCATGAGACCTGGCCTGACACTAGGGCAAGCCTGGATCTTTGGGTCACAGAAGTAGGCTTGAGAGCTGGGGCCTTGGGGGCTAGCCTGGAGTTTGGGTCTATGGTGCCCAGCCTGGTACTAGGGCTGGCCAGAAGCCTGGCTTCATGGGATCTAGCCTAAAGACTGTTGCTGGTGCTGGTGCTGTCCTGGAAGTGAGGTAGGCCAAGAGTTTGGATCCATAGGAGGTTTCCTGGAGCCTGAGCAGCAGAAACAGTCCTGGTATTGAAGTAGCCTGGGAACCTATGTCTGTGTGAGGTGGTCTAAAAGCTAGGTCTGTGGAAGGTGGCCAGTTCTGGAATAGGCCAGAATTATGGGTTCAGGAGAGCCTACCAGAAGCTTGGTGACATGGGAGGGAGCCAGAACTTGGGTGAGCCAGAAGTCTGGCTTTGTGGGATCCCACTGGTGCCTTGGGACCTTATTGGAGATGTGGGAGCTGAGTGATATCGATATGGTTTAGGAACTTGGGTTTGCAGGAACCAACTAGGAATCTGGTGCTGCAGGATCCATCTCGGGTTATGGAAGTCATATGGGGTCACAGAGTTGGTGGGCTCCTGAACGAGCAAGGAGGCCACTGGGAGACTGGAATAGACACTGAAGTCTGTAGGAGTTGGCTTGTTGCTGGGGTAGGTCAGCACTGGAGTCTACAGTGAAGTCAGGTTCTCACTTCACTGTCCCCCCATGATGAGTGTGTACCCTCTGTGCTGGACTTCCAAGGTTTGGGAGCGGGTTGTTGGTGGTGATATAATTCTATCTTCCCTCCTCAATAAATCTTCTTATTTCTGTGCTTCACTCATGTGTTGTAATCCTTCACCTGGATTCCTTAGCTCTTGTAAAGATATTTGTGCATGTAGATAGCTAATCAAATTGATGTTTTGGGGACAGGACCAGGGCTAGAAATCCCAATACTTCCATCTTGCTGATGTCATTCCACAGTCCGCCGACCTCCATATCTTCATATCCCATTTGCTCATTAACCTGGTCTCTGCCCACACTAATCTTTTGGAACTGTTTTTTTTTTTTTTTTTAGATATTCATACTTTACTTCCTTAAACTACATAAAGTATAAGATAAAATAAAGGAAACTGTGCTTTCATGGATAAGAACCTACACTTTTTTAAAAATTTTAAATTCTTTATTGTTTAAAGTATTACATGAGTCTTCTTTTCCCCCATTGACCTCTCCCTGGCCACCCCCACCCTCAAGCACAAGCCCTTACTCCCCTACTGTCTGTGTCCATTGGTTATTCTCATATGCATGCATACAAGTCCTTTGGTTGATCTCTTATCCCCTCACCCCCCAACTTCCCACATAGATTGTACAGTCTGTTTGATGCTTATCTGTCTCTGGATCTGTTTTTGTTCATCAGTTTATGTTGTTCATTATATTCCACAAATGAGTGAGATCATGTGATATTCATCTTTCTCTTACTGTCTTATTTCACTTAGCATAATGCTCTCCAGTTCCATCCATGCTGTTTCAAATAGTAAGGATTCCTTCTTTTTTATAGCAGCGTAGAATTCCATTGTGTAGATGTACCACAGCTTTCTAAGCCACTCATCTGCTGATGGGCACTTAGGCTGTTTCCAAGTCTTAGCTATGGTAAATTGCTCTGCTATGAATATAGGGGTGCATAACCTTTCTGAGTGGTGTTTCTGTTTTGTTGGGATACATTCTTAGAAGTATCACGGGGTCAAATGGAAGTTCCATTTTTAATTTTTTGAGGAAACGCCATACTGTTTTCCACATTGGCTGCACCAGTCTGCATTCCCACCAGCAGTGCAAGAGGGTTCTTTTTTCTCCGCATCCTCGCCAGCACTTGTTTGTTGATTTGTTGATGACAGCCATTCTGACAGGTATGAGATGGTACCTCATTGTTGTTTTGATTTGCATCTTTCAGAGGATTAGTGACTTTGAGCATGTTTTCATATGTCTCTTGGCTTCTGTATATCCTCTTTCAAAAATTGTTTTTATAATGATCAGTACTAGCTTCCTATTTGTCAAATCCAATGGGCACTTTTCAAGCCTTATTTTGACTTTGACCCCAAAATTGACATGGGTGAAAATTCTATTCTAAAATAGCCTTTATCTTTTAACTTTCTGCATGACTATATTCCTACTCTCTGAACACTGCCCAGTTTCTTTCACTGGCTCTTCCTAAAGGCTGATTTTCCCCAAGATTGTGTTCTCTGTCCTCTATTGATCTCACTAAAACTGTTAGACACATTCTCTAACAGTTTTATCCACTCCCATTGATTGCAGTACTAATTTTCTCAAATTATTTCTATACTAGTATATCTAACACCTGCTTAATACTACCATCTGGGTATCTCAGAGCTATCTAAAACTCAACACTTATAAAATTTAACACACTTAAATATTTTCTTATAACTATTTATTATTTAACCCTTTGTATGCCATAAGCATCTATAGACGCAAGCAGCGGACCTTCCCCACACACCACGTACGTCTATAGTCACAAACCTCGCATATCAACTCTGGTCACCCAATTTTAAAATTAGACTTGTTACTGACATCTCTGTTTAAAGTATTTCAGTGATACCCCCTTTCTTTGGGACCAAGTCCAAATTCCTTAGTTTGTACACAAGGTATTCCATAATCTGGCCACTGTCAACAATCTCCAGTCTCATCTTTTGCTAATCCGATATCCCTCTTAAATTACAGCCATTCCGGGTTATTATAATTCTTTGCATGCTATGTTTTGTTATTCCTGTGCATACACAGAGTTCTCTATGTTTAGAACACCTTTCCCTCTTATGGCAGAGGCTGCTAATTGCTTCCCAGTATCCAGTACCCCTTCTTCCTTTTACTAATAGAAATCATTGAGTTTTAGCTGTGTACCCATGCCTACATTTCCTAGCCTCCTTTGCCGCTAGGTAAGGCCATGTATTTAAGTTTTAGACAATAGAATACAAGTGCAAGTTATGTATGAAGATTTCTGGATCATGTTTTTATGAAGAAATTGTCTGCATTGCATTGTTTCTTTCATCCTCTCTGGGAAGTAATTGGAGACCAATGGATCGGGTTTCTGGGACAGAGATTGAGGCAACATGGTGAGGATGACAGAACTACCCCACCAATTTAAGACTGTTCACCTCTGGACTTTTACATGAAAGAGAAATAAACTTCTGAATTTATGTTTCTCTTTGTTATAAGAGGTTAGACTGTACCTTAATTAATCCATTTCCCTTTAACTTTCAGGACTCAACTCATGCATTACCCACAGTATGAAGCATTTTCTGACTTCCAAGACAGATATGTTTCTCCTTCCATGTGGTCCCATAGCATCTGATGTACATCTTCATCATAGTTGGTCTACATTCCCTGGAAGTATCACGAGTCTCCCAACAGTGGAGATTTTTGTCTCATTCATCTCTAGAAGGCCCTAATAAGGCACTAGGCAAAAGGTAGCAGCTCAATGACAGTTTTTAGACTGAATTGATGAATTTTGGCTGCCCCTTAATAGCTGTTAAAAAGTAGAGCCTTGCCCTAACCGGTTTGGCTCAGTGGATAGAGCGTTGGCCTGAGGACTTAAGGGTCCCAGGTTTGATTCTGGTCAAGGGCATGTACCTTGGTTGTGGGTACATCCCCAGTGGGGGGCGTGCAGGAGGCAGCTGATAGATGTTTCTCACTCATCAATGTTTCTAACTCTTTATCCCTCTCCCTTCCTCTCTGTAAAAAAATCAATAAAATATATTTTAAAAAAAGTAGAGCCTTTTCTCACTTATTCCTTCTCCAACTGGAATTAGGAAAAGAAAGTATAACATAGAGATTAAAGAGTCAGCTATGAAACTGGACCACTTTCTTACACCATATTAAAAACACACACAAAATGGGTTAAAGACTTAAATGTAAGGCCTGAAACCATAAAAATCCTAGAGGAAAATATAGGAAGTAAACTATTTGACATCAGTCTGAGTAATATCGTTTTTGCTACATCCCCTCAAGCAAAGGAAACAAAAGCAAAAATAGAAAAAATAAGACTTTATCAAACTAAAAAGCTTGTGTACAGTGAAGGAAACCTTAAATAAAACAAAAAGACAACTTACTGAAAGGGAGAATATATTTGCAAATAAAATATCTGATAAGGGGTTGATATAAAAGACATATAAGAAACGCATACAACTCAATAACAAAAAAAGTAACAATCCAGTTGAAAAATGGGCAGAGGACATGAAAAGACATTTCTCCAAAGAAGGCATATAGATGGTTAGCAGACATATAAAAAGATGCTCAGTGTCACTATAGGGAAATGCAAATAAAAAACACGAGATACCAGCTCACTCTAAACAAAATGGCTATTATAAAAAAGTCAACAAATAATATGTGTTGGTAAGGATGTGGAGAAAAGGGAACCCTTATACACCATTGGTGGGACTGCAAACAGTTGTAGCTCCTATGGAAAACAGTATAGAGATTCATCACAAAACTAAAAATTGAACTATTATACAACAGAGCAATTCTACTTCTGAGTATTTATCCAAAGAAAACAAAAACACTAATTAGAAAACACTTGTGCTATGTTCATTGCATCATTACTTACAATAACCAAGCTGTGGAAGAAAAACCTAGATGTCCATCAACAGACAAATGGATAAAAATGATGTAACGAAAAAACCAAGATGGCGGCATAAGATACACACCTGTATGTGCTGCCTCTCACAACCACACCAAAACTACAACTAAAAGACAAAACGTCTATCACCCAGAACCAAGGGAAAGCTGGCTGAGTAGAAGTTCTACAACTAGAAGGAAAGAGAAAAGAGCGTTAAGACTGGGTAGGAGGTGCACAAGCGCGGAAAAGCAGAGTTATGGAGGCGCGCGAATTGGGCTGGAGGCTGGCAACTGGGTGCACTGTTTTTATCAATCCGAAGGGAGACACAAGCTCCTGACTGCTCTTAACTCCAGTTTCCAGTGAGACTCTGGGGACCTAGACTCCTACGGGGAGAAGCTGGACTGTCTTCCATTGGGTGGGAAAGTGAGGGTGGCTTTCTTGCAGAGGTGCATGCAGGAATCATTATTGCACTGGGGTGTGGGGCGCAGGGACACGGAAACGCGGAGACGCAGAGAGGGCTGACTGGCAGCCATCGCTGTTTGCCACGCCCTAGTGATTCCCTGAGACCCCGCCCTGCCCAATTTACAAACCCACCCAAACTGTGCGCAGCGGCTTTTGCATATGAATGGCCTGCCCTATCGCAGCTTAACATAACAAACTGCAGATTGGTCAGACAGCCCCAAAACTTCCAAACCCCAAGCAAAGAGGAGAAATCTGCAGATCTCACTGTAGCTCCTGCTGGGTGGCCTCAGACAGTAGCTGACCTGCACCTCCTTGGAGATCCAGAAGCCAGTGTACCTACTCGTCAGTGTGAGATGACACCAGATTTCAACTCCTCACATCCATAAGTGACACACTCAAGATGCAGACTCAGTGAGCACCAAAGCCCCACTGAAACAAGTCCTGCCCCATAAGAGTGTCTCCATCACAGCAGTTCTTTCATTATAGACACAGCGGGTCCTCACAGCCAATTGGCCTGGAGGTCAATTCCTCCCAGTGTACCAACAGCAATCAAGGCTTAACTGCAACAAGACTGTGCACTCAGCCCACAAAGGAGTGCACCAAGAGTGTCCACCTCAGGTGATTGGGGAGGCTGAAACACTGGGCCCTATAGGTCACCTACCACACAAAGCCACTGCGTCAACACAGGGAAGCAGCCAAAATGCGGAGACAAAGAAACATGTCACGAATGAAAGAAATGGAGGAAAGCAAACTACTGGACATAGAGCTCAAAACCACAGTTATAAGGTTACTCAAGAATCTTCTAGAAACCTCCAAGGAACTCAGTGAGACCTTTAAGGATCTTAATGAGAATGCCAAAAAAAAAAAAGGAAAAGGACCAGTCAGAAATTAAGCATACACTGTCTGAAATAAAGAATATACAGAAATTCAACAGTAGACCAAAGGACCCCAAGAATCAAACCAAAGATCTGAAATATGAGGAAACAAAAAACACCCAATCAGAAAAACAAAAAGAAAAAAGAATCCAAAAATATGAAGATAGTGTAAGGAGCCCCTGGGACAACTTTAAGTGTATCAACATCTGATGGGGCTGCCAGAAGAAGAGAGAGAGCAAAATATTGAAAACCTATTAGAAGAAATAATGACAGAAAACTTTCCCTACCTGGTGAAAGAAATAGACTTACAAGTCCAGGAAGTGCAGAGAACCTCAAACAAGAGGAATCCAAAGAGGACCACACCAAGACACATCATAATTAAAATACCAAGGGCAAAAGACAAAGAGAGAATCTTAAAAGCAGCAAGAGAAAAACAGTTACCTACAAGGGAGTACCCATACGACTGTCAGCTGATTTCTCAACAGAAACTATGCAGGCCAGAAGGGAGTGGCAAGAAATATTCAAAGTGGTGAACAGCAGGAACCTACAACCAAGATTACTCTACTCAGCAAAGTTATCATTTAGAATTGAAGGTCAGATAAAGAGCTTCACAGACAAGAAAAAGCTAAAGGAGTTCATCACCACCAAACCAGGATTATATGAAATGCTGAAGGGTATTCTTTAAGAAGAGGAAGAAGAAGAAAAAGGTAAAGATAAAAACTATGAACAACAAAGTGACAACAAATACATACCTATCAACAAGTGAATCTAAAAATCAAGTGAATAAAAAATCTGATGAACAGAATAAACTGGTGAATATAATAGAATCAGGGGCATAGAAAGGGAGTGGACTGACAATTCTCGGGGGAAGGGGGTATGAGGGGTGTGGGAAGACACTGGACAAAAATCTTACACCTATGGATGAAGACAGTGTCGGGGGGTAAAGGCATGGGGTGTGTGTGGGGGGGAATCAGGTGGATGGGGGCTATGGGGGGAAGAAGAGGAACATCTGTAATACTCTGAAAAATAAACATTTATTTAAAAAATGCAGACAAAAATATGATGTAGCATATATACAATGGAATATTACTCATCAATAAAAAAGAATGAAATCTTGCCATTTGAAACAACATGATGGTCCTAGTGAGCATCTTCTCTGAGCCCTGAACAAAGTGAAATAAGTCAGGCAGAGAAAGATGATTACTGTATAGTTTCACTTATATGTGAAATCTAAAAAAAAGTAAAACAAGGAAACAAAGAAAGACAAAAACAGACTCATAGAAAAAGAGACCAAAGGGATGGTTACCAGAAGGGAGGGTGTGTGGTGATAAGTGGAAAGGAATAAAGGAATATAGTCAATAATACTGTGATAAATTTGCATAGTGACAAATGATTACTAAACATTGTAAGGTATATAAATGTCAAATCACTATATTGTATAACTGAAACTAATTAATCAATATAAGATTGGTTAAATTATAGTTAACCAACTATACTTAAATTTTTCAAAAGTCAGCTTTGAGTAAGAATCAGTAGTTAAGGCTTTGCCACTTACTAGCCACACAATCTTGGGTGTGGTACTTATTAAACTATATCAAACTCAATCTTGAGGCTCAATTTGCATTTTCCAAATGTAGTTGCAAAAGGAGGATAATGATATCTTCCATCTCATAGGATTGTGCTCATTGATTGAAAAAATACATGTAAAGAGCTTAGTCTAAAACATATTAAGTTCTCAATAAATTGTAACTATTCTAAATATTAGCAACCCTAACAAGGATTTAAACCCATGTTTCCTTAGAGCAGTGGTCGGCAAACTCATTAGTCAACAAAGCCAAATATCAACAGTACAAAGATTGAAATTTCTTTTGAGAGCCAAATTTTTTAAACTTAAACTTCTTCTAACGCCACTTCTTCAAAATAGACTCGCCCGGGCCGTGGTATTTTGTGGAAGAGCCACACTCAAGGGGCCAAAGAGCCGCATGTGGCTCGCGAGCCACAGTTTGCTGACCATGGCCTTAGAGGAAGAGAGTGAGAGAGAAGATGAAGAAAGAAGGCAGAGTAAGCAGAGGAGGGAGGGAGGTTGATATTGGAGCAATAAGGGTGAAGTGGTTATCTGCTATGCAAATCAGGGATTGTGGACTTGATACCTGATGGCTCTTCAAGATCTCTTGTGGATTAAATGATTTTAGTTCCTTCTTCCAGTTATACAAATTATTCATGTCTCATTAACAAAACTCTTTCCTCACAGCCTGTTCTTCTTCAAGGAGATATCCAACCCCCAAGATGGGATCAATAACTTTTAGGGGTGGTAATGAGAGCTACTAATTCCATCTGGAAAGGGTACAGTCTATAGGCCCTGTCTCTTCCAAGTAGACTGAGACATAGTTTGGGAGCCTTTTGAGACCAGTTCTGACTATGTGGCAGTAGGCAGGGCTCAGAGAAGATGCTCACTAGGCTTAAAATCACATTCTCTAAATGAGAAAAGTCTAGAAAAACAGAGAGGGCATTTCTTATTGTGTATCCTTTCTAAAATTAAAACATGGCCTGCAATATGTATTGCAACATCTTCCCCAAAGCTGGGCTACAGATGTAAACCTTGGAGCTAAGCTTTAATGTGGAAATGTTGGCAATTACTGTGGTAGGAAGATTCCAGTTATCTGTCTCTCTGTTCTGTCTGCCCTCCAAAGGCCACAATTCATCTCTTTTAAATGATAAGCTGTAACCTGTCTGTTACTGCTATTCCCATTGAGAAGAATAATGGAGTAAATGATCCTCCTTGCTCATTCAACTTGAGTCACTTTGACTTCTTTGCTGTTCAACATGCCAAGTACCCTTTTGCCTCGGGAACTCTGCACTATTCCTGGATCTTCTCTTCTTTAAGATACCCACCATGGTTTATACCCTTATTTTATTAAGTTCATTGCCTAAATATCAGCAACACCACCTTCTATAAGATGACAATCTCATACCCTTTTTATTTTTCTTCAGAGCAGTTATTACCACCTGACAAATATACCAAATTATTTATCATCAGTCTCTCCCCACTAGAATATAGGATCTATAAAATAAAGTCCTCTGTTTTGTTTACATGTATATCCCCAGTGCCTATAACCTTGCTAGTATGTAATAAAAATTTAGTAAGTATGTATTAAATTAATGAATATTATTAGTTCTTTGAAAATAGGACTACAAAGTACAGATATAACTAGTGGGCTTGGGAAGAAAAACCTAGTAAAATATCTACAGTTTCTCTTAGAAGATGAGGAAAGAGTTGATGGGCTCACGATCTCTGGACTTAACTTCTGACACTAATATTACTGAGAAGAAAACTTTTAGAGATGAAAAAAGGAGTTAAAAAAGACCCAAGAAAAGAAACTCAGGCTGTTCTATTAAATTCCCTATTGACTTCTTGAGTATTTATTAAAAAATTATTCTGAGCATATTCTGTGAAATAAATAACAATAAACCCTTTGAAGATAGAAAACCAAAAAACAAATCCTAAATGAATGGGAAACTCATAGTGTTTGACGATTTCATATAGGGAAGGATGGGACCAAATACCAAGTGAAATAGGATATAAAACTAGTTCCTCTGCATCTCATGCAATCATTGTAAATAGGAAGTGATAGCAGTGGCAGGAGAAGGTGAAAATGGTTGTATTAGGTGCTATACTAGAGACTGACTAAAACATGGCTTTGGTGGAACAAACTTTTTCCAAGTTCAAGCCATGGGTCAGAACTGTTTTTATTTTTAAAAATATGATATTTAGAAAGAGAGGAAGGAGGAGGGATAGAGATATAGAAACATCGATGAGAGAGAAACATCAATTGGCTGCCTCCTGCATGCCCACTACTGGGGATGGAGCCCACAACCTGGGCATGTGCCCTGACCAGGAATCGAACCAGTGACCTTCTGGTTCCTGGGTCGATGCTCAACCACTGAGCCACACCGCCAGGCAGAACTGCTTTTAATAGTGAACTCCTTCCTATACAATGTCTACTACGTGTCAGTTACAGTTCTAGGTACTTTACATATATTAACTCATTTATTGATTGTTCATAAATCCTTTTCTCTGAACTTCCAAAGAGGATTTGGTAGTAAAGGACATGGTTGATCAACTAGCACATTCCCTAAATTCCACCACAGAATAAAACCCTCTATCTACCTTTTTCATAGGATTACTAGTAAAGGAGGAGAGAATAACTGGAAGTATAAATGAAAAGTTAAAGAAATCATAAAAACCTGACAAGGTATAAGCCCTCATTTTTCTTCCTCTGAACACAAGTGGCTCTACCATCACTGAAAAACCAAGCAGGAATTCTTAACTCTAGATTAAATCAATTCACTAGGAAGAAGATTAGAGAGGGAATTTGAGGTCAAAAGGTTGGCTAAGAATAAAGAGTGTACATTGGCCAAGGTCACCTGGTAGCAAGTGGCAGGGCTATGATATAAACTCAGATGTGTCTGACTTCAAGGTTAACACTCTTTCCTATGTATAATATTAAAATAAACATTTTAAGTTTAAAAAAGAATTCCTTGGGTGAAAACAGTATCAGGAACAACTTATTTTCCCACCCTCCAAAACTCCAGCAAGAGGACAGAAAGATTTGTGTTTTTTGTTTTTTGTTTTTTTGCAGATCGGTTAAGAACACTTAGCGTTTTGTTGTCTTTGATAGGGACTGCAGGAAAAATCCCAAATGATATACAGAGAAGAATCTGACAAACCAGTGCTATTTGTTTCCTGAAAACATGGTTAACAATGAGTGAATCTTAGCTGAATTAAATTCCTGGTCTAAGAGACCAAAATACCCAAAGAAAACTACTTCACTCTGCTGGGCTTGGTTATCGCCTGGGGTTGTAGTCAGGAGTCCAACTCCTGGGAATCCTTTTTCTGAAGGCTCATCAGGCCTAAATCTGGATGGCAACATTTGTTGGGCTTTGAGGCACAACCAAGATAAGTACCACCTGGGAAAGGGGTTCATGATCTGCTTGCCTGTGTTTAGCCACATATTAATCTCCTTCCGGTTTCTTCTCTGTCATGCCTTCAAATGTGAAAGAGAAGAATTTTAACATAAAGCAATCATTTTTCAGTTGCCAAAAGCCATGATATCCAGATTTAAACATTTGGAAATTTTGGCAGAACAGAGCAACTATCCAGATTCAACCCAGATGCCGCTTCAAGGCTGCAAATATCACATTGTTCAAAAAGTATCTTGCCTTTCCATAAATCAAAGCTACAGGACTTGGCCCTGATGAATCCCAGATTTCCACTGAGTCTCCATTTACTAGTACACTCTGGCTGAGGCTGTGTTGCACTTTCTGGGATTTGGTTATATTAGCAAAAACTGTACTTTGAACTTCATTAGAAACAAAAGTGGTAATGGGGTCAAAAATAATGAGCTCAATATTTGAGAGAGGCCATTTTAAACATCAAGTATGTCACCAAGTTTTCAAGTTTTCTTTGAAAATGTCATGCATGTTGTTACCAAGAGCCAACTTTTTTGTAAGAAGGCTGTCACCAGGTTTATCTTTGGTCTTTGCAATAGTCTTTAAGGCCCTTCTAGATATAACATTCTAGAATCCTATCTAGTCTATCCATTCATTATACTTATGGCAAAACTCCAAAGAGGGGATCATTTATCCAAGGCTCCAAAACCAGTAGGTGGTAGACCCGAGATTAAGACCCAAGAATTCTAATCCCCAATCTGGTGAACTATTCCCTTAAAACACAGTACCTCCTATATGAACCAGTTTTAGACACCCACTGATTATATCTATTGGGTCTATAATTCGTGCTCTGTCGGTCCATTTCCCTGCGCAATTGTCTTGGGGAGAGAATACTGAGAGAGAGAGAAAGCATGAAGTTAGATCTTCATAAGGTCACCTCCATCTACTTGGCCTGGATTATGTGGTTCCTACTAATAATGGTATGACATATTTCAAGTGGAATTTTACTTTTAGACCTATTAGGATGATTTTAGGCTTGGGAAGTAAATAGTTTCTGTATCATTAACAACCATGAACTAAAAATGTTCTAAGAACTTTTTTAAAAAGCCCCTTTAACTATAAAGACTTAGTAGATATCAAGGTAAAAGGACTGGAAGAACACCATAATTAAGATAAAGTTAATCTCCTGTCAGTACAGTAAATGGGTGATTGTATAGAGCATGGGGAAGTATTAAAATTTGGTGGGAAATGCTATGTGCAAAGTACTTGACATATTTATCTCACTGAATCCTCCCAACCGAGTAAAGAAGGTCTAATTATTAGTTCCATTTTTTAAATTTCTTTATTGATTAAGGTATTACATATGTGTCCTTATTCCCCCATTATCCCCCCATTCATGCCCTTACCCCCCTATTGTCTGTGTCCATTGATTAGGCTTATATGCATGCATATAAGTCCTTTGGTTGATTTCTCCCCCTTACCCCCACTGTCCCCTACCTTCCCTGAGGTTTGACGTTCAGATCGATGTTTCTCTGTCTCTGGATCTGTTTTTGTTCATCAGTTTATGTTTTTCATTATATTCCATAAATGAGTGAGATCATGTTATATTTATCTATCTCTGCCTGGCTTATTCATTAGTTCCATTTTTAAAATGAGAGGGGAAAGGCTCAGGGAGGTAGACTTGCTTGCTTAAGGATGGAGCTGGGATTCAACCTCAAGGTTGTTATCTGTTTACAAATCTATTTTTCCATTCTTTACATAATATTCTCACCTCCATGGATATTTGGAAAGCCTATAGAGGTAGCCTGGGAATTTCAAGGTTATTTTAAAAACTCTTAATCCAAGAAAGTAGCAGCCATCATTCCTAAAATCCCAGAGCAAAGAAAAATCCTCCCGAATCTCAATGCTCCTCCACTGATTTCTGGATTCTGAAATTCCCATAAGCAGTATCACCAGACTGGGGAACCTGAGTCTGCTTCAGGTCTGGCTGCTAAAGTACACCTTATCTGGCCCTCTAGCATACTGGCAACAGTCTTTCTGCATTATCCAGATACTGATCTTCAAACCTGAGACTCAGACCATTCAAAGGAAAATAGTAAAGGTAAAGGTATATAATATGAGAAAATCATTGGCCATAGAAATAAATGGACTATATGATCTTGGATATCTTTTTCAAATTCTCAAAAATATGATCCTATATTTAATATTCCCTCCCTCCCTCCCTTCCTCTCTCCCTCCCTCCCTTCCTCCAACTCCTCCTTCCTGCCTTTCTTACTCAAATACAATAAAAAATAAAAACAGCCCTAACTGGTTTGGCTCAGTGGATAGAGCGTCGGCCTGCGGACTGAGGGGTCCCGGGTTCGATTCCGGTCAAGGGCATGTGCCTTGGTTGCGGGCACATCCCCAGTAGGAGGTGTGCAGGAGGTGGCTGATCGATGCTTCTCTCTCATAGATGTTTCTAACTCTCTATCCCTCTCCCTTCCTCTCTGTAAAAAATCAATAAAATATATTAAAAAATAAAAATAAAAACAGATATTTAATTTTGATAGCCCATAACAAATTTAACCCTTCTCAGCCTCAGTTTACCTTTAAGTAAAATTAGGAATTACCTCGTAAGTTTTGAGGCTTCAACGAGATGTTGAATGTCAAAATTTTAGCATATTGCATGGCACATAGCAAACTCTCAATAAATGCTTATAATTATTTTACTGTTATAATTATTATTTTAGTGCCATCTGGGCATTTGAAAAAAGAAGCAGAAGGTATTTCCATCTGTTGCTTAATCTTGAGGATAATTCTTAGGGTGAAGATAATCAAAAGTGTGAGTCGTGGGGAATGTTTCAGCTCTTTGAACATTGGGGGATAAACCCTAACTCACAGCTACATCCTACACCTATCACATTATCTCATCAGGATCAGAGATGCGTTTTCATTTCAAACAGGCCCTGACCTCACTTCAAAGCTAAGAGAACTAGGCCTTTGGAAAATGTGTAAAAGATCTTCTTGATTAACAGAGAATTGAAAATTTGAAGACATGTTTTCAAAAGATTCACTAAGACTAATAAGCATGTCTGAAAATTCTCAATCTTAACAATTTTCTACTCAAAGGTATTTTCTTTAGATTATACTTTGCTTTTAACATTCACTAATTAAAGATTTTTTTCTGAAGATTCATTTGAAAATTTCTGCCAAATCCCCAACTAACTACATATTAGAATTTGAAAATGCCCTCACATGTACAGGCTAATAACTTATTTTTAATAACTTTTATCTTAACTTTATTATTTCATAAATTAAAGGTAATGAAGTAGATGTCTGGCTTAATTAGATTTTCTCTCTGTCTAGCTCTCCATGTATGTGTATGTGATATATTTTGAAATATGTAAAATATAAATCTGTATAGCATAAGTCTATATTTACATGTACTTCTATTTTTAAATATCTACCTACTAACATCCTTCAAAAAGAGTACAGGGAAATATTTATTCTTTTGCTGCCCTCTAGTGGCACACCAAAATTCACATAAACCACATTTCAGAGAATAAAGGAAGATCAGACTGTGACTAGAAGTTTCTTCTGGGTTGCTAGACTGTGTATTGGAAAAATACACAAATCAGAGTTGTTCCTTAAAAGAACTCTTGATTGCCTCCCCAAATCCATTACATGGCTATGATGTTGGGTTTTTCCTGGCCAAGGTCCGATTTGGCCATTTGGGAACATAGGCAGCATTTGAGTTCCCACAAACCCAATCAATTTACAGGAAGAACTGCCCTCCACGACCTACATCTGCAGCCAAGACTGTACCATTCAGTTTCCTCAAACATGGCTTCTCAACATACATTTTTAGAGGTAACATGAAAATCCATTTTCACATACATTGGTAATAGATGTTCTAATTATCTTAAAAATAGTTATTCTCCCAGAAAACTATATTTAACGTAGTAAAGCAAGATCCTTCAGGATTAAAAAGTAGCTTCCAACCCAGTAAAAGAGAAAAATTGGCAATGAGAAGAGAACTCAAGGGAGGTTAGAAGAGCTAAGTCAACATCAGTAATGCAAAGACAAGTACAATCTTTGTTGTCTTTAACATCTCACATAAAACAGATCCCCATTCCCTGAGGTGCAGCCTTAACACAAGAGACTTATATTTAAGTCTTGGCTTTGCCAATACCACAATCAGTGCCTCTCTTTCCAAAGCTGCCCCCCGCCTCCGCCAAAGGAAATAATAATATCCATTATTCACGGGGTGGGGTGGCCAGGTAGAGGTAGGTCAATGGGGGAAAAAGGAGACATATGTAATACTACATGTAATACTTTCCAGAGGTCGCCAACCTTTCGGACCTCACGGACCACCAGTGGTCCGGGGACCATTTAAAAAAAAAAAAGAAGTACATTGCCCCAGGAGAGGGTGGGGATGGGTTAGAAGAGGTCAATGGGGGAAAAAAGGATATATGTAATACTTTCAACAATAAAGACTGATAAAAAAGAAAGTATCATTTTGAATAAAATAGCAAGGTGAAAGGAATGGGGAAAAAGGTACATTGCCCCACACTGGGCACATAGTCTGATTTCATGTTTCTTGAATAAAAATCTAAATCTAAAGAGGCAGAACTGCTGGTTCCTAGCTCCAATCCAGTGATCTACACAGTAGTAAAAGAAGAAAATGGATAACAATAGGTTGTGTAGTAATTGAGAAGATAGTTTTGCAAAGTGCAAGTGAGACAACTGGCAAGACTTTGGGGCTGCTACAATAGAAGTCAACTTTCCTCTGTCAATTCAAATTGCTTCTGTGTCTCAAGGTAGTAGCATCAGGTACATACCCCTCAGTGACATTGGAAGTGAGAGAACTTAAGAATGATTGACATTGTTCTAGCGATCAGTGTAGCGGTAGATCTCCCATCACTTACCTACCCACCAGAGAATAATTTAGAGAAGATTATTCAAATTGTCTTTTAAAATTCTTTAAAAAGACTTAGAAATTGACTCCTTTAAGCATCAATTCTTCTGATGCATTTAAATTTTATTTACAGACCCTGGGTATCCTTAAAAGAGAAACTGAAGGGATGGGATGGCAGAAACTTAAAACTAATATGTTTAATCCATTTTCTATTAAAGAGCAAGTGTAATGGAAAAAACACATTACTAAAATTATAATATATGTCAACTGAAAATCATATCCCATTAACTGAATAACTTGGCAGGAACATATAATCCCCAATACTTGCAGAGCAGCATCAGCTCTCATATATATTATCTCTTAATCCTCACAACCATTCTATGAGGTTATACCTACAAGGTTCAGAATTTCTAGAACATATCATTTTGCTCTTTTTCAAAAGAAGCAATTTGATAAATGTATTAATAACCTGGGGATTCATTTCATATCTCCATATGTTTTATATTAATAAATTCATAAATCAGAAAAGATCCTTGGTTACCATGTCTTTGTTTAGAAAACATGGTCAGAGTACATCTCTGGTATTGCACAAAGGTCAAATCTTTAATAATTTAACACATTTGACAATTGTTTATACAAGGGTCGAACAACTTCACCCAAAAGCTATCACTGGTTAGTAAAAATAACCCCCTATTGAATCATGGGGATAACAGGTAACTAGCATTTTAATTGCTTTTCAAAACACAGCGCAGATTATGCTTTTGATATCCTGCCAAAAGCACAGCAAAATCACACATTTATGAACTCAGTAGGGATTGAGGTCATTCATGGATAAACTGATTTTCTGGTAAAACTGGAGTTGGACTTTCTCCTAAAAATTATATAGAATGACAAAAACAAAACAAAACAACAACAACAACAAAAACCTCACCTATTTTGTAATGAGAGATTAAACATGCTGGTGTCAGTCTTGTGTCTACTATAAATTAATCAGAACATCTAAAATGCAATGAATAATGCAATGAGCTTTCAGGGCCCCCTACTATCTTCAGGATCAAGACAAAATTACTTGTCAAGCATTCAAGATGCATGATTTGACCCCAAAATGCTAGGGTTAGAAGAACATCCTCTAATACAAAATCACAGTCTATGTGAATGATCCTTCAGCAATTCTTGCTTCTAAGTTCTTTGGTTCTCATCACCAATGAACTTTACTTCTACTTCAGGTATCCATTTTTATGAACATAACAAATATCTGGAGGTAGTATAGTATAGATCTAAACTGTCTGGTTCCAAATCTGAGCCTTAATACTTACTCACTCTGTGACCCTGGACAAGTCCCAACTTCTCTGTGCCTTGGATTTTCTTATATATAATTAGGTTTAAATGTCCTAATATGTATAAAGAGCTTCAAACAATGTTTGATACATACTAAGGGCTTTATAAGTGTTAGCTAATACTTTCTTGTCATCACCTGAAAATTTGCTTCATCTCTGACATTCAAAATACTAGTATCCAACTCTGGTGGCAACTTCCTATACTTCTAAAAATCTAATGCCTCCAATCTTCCTATTCCTGTTTTCAACACTGAGACCTCAATTCCCCTGATTCTTCCACTTTTTCTCACTCTGCCAATTCCCTCATTTCCTTCCCTTCCTTTTCAGTTTGGTCTAAATGGTGGGTAATAAACAATTACCAACACCCTCAGCATCTTTGGTCCCTGCTCATATTCTGCAATTCCCTAAAAACACCAATGCTGAAAGCAGCACATAGTCTTTTCTAATTCGACATACCAGCTTTTAAGCAGTATTGCGTGGTATAAATCCTCACTAGGGATGGTACTACTCTAGATTTATGGTGTGCATTTTCCTTTAACAATAAAAAAACTTTAACAAATCCTTTGTCAGTTCTCTCTCCATTTCCTTCGTAGACTGTTCTAAATATTCTCTTACTCTCCTCATGCCTCCAGCCTTACACCCATTTTCCCTTACTCTCAGCAGATAAAATAAACTTGTATTCCACTTGAGAAAACAGTGCAACAATCATAATCGCCCTCAAGTGTTCACAGACACTGCTTCTTCATGCCCTCAGCTGGCAAATTATATACATACTAGAGGCCTGGTGCACGAAATTTGTGCACAGATAGGGTCTCTAGGCCCGGCCAGCAATTAGGGCAGATCAGGGCTTTCTGGCTACCAGCCAGGGCCTTCCTTCATTCCGTGCCGCCCCCTGGTGGTCAGCACACATCACAGCAAGCAATCGAACTCCTGGTCTCCTGGTTAAACTCCGAAGGAGACAATTTGCATATTAGGCTATTATATATATAGATATTCAAATTTATCTCCTTGCATAAAAGGCCATGCAAAGCCAATCTTTCCTCAAGTAATCAGAAGGCCATCTGCTCAAAGCTACTCACGGACCTCCCTACATCAATTATCCTCTCTCACTTGGATTCTTTTTTCAATTACAGTTGACATATAATATTATATTAGTTTTAGGTGTATAGCATAGTGATTAGACATTTACATAATTTATGAAGTGATCCCTTGAAAATTTTAGCACCCCCTGGCACCATACATAATTATTACAATATTATTGACTATATTCCCTAGGCTGAATGTTACATCCCATGACTATTTTTGTAACTGCCAATCTGTACTTCTTAAATCCTTAACTTTTTTCACCCAGGTCTCCAACTGCCCCCCACCAATCTGGAATCACAGTTTGTCCTCTGTGTCTATTAGTCTGCTTCTGTTTTGTTCATTCATTTATTTTGTTCTTTAGATTCCACATATAAGTGAAACCATATGTCATTTGTGTTTCTATGACTTACTTCACTTAGCAGAATACCCTGTAAATACATCTATGCTGTTGCAAATGTAAGATTTTTTGTGGCCATGTAACATTCCATTGTATATATGTACGACATCTTCTTTATCCATTCATCTATTGATGGGCACTTAAGTTACTTCCATATCTTGATTATTGTAAATAATGCAGCAATGAGAGGTATAGAGGATTTACCTAATACATAGACACAAACCCAAACAGACAGTCAAAATGAGGAGACAAAGAAAGAACTAGAAAATTCTCCAGAAGAAGAGCTAAATGGAGCAGAGATAATAAATTTATCTGAAACAGAGTTCAGAGTAATGATGGTAAAGATGCTCAACAGCATGAAAAAAGATATATAACTATGAAAAAAGAACAGTGTGAGATAAAGAATGACATAAAACAAAACATTGGAAGGAATACACAGCAGATTAGGGGAAGCTGAGGATTAAATCAGTGAATAAGAAGACAGAGTTGAAACTATCACTCAATCAGAAAACCAAAAAGAAAAAAAAAATTAAAAAACAGGAGGACAGCTTAAGGGAGCTGCGAGACAATGTGAAAGGTAACAGTATTAGAATGGCAGGTGTGCCAGAAGAGGCAGAAAGGGAGAAAGGAATAGAGAACGTGTTTGAAGAAATAATGGCAGAAAACTTCCCTAACTTGGTAAAGGAAAAAGTCACACAAGTTCAGGAGGCACAGAGAACCCCAAGCAAGAAGAACCCAAATAGGTCCACATCCAGACACATCATACTTAAAATGCCAAAAGTTAAAGACAAAGAGAGAATCTTAAAGGTATCAAGAGAAAAGAAAACTGTTAACTACAAAAGAGTTCCCATAAGGTTGACACCTGATTTCTCATTAGAAACTCTAAAGGTCAGAAGGGAATGGCATGAAGTACACAAGGTAATGGAAAGTAAGGATCTGAGACTAACATTGCTATATCCAGCAAGACTATCATACAAAATATATGGTCAAATAAAGAGCTTCCCTCCTCCCCCCAAAAAAGGCTAAAAGAGTATATCATTACCAAGCCAGCATTATAAGAAATGCTAAAGGGACTGCTGTAATAATAATAAGAAACATAAACTGATGAAGAAAAACAGATCCAGAGACAGAGAAACATCAATCAGACCATCAAACCTTAGAGGGAAGTAGGGGAGGGTGGGGGTAAGGGGGAGAGATCAACCAAAGGACTTGTATGCATGCATATAAGCCTAACCAATGGACACAGAAAACAGGGGGGTGAGGGCATGAGTGAGGGGATGGGGGAGTAATGGGGGGATAAGGACACATATGTAATACCTTAATCAATAAAGAAATTTTTAAAAATCAAATAATAAAATAAAATTTAAAAGAGAGACAAAAAAAGAAGAAACACAGAGAGAAACTAGCCATACAGAATTAAAATGGCAATAAATAAGTACCTATCAACAATAACCCTAAATGTAAATGGATTAAATGCTATAATCAAAAGGCATAGGGTAAATACACATGCACTGCTGGTGAGAATGCAGACTGGTACAGCCAATGTGGAAAACAGTATGGAGTTTCCACAAAAAATTAAAAATGGAACTCCCATTTGACCCAGTAACCCCACTTGTAGGAATATATCCCAAGAAATCAGAAATACCAATCAGAAAGGATATATGCACCCCTATGTTTATAGCAGCACAATTTACCACAGCTAAGATTTGGAAACAGCCTATGTGCCCATCAGCAGATGAATGGATTAGAAAACTGTGGTACATCTACACAATGGAATACTATGCTGCTATAAAAAAGAAGGAACTCTTTCCATGTGCAACAGCATGGATGGACCTGAAGAGCATTATGCTAAGCAAAATAAGCCAGTTGGAGAAAGATAAATACCACATGATCTCACTCATTTGTGGAATATAGTGATCAACATAAACGGATGAATAAAAATAGATCCAGAGACAGAGATGCATCAAACAGACTGTCAAACCTCAGATGGAAGGCAGGGGAGGGGGGTGGGGTAAAAGATCAACCAAAGGACTTACATGCATGCATATAAGCATTATCAATGGACACAGACACTAGGGGGGTGAGGACATGTTCTGGGAGTGGGAGTGGCCAGGGAGAGGTCAATGGAGGAAAAAAATAATATTGTAATAGCTATGTACAGGACAGGGGAGGTAATTGAAGTATAAGGGGGATCACTCTGTAAAATATATGATTGTCTAACCACAATATATATTATATATATATATGTATATATATATATACACACACATACACACACACACACACACACACACACACACACACACACACATAAAAGAGAAATACGTAAATTGACCATACCTCCACGACACCCACCAGCCAATCAGGAGGGAATATCAAATTAGCAAGACAAAGATGGCAGCAGCCCCACCTCCCAGCCACTCCAGGCACGAAGTGGCCTGGTGGGGCAGGATGCCTGCTATGAGGGGGAGGGCAAGGGGCAGTGGGAGCTACAGGAGCAGCGCTCCGATTGGAGCGAAGCGAAGACTCCAACCAGAGCGAAGTGAAGCCTTCAAACTCTGGCCAGAGTCAGTGAAGATTCCAGCCGGAGCAAAGGCAGAAGGCGGTGGCCAGAGTGAAGGCCTGGGTCCCAGGTGCCGGAGGAAAGGCAGCCTGGTGAAGGAAGGCCTATTGCACGAATCTTCATGCAATGGGCCTCTAGTGTGTGTGTGTGTGTGTGTGTGTGTGTGTGTGTGTGTATTTAAATACGTTTTAAAAAGGTATAGGGTAGCTGAATGGATACAAAAACGTGGCCTAACTATATGCTCTCTACAAGAGAACCACCTCAGAAAAAAACAGAATGAGAATGAAGGGATGGAAAAAAATTTCCATGCAAATGGAAAAGAAAAAAAAAAAAAAAGCTTGAGCAGCAATACTCATATCCGACAAAATAGACTTCAAAATGAAGGCCATCGCAAGAGACAACGAAGGTCACTACATAATAATAAAGGGATCGATCCAGCAAGAGGATATAACCCTAGTAAACATATATGCATCCAATATAGAAGCACATAAATATATTTAAAAAAAAAAAACTTCTAGAGGACTTTAATGGAGAGATCAACAATAATACAGTCATAGTAGGGGACTTTAACACCCCTCTGACTTCACTGGATAGATCTTCCAGACAAAAACTTAACATAGAAACAGACTCTACAGGACACACTGGATCAGATGGATTTAATTGTCATTTATAGAACATTTCACCCCAATGCAGCAGAATATACATTCTTCTCAAGTGCACATGGATCATTCACAAAGATAGACCACATGTTAGGACACAAAACAAGTCTCTATAAGTTCAGAAGATTGAAATTATATCAAGCATCTTCTCAGATCACAGTGGAATGAAATTAGAAATCAACTACAGTAAACACCTCAAAACAAACAAATACATGGTAGCTAAATAGCATTTTATTAAAGAATAAAAGGGTTACCAACGAGATCAAGAAAGAAATAATAAAAAAAAAACTTCCTGGAAATAAATGAAAATGAACACACAACAACCCAAGATTTCAGGGACAAAAAAAAAAAAAAAAAAAAAAAAAAAAATCTCAGGGACACAGCAAAAGTAGTCCTGACAGAAAAAAAAGATGGTGACCGACAAGAAGGTAGGCAGGGTGAGTGTGTGAGAGAGTCAGGGAGCGATAGAAGAGTGTGTAGACGTGTGTGTGTGTGTGTGTGTGTGAGTGAAATAGGGACAGTTAGATCCTGCAGGTCTTCCAAGGGGTTGCCAATCCAGGCAGTCTTAGATGGCAAAACCCCGCTGCCACCACAAACACATCGGGGAGGACACTGGCGGCACAGAGACCACGCCATCTGAAGAAAAGAACAGCTTGAGACTAGGATCCTAGCCTCGCCACCACCCAGTCTGGTCTCAGTAGCAAACTGGGACCCTACAGCCACTCATGTAAAAGACCTGCAACCACAGCTGCAGACCCAGGGACACTAAGACTCCAGGCACCCTGGTCGCAGATTTCTGTGAGTCACAAAGCCAATTCCCCACCCTGCTGGCCCCAAGGCAGTGGCATAGGAACTGCCAGACCCTCTCTGCACAATAGGGCTTTCTGCCCACAAACAGCAGTGGCAGCTCTACATGAATTTGAGCCTTGGTGTGAGGACATGGGAAGTTTGTTTCCTGTGACGAGGTTCCACGCTCACACAGGGAGACAGCGCTGAATTTGAGCCTGGGGGCTCGAACCTGGGGAGTTTGTTTCCCATGTCCAGATCCTCCATCCAAGCAGGGAGGCTGCACTGAATTTGAACCTGGATGTGCGAACTCGGGAAGTTTGTTTCCTGTGACTAGACTCCAAGCCCAGGCAGGGAGGCTGTGATGAAACTGAGCCTAGGTGCGCAACCTTGGGGAGATTTTTTTCCATGACCAGATCCAGTGTCCACGCAGGGAGTCGGCACTGAATTTGAGCCTGGGGGTGCAAACCCGGGGAGTTTGTTTCCCACAACCAGATCCTGCACCCAAGTAGGGAGGCTGCACTGAATTTGAACCTGGATGTGCGAACTCGGGGGGGGGGGGGTTGTCTCCCGCGATCAGGCTCCACGCCCAGGCAGGGAGGCTGTGCTGAATTTGAGCTTAGGTGCGCAACATTGGGGAGATTATTTTCTGCGACCATATCCTGCGCACACGCAGGAAGAGAGGGCTGCAGTTGAGCCTGGGGGCACGAACCTGGGGAGTTTGTTTCACATGTCCAGACCCTGCACCAAAGCAGGGAGGTTGCGCTGAATCTGAACCTGAACGTGCGAACTCAGGGAGTTTGTTTCCCATGACCAGACCCCATGCCCACACAGGGGGGCAGTGCTGAATTTGAGCCTGGGTACATGGACATGGGGAGTTTGTTTCCCGCAGTGCACACCCACGTGACCTGACGCCACACCCACACTGGGCAGCAGTGCCACAGGACTTTGATTCAGGGAAAGCACACACAAAAAGCTGCTTTACACAGGGCAGGAGTAGAACTCATGCCGACACAGTGGGACTGTGCAACCCGGTCTCCCAAGCATATTGGGGACCCTGAATCTCCACACAAGAGGAAGCAATGGGCAACAGTGATTAGACTCTGTTTCTCATTGTGTGCGCCTGGGAACCCTGATTCCCAGTACATTCACACTAAGAGCCAGCGACTCCAATGCTTGGTGCATGTGCACAGAGGACACTGATTCTCGGTGCGAGGCTGCACCAAGCAAGAGAGACTCTGATACTTGATTCTCGGCGCGGTCACAGGGAGCCTCTGACTCCTGACATGCACTAGGGGACTTTGATTGTTGGCACACACTAGCGGGTTTTCTGTTTCAGCATGGTGCAGGCAGGGTCCCTGATTCTAGGTGCGCACACGAGGCCACACTAAGTACCTGTGACTCTGACCCGGGGCAAGCGTGGCTCCAATGAACCCACAGCAGTCACACGTAGTGTGTCAGAGCTCTTCAGTGACACTTGGGTGGTGCAAAACTCTTACTGCACATGGCCAAGGCCCCCGCAACTCGACAACTGAACCTTCTGGTGATAATCAGAATGGAGAGACAATGAAACAATCCCCAGAGGAAAGAAATAGAGGAATCGCCAAGAAAGAAAATAAGTGAAATGGAAGCATGCAACATGACAGAAAAATTCAGAGTAAGGGTCATACAGTTCATACACCTGATGGACAAGAAAATCAACAACTTTTGCAAAAATCAGGAAGAAATGAAAAATAATATAGCTACAATAAAAACACCATGGAAGGCTTCAAAAGTAGACTAGAAGAAGCAGAGGACCGAATTAGTGAGTTAGAAGATAAAGTACAGAAACAAGCGCAATCTGAACAGCAACTGGAGAAAAAAATTAAAAAGCAGGAGGAGAGCCTAAGGGAGATTTGGGACAACATGAAATGAAGTAACATACGTATAATAGGGCTGCCAGAAGGACAAGAAGAGCAGCAAGGATTAGAAAATTTATTTGAAGAAATAATGACAGAAAACTTCCCTTATATGGGGAAGAAAAAAGTTACACAAGTACAGAGAGTCCAAAACAAGATGAATTCCAAAAGACCCACACAAAGACATGCCATAATTACAATGGCAAATGTTAACGACAAAGAGAGGATCTTAAAGGCTGCAAGAGGGAGAAAGAGAGTTACCTACAAAGGATCCCCCATCAGATTATCAAATGATTTCTCAACAGAAACACATAAAGCCAGAAGGAAATGGAAGGAGATATACAAAGTGATGCAAAGCAAGGGACTGAATCCAAGAATAATCTATCCAGCAAGACTTTCAATCAAAATTGAAGGGGAAATCAGGAGCTTCACAGACAAAAACAGGCTAAGGGGGTTTATTGTTAATGCAATGCAAGAAATGCTAAAGGGAATGCTGTAAAAAGAAGAAATAAAAAGGTAAGAAGGAACACAGACTCAAAAATTATAAATGGCTACAAACAAGTACTTTTCAATAATAACTTTAAACGTAAAAAGACTAAATGCTCCAATCAAAAGAAATCGAGTGTCTGGATGGATAAAAAAACATGACCCATATATATGCTGTCTACAAGAGATCCACCTTAGAACAAGAGACTCACACAGACAGAAAGTGCAGGGATCAAAAAATATCTTTCAGGGAAATGGAAATGAAAAAAAAGCTGGGGTACTAATACTTATATTTGACAAAATAGACCTCAAAGTGAAGGCCATAAGAAGAGATGAGGAAGGCCCTTTCATAATACTAAAGGGATCAATACAACAAGAGGATATAACCCTGATAAACATATATGCACCCAATGCAGGAGCACCCAAATACATAAAAAATAATAAAACACCTGGAAGATATCAAGGGAGATATTGAAAGCAATACAATCATAGTAGGTGACTTTAATGCACCACTGACATCACTGGATAAATACTCTCGACAAAAAATCAGCAAAGAAACAGCAATCCTAAATGACTCACTAGATCAGATGGAATTAATTGACATACTCAAAACAGTTCGCCCCAAAGCCACGGAATATACGTTCTTCTCAAGTGCACATGGGACATTTTCAAAAATAGACCACATATTGTGTCACAAGCAGTATCCCCAAATTCAAGAGGATTGAAATCATACCAAGCATCTTCTCAGACCACAATGGCATTATATTAGAAATAAACTACAATAAAAACAATCCAAAACACTCAAACACTTGGAAGCTGAATATCAAGCTACTAAATATTGATTGGGTTACCAATGAGATCAAAAAAGAAATTAAAAACATCCTGGAAACTAATGACAATAAAAGCACAACAATCCAAAATCTATGGGACACAATGAAAGCAGTCCTGACAGGGAAGTATATAGCTCTACAGGCCTACCTCAAAAAAACAAGAAAAAATGGTAATAAATTATCTAACCTTGCAACTTAAAGAATTAGAAAGAGAGCAACAAGAAAAGCCCAGAATGAGCAGAAGGAAGGAGATAATAAATATCAGAGCAGAAATAAGTAACATAGAGACCAAAAAAAAAAAAAATACAAAAGATTAATGAAACCAAGAGCTGGTTCTTTGAAAGGATAAACGAGATTGATGAACCTCTAGCCAGGCTCACCAAGAAGCAAAGAGAGAGGACCCAAATAAACAAAATCAGAAATGAAAGAGGAGAAATAACAACAGACCCCACGGGAATACACAGGATTGTTAAAAAATACTATGAACAACTCTATTCCAACAAACTGGACAACCTGGAGGAAATGGACATATTCCTAGAAAAATACAACTTTCCAAAACTCAATCAGGAAGATTCTAAAAATCTCAGTTGGCCAATAACTATGGAAGAAATTGAAGTAGTCATCAAAAAGCTACCAGTAAACAAAAGCCCAGGGCCAGATGGCTTCACAGGGGAGTTTTACCAAACATTCAAGGAAGAACTAAAACTTATCCTCCTCAGACTATTCCAGAAAATTCAAGAGGAAGGAACACTTCCAAGATTATTCTATGAAACCAGCATCACCCTTAATATCAAAACCAGATAAAGACACCAAAACGAAAGAGAATTATAGGCCAATATTCCCCATGAACACAGATGTCAAAATCCTCAACAAAATTCTAGCAAATTTGATCCAACAGTACATCAGAAAGATCATACACCATGACCAAGTAGGATTTATCCCAGGAATGCAAGGATGGTACAATATCTGCAAATCAATAAACGTGATAAACAAATTGAGAAATAAAAATGACATAATCATATCAATTGATGCAGAAAAAGCATTTGACAAAATCCAACAACCTTTCTTGATAAAAACTCTCAGCAAGGTGGCAATAGAAGGATCATACCTCAACACAATAAAAGTCATATATGACAAACTCACAGCCAACAGCACACTCAATGGACAAAAACAGAAACCATTTCCCCTAAGAAAAAGAACAAGACAGGGATGTCCACACTCACCACTCCTGTTCGACATAGTACTGGGAGTACTAGCCTTTGCTATCAGACAAGAAGAAGAAATAAAAGGCATCCCAATTGGAAAAGAAGAAGTAAAACTGTCCTTATTTGCAGATACTGTACATAGAAAACCCTAAGGACTCCATCAAAAAATTATTACACTTAATAAATGGATTTGGCAATGTAGCAGGATACAAAATTAATGCCAAGAAATCTATGGCATTTATATACACCAATAGTGAACTTACAGAAAGATTGACTAAAAAAGCAAGCCCATTTACCATCGCACCAAAAATATTAAGATACCTAGGAATAAAGTTAACTAAGGAGGTAAAAGACCTATATGTGAAAAACTATAGCACACTGAAAAAAGAGATAGAGGAAGATATAAAGAGATGGAAGAACATACCGTGTTCATGGATTGGTAGAATCAACATCATCAAAATGTCCATACTACCCAAAGCAATCTATAGATTCAATGCAATCCCCATTAAAATACCAACAGCATATTTCACAGACCTAGAATGAACTCTCCAAAAATTCATCTGGAATAAAAAAAGACCCCAAATAGCTGCAACAATCTTGATAAAGAACACTGCTATAAAAAAGAAGAAACTTTTACCATTTGCAGCAGCATGGATGGACCTGGAGAGCATTATGTTAAGTGAAATAAGCCAGTCAATGAAAGAAAAATACCACATGATCTCACTCATTTATGGAAAATAAAGAACATTATTACCTGATGAACGAAAAGATAGATACAGAGGCAGTAAAGCACCAAACAGACTGTCAAATTACAGCTGGAAGGCTGGGGAGTATTGGGGAGGTTGGGAAAGAGATCAACAAAGGAATTGTATGCATGCATTTAAGCACACCAATGGACACAAGACACTGGAGGGGGGGATGAGGGCATGCGATAGGGGGTAAGGGAGGCTGGGGGAAGGTCAATGGGGAAAAAAAGGAGATATATGTACTACTATATGTAATACTTTAAACAATAAAAAAAAGAAAAAGAATTCTAAAAATAAAAAAATAATAAAAATAAACCAACTTCAAGGAAAAAAAAAAAAGAAAAAAAAAAGCCCTTGTCCGGATGGCTTCACAGGGGAGTTTTACCAAACATTCAAGGAAGAAATAACCTATCCTCCTCAGACTATTCCAATTAATTCAAGAGGAATGATCAAGTCCAAGCTCTTTCCATAAGGCCAGCATCAACCTAATTCCAAAACCAGATGAAGGCACTACAAAGAAAGGGAACTACAGACCTATATCCCTAATGAACTTAGATGATAAATCCTCAACAACATTTTAGGAAATCCGATTCAGCAATGCATTAAAGAGATCATACACCATGACCCAGTTGGATTTATTCTGGGGATGCATAGCTGGTACAATATTTGCAAATCAATAAATGTGATAAAGCACATAAACAGATTGCAAGACAAAAATCACATGATCATAATGCTCTCTAGTTCGCTGGAAGATTTTTGATTGCTGTTTCAATTTCATCAGTAGTTATTGGCCTATTCAGGTTTTTTTATTCTTCCTAATTGAGTTTTGGAAGCTTGCATTTTTCTAGGAATATGTCCATTTCATCAAGTTTGTCCAATTTGTCGAAGTAGAGTTGTTCATAGTATTTTATTTTTTTACAATCCTTTGTGGGGTCAGTTGTTACTTCATCTCTTTCATTTCTGATTTTGTTTATTTGGGTCCTCTCTTTGTTTCTTGGTGAGCCTGGCTAGAGGCTTATCAATCTTGTTTATCCTTTCAAATAACTAGTTCTTGGTTTCACTGATCTTTTGTATTGTTTTTTTGTTGTTGTTGTTGTTTTGTTTTGTGTGGTTGTTTTTTTTTTGTCTCTATGTCGCTTATTTCTGCTCTGATCTTTATTATTTCCTTCCTTCTGGTTTCTCTGGGCTTTTCTTGTTGCTCTCTTTCTAATTATTTAAGTTGTGAGCATGATACTAAGCAAAATAAGCCAGTCAGAGAAAGATAAATATCATATGATCTCACTCATTTGAGGAATATAATGAAAAACATAATCTGATGAACAAAAATAGAACCAGAGACATAGAAGCATCGAACAGACTGTACAGCTTATGAGGGAAGGTGTTGGGGGAAGAGGGGGTAAGAGATCAATCAAGGACTTGTATGCATGCATATGAACAAAATGGACACAGACAGTAGTGGGGTGAGGGCTTGTGCTTGGGGGAGGACGTGGTGGGGGAGAGGTCAATGGAGGAAAAAGGAGACTCATGTAATACTTTAAACAATGAAGAATTTTTTAAAAATCACATGATCATATCAGTTGCAGAAAAATGCAGAAAAAGCATTTGACAAAATCCAACACTCTTTTTTGATGAAAACTCTCTGCAAAGTGGGAATAGAGGTATCATACCTCAACATAATACAAGCCCTATATGACCAACCTACAGCCAACATCATAGTCAATGGGTAAATACTAAAAACCATTTCCCCTAAAAACAGGAACAAGACAGGGATGCCCCTTTTCCCCTCCTGTTCAAGATAGTACTGGAAGTGCTAGCAATACTGATCAGATAAGGAAACGAAATAAAAGGCATCAAATTGGAAAGGAGGAAATAAAACACTCATTATTCACAGATGACATGATATTGTACATAGAAATCCCTAAAGACTGCACCAGAACCCACTAGATTTAATAAATGAATTTGGCAATATAGCAGGATACAAAAGTAATACCCAGAAATCTATGGCATTTTTATACACCAATAAGGAACTCTCAGAAAGAGAAACTGAACAAACAATCCCATTTACCACTGCAACAAAAATATTGATACTTAGGAATAAACTTAACCAAGGAGGTATAAGACCTGTACTCAGAAAACTACAGGACATTGAATATAGAGATAGAGGAAGTTTCAAAGAAGTGGAATAATATACTGTGCTCATTTATTGGTAAAATCAACATCACTAAAATATCCATACTACCCAAAGTAATCTATAGATTCAATGCAATCCTGATTAAAATATCAATGGCATATTTCACAGACCGAGAATAAACACTCCAAAAATTCATGTGGAATAAAAAAAAAAAGATGCCAAATAGCTACAGAAATATTGAGAAAGAAGAACAAAAAGAAGAACAAAGTTGGCAGGATCACAATATCAGACATCAAGTTCTATTCCAAAGCCACTGTATTCAAAACACCCTGGCACTGGTACAAGAATAGGCATATAGACCAATGGAATAGAACAGAGACCCTAGAAATCAACCCAAGCTATTATGATCAATTAATATTTGACATAGGATCCCTAGCCTATTTGGTTCAGTGGATAGAGCGTTGGCCTGTGGACTGAAGGGTCCTGGGTTCAATTCTGGCAAGGGGAACATGCTTGGGTTACAGGCTCGATCCCGAGTAGGGGGCGTGCAGGAGGCTGCTGATCAATGATTTTCTCTCATTGTTGATGTTTCTCTCTCTCTCCCCCTCTCCCTTCCTCTCTGAAATCAATAAAAAATATTTTTAAAACTATTTCACAAAGGAGGCAAGAACATACAATGGAGTCAAGACAGTCTCTTCAATAAACGGTGTTGGGAAAACAGGACAGGTACATGCAAAAAAGTGAAGCTATACCACCAACTTAAACCACACACAAGAATAAATTCAAAATGGATAAAAGACTTAAATGTAAGATGTAAAACCATAAAAATCTTAGAAGAAAAAGAAAATAAAAAATCTTATAAGATACCATAGGCAGCAAAATCTCAGACATCTCTTGTAGCGATATGTTTACCTATACATCTCCTTGGACAATGGAAACTAAGAACAAAATGAACAAATGGAACTACATCAAAATAAAAAACTTCTGCACAGCAAAAGAAAGCATCAACAAAATAACAAGAGAGCCCACTGCATGGGAAAACATATTTGCCAATTATATTTCAGATACGGTTTTAATCTCCCAAATTTACAGAGAACTCATACTTAACAAAAGGAAGACAAACGATATAATAAAAAATGGGCAGAGGACCTGCATAGACACTTCTCCAAAACAGACATACAAATGGCCATGAGTCATATGAAAAAATGCTCAAAGTTACTAGTCATCAGAGAAATGCAAATTAAAACCACAGTGAGATATCACCTTATAAGTATCAGAATTGCTAACATCAACAAATCAACAAACAACAAGTTGCTGGTGAAGATGTGGAGAAAAGAAAACCCTAGTACACTGCTAGTGGGAATGCAGATTGATGCAGCCACTATGGAAAACAGTATAGAGATTCCTCAAAAAATTAAAAATGGAACTCCCATTGATCCAGTGATCCCACTTCTTGGAATTTATCCTAAGAATCCCAAAACACCAATCAGAAAGGATATATGAACCCCTGTGTTCATAGCAGTGTTATTTACAATAGATAAGATTTGGCAACAGCCCAAGTGCCCATCAGTGGATGAGTGGATAAACTGTGGGACATTTACACAATGGGATACTATGCAGCTGCAAAAATGAGGGATCTCTTATCCTTCGGGACAGCATGGATGGACCTGGAGAATATCATGCTAAGTAAAATAAGCCAATCTGAGAAAGACAAATATAACATAATCTCACTTATTTGTGGAATCTAATGAACAAAACAAATTGACCATCAAAATAAGACTGGAAGCATGGAGGCATGGAACAGACTGACATACCTCCATGTGGGGGTGGGCAGGCGAGGAGAGATAAACCAAAGAATTGATATACTTACATGCATAGCCCATTGGTATGGACAATAGAGTGGTGAAGACCTAGGGGTGGGTAAGGGCTAGGCAGAGGGGTGGGGAAAGGGGTGGGGAATGAGAGACATTGTGTAATACTGTCAACTACAAAATAAAAAAAATAAATAAAAGATCAAAAGCAAAACCTTTGGAGAGCTGGAATTTTGAGCTCTAACTCTCCGGTCTTCTGTTTTGGCACCCTGAAAATAAATGGCTTTAATTTCTCTACTGCAAAAAAAAAAATTAAATTAAATTAATTTTTGCATGTTGGCTTTGTAGGCTGTGGCATTGATAAACTCCCTTATTAGTTAAAGGAGCATTTTTATAGATACTTTGGGATTTGCTATATAGAAAGTCATCCCATTGGCAATAGGGAAAGTTATATTGGTTCCTTTCTGACCTATATGTGTTTTATTGCTTGTTTTAAATATATATAATTGTATTGATTTCAAAGAGGAAGGGAGAGGAAGAGAGAGATAGAAACATCAATGATGAGAGAGAATCATTGATCGGCTGCCTCCTGCATGCCCCACACTGGGGATCGACTCCATGTGCCCTGACCAGGAATCGAACCCTGACCTCTTGGTTTATAGGTCAACACTCAACCACTGAGCCATGCAGGCTGGGCTCTGTATGTGTTTTTTAAATTGAATTTATTAGGGTGACATTGGTTAATAAAATTACACAGATTCCAAGTATACAATTCTACAATACATCATCTGTATATTGTATTGTGTATTTACCACCCCAAGTCAAATCTCCTTCCATCACCATTTATCCCCCCTTTACTCTCCTATACCTCCACCAACCCCTTTCCTTTTAGTAATTACCACACTATTGCCTGTGTCTATAAGGTTTGTTTTCTTAACCCCTTCACCTATTTCACAAATCTCAGCATATTCTTAATTTTTTAGGAACCTCCATACTATTTTCCCTAATGAATGTACCAGTTTACATTCCCACCAGCAATGAATGAGGGTTCCTTTTTCTCCACAACCTCTCCAACACTTGTTATTACTTTTCTTGTTGATAATAGCCATTCTAACAGGAGTGAGGTGGTATTTCACTGTAGTTTTGATTTGCATTTTCCTAATAGTGAAGTTGAACATATTTTCATATATCTGTTGGACACTTGTATATCTTCTTTGGAGAAGTGTCTATTCAGATCCTCTGCTCAGTTTATAAATGGATTCTTTTTTGGTATTGAGTTGTATGAGTTCTTAATATATTTTGGCTGTTAACCCCTTATCAGAGCTGTTGTTTGCAAATACCTTCTCCCATCAGTCGGCTGCTTTTTTATTCTGTTGGGAGTTTCTTTTGCTGTGCAGAAGCTTTTTAGTTTGATATAGTCCCATTTGTTTATTTTTGCCTTTACTTCTTTCGCCTTTGGGGTCAAATTCATAAAATGTCCTCTATGCCCAAGGTCCATAAGTTTAGTATCTATGTTTCCTTCTGTGTAATTTATTGTTTCAGATATTGCATTTAGGTCTTTGATTTATTTTGAGTTAATATTTGTATATGATTTCACTTATATGTGGAATCTAAAAAACAAAATAAATGAACAAAAACAATAAACTCATAGATACAGAGAACAAAATGTTTGTTGCCAGTTAAGAAGTGGGTGTGAGGCTGGGTGAAAAAAGTTCAGGGATTAGGAAGTACAAATTGACAGTTACAAAGTAGTTACAGACTGCAATAGTCATCAATATTGTAATAACTACGTATGGTAATAGGGGGGATACTAGACTTATCAGGGGAATCATGTTGTAAGATGTATAGTCTAACCACTATGCTATATAACTGAAATCAATCTAATATTGAATGTCAAATTTAATTGAAAAGTGAAAAATAAATGAAACTGTAAAACCACTTCCCTTCTCTGCTTTATTTTTTTCTTAAAGCTTCTTATAATTAGATCAAGCAAAAAAGTATAAATAAGGATAGAGACAGAACCTAACATACTATATATGCTACTAATTTTAAATACATACTGTTTTTCTACTTTCTTTAGAATATAAAGTTACGAGGGCTGTATCTCCAGTGTTTCAAACAGTACTTGGCAAATAATAAGTACTCAATACATATTTATTGAATAAATCAATCAACCAGTCAATAAATGACATCTGGACTTTAGACCAATGGTCAGGGAATTACAGCCTACAGGCCTCCTGCCTGCTTGTAAATAGAACTTTATTAAAATACTAGAGGCCTGGTGCATGAAATTTGTGCACTGGGGGGGGGGGTGTTGTCCCTCAGCCCAGCCTGCACCCTCTCCAATCTGGGACCCCTCAAGGGATGTCCGACTGCCAGTTTGCAGGGATCAGGCCTAAACTGGCAGCTGGACATCCCTCTCACAATCCAGGACTGCTGGCTCCTAACCACTCACCTGCCTGCCTGACTGATTGCCCCTAACTGCTTCTGCCTGCCAGCCTGATAGCCCCCTAACCGCTCCCCTGCTGGCCTGATTGACCAAACTGCTCCCATGCCGGCCCAATCGTTCCCAACTGCCCTCCCCTGCAGGTCTGGTCACCCCAAACTGCCCTCCCCTGCAGGCCTGGTAGCCCCCAACTTCCCTCTCCTGCTGGCCATCTTGTGACAACGTGGGGCAGCCATCTTGTGACAACATGGAACGGCCATCTTGTGATGACATGGGGGTGGCTATCTTGTGATGATGTGGGGCAGCCATCTTGTGATGACATGGGGTAGCCATCTTGTGGCAGCTATCTTGTGATGACGTGGGGGCAGCCATTTTGTGACAACATGGGGTGACCATCTTGTGATGATGTGGGGGTGGCCATCTTGTGAGGGCATGAGGGTCAATTTGCATATTGCCTCTTTATTATATAGGATTCACTTGTTTACATGTTGTCTATGGCTTTCCCAGTACACAGGTGTATGTGAGTAGTTGTGACAGAGTTCTATAACCTGCAAAGTCTAAAATATTTACTATATGGTTCCTTAAGAAAAGGTTTGCCAATCCCTGGTTTAAATTCAGAGTCAATCTTTTAGGAATCTCTAATCCAACCTACCTAAAAGTGAGCTTTTTTGTACCTCACTAAAAGTTTCCCATTCTGTATTTCTTATTTGTATGAAATACTGGGCACATGGATGCCCCCCACCAAAAAAAAACTATACTTCCCTGACTCTCTTCTAGCTAGATGTGACCATGAGATTAAATTCTGACAAATAGTAAGTTAATGAAAGTAATATGTATGACTTTCAAGATAAGACCTTAAAGGAAAGAACTGTATCTTCTACTTCCCTTTATTTCATCCTTCTCAGTTGATATAATATAGAAGATATTTGGCCATGCACATGAAGCAGTACCTTAGCAATGGCAGACAAAAAAAGGAAGAAACCTGCGTTTGTGCCCATCAAGTCACCATACTGGCCCTGGACCACCTTGCTGGACTATTCCACAACAAAGAAATAAATGTCTCTTGTGTTGGAGCCAGAGTGTTTATATGTAGAGTCTTAGAAGACTAACTTCTATCTAATGTAACATATCTGGTGGACATTATATTTCAACTGTGGATAACACCTGGATTATATCATCAGTCTCATCCACTTGCAGAAAAGTTTTTATTGAATTATGCCCTGTTAGGATGGCATTGGCTATTACAAAGTGTAGAATCAAATGTAGGAACATCTGAAGCAAGTGCACAAGACTTGTCAATAAATAATTTTTGTCTTGCCTCATTCCTGGGTTCATTTTCTGTCTCTATCCTTATTTATACTTTTTTACTTGACCTAATTATAATGTACACTACCTCATATTTTACATATCGTAAAAAAATATAGCACTTTAAATTATTTCAGAATGATATAGGTTTAACTAAGTATAGATATCACTTTCTTTATAGTTTCATTATACATATAGCTATCATTTCCTTTGTTTAAATGTCTATCACCATATTAAACTGGTAACTCCTTATAGTTATAGTGATATTTTTCTCCTTCTATACCATGAGCATGGTGCTTGATAATGAAATATTTACATAATTAAGCAATATTTGATGAATAAATTAATTTCACAGTGGCAAACATGTTGTTAAATGTAATTGTGCCATAATGGAATTTCCTTCCATTATCAACTTGACCCAGGAAAGAAGACACAACTCTAAAAGGTAGCTAGGAAAAAGTGTTACATGTTTGGAGGAGTGGTGGTGAGGGCAGGAAATACATACCTTTACAAAGTGCTCAATTAGGATTTCTACCACAATGTTCTGGAATTTGATATTCATCATGGCAGCCACAGTATCCTCCTGAGCTCTCATCAGCGTGGGACCAAAGATTACCCCCATGTTGGAGGGGGTCATAAAATTCTCTTTGCTGTGCTCACATACACTGTCAAAAGAGAAAGAAAATTATTAACAAGATTTTCACCAAGACTGTTAGATGATACAGAGGGTAAGCGAAATTAAAATGTAGAAGAAAAGGAAAGCTGTAAATTGGGGAAAAAACATTATAAAGGAAACAACTAGCAAAGAATACAAGACAGTATATAATTAGGGGCCAAAATGAGACATAACTAGCTTAGTACTAGTAGCACTGTAGAAGCTAAGAGAAGTGGGTTGGGGAGCTATACTAAGAAAATATTTGGAAAGAAAAGAGAGAAGCAATATGGCATTCCAGGCAAGGGGTATCTATACTAATAAAAGGGTAACATGCTAATTAGGGCGGATGTCTTCAGACAAAGCCACAGGGGCTGCGAGGATCCAGGGCTCAGGCAGTCATGGGCTCAGGCAGCTGCAAGGCCCAGGGTAGGTAGGATAGAATGCGATAGAAGGGGATAAGGAAGGAGAGGGAGAGGAAGGAAGGCCTGCATGCAGACAGGCCTAGAGGAGAAACAGAAAGACAGAAAGGGAAGGAGAAAAAGATGCAGGAATGGAAAAGGGAAGGAAACGTGGGGCTGCAGGCTGGAGGGGGTGGTGACCACTGGGGGCAGAGCAGGTGCACCCAGCGAGGGGTGGGGCACAGGCTGCATGGAGCAAGGAGCCCCACCCAGATGCGGAAGGAGGGTGGTGGCCCCACAGGTCAGGATGGAGGGGCGGAGGCACTCCTGCTTCTAGGCAGCAGTGCCCCAGCCCAGTGGGCCTTGGCCACCCTCGCTGGGCCTGGCTCCCTGCACTAGGAGGGGAGGCGCAGCTTAGCTGGGGCAGAGTCGGACACTAAGGAGGGTACCTCTTTCGCCCCCAAGGGCTGGACCCCAAAGACACTGGCCAGGGTTAGGTTGGTGGCACGTCAAGTGTAGTTTGTTGACTAGAAGTTGGGGCATCCTGCGCAGAGAATGAGAAGAGAACGGGGGCGGGGAGGCCGGAGGAGGGGGGGCAGCGAAAGCCTGGCCTGGGCTGGGCCCTGGGCTGGGGGTTAATGTCCTCCACACACACACCGGAAGCTTTAATATCAAAGTGTGATCAGGCTGGGCTGGAAGCAGGTCCCAGAGAGGAAAGAGGAAAGTTTAAAAGATAAACCAGTGAACATGGAGGGGGGGGGGCGGTAATAATAAGGAAGAAGGGAGGGAGGCAGGTTTCAGGCTCACAAGGGAAAGGTGAAAAGGGGGGAGGGTGGGAGGAGTAAGAAGGAGACAGACACTGAGAATGAAGGGAGAGAAGGGAGGAGGGAGGGAGAGGGGCCGAGGGAGGTTCAAAGGGTGGGAGGGAAAGAAAGCAGGAAAGAGAAGGATGC
Organism: Ia io; assembly: GCA_025583905.1. Taxonomy (NCBI): domain Eukaryota; kingdom Metazoa; phylum Chordata; class Mammalia; order Chiroptera; family Vespertilionidae; genus Ia; species Ia io. The sequence goes on from JAJQQW010000001.1 coordinate 52,773,366, forward strand.
TAAAATGGGGTGAGGCCAGGAAAATAGTCAAATAAAAAGAAGAAACAGAATGTGAGAGTGAGGGGAGTTTAAAAGGAGGAGTTAGTAAGAAAATTAAGTACAGGGTGATTTTTAAAAAATGTATTTTTATTAAGTGTGATTTTTTAAAAAATATATTTTATTGATTTTTTACAGAGAGGAAGAGAGAGGGATAGAGAGTCAGAAACATTGATGAGAGAGAAACATCGATCAGCTGCCTCCTGCACCACCCCCCCACTGGGGATGTGCCCGCAACCAAGGTACATGCCTTTGACCAGAATCGAACCTGGGACCCCTGAGTCCGCAGGCTGACGCTCTATCCACTGAGCCAAACCGGTTTCAGCTTAAGTGTGATTTTTAAGTGGAGAAGTCAGTACTAAGAAAAGCATAGAAAGAGAGAGAGAAGAAAGTATTTTTTAATTAGCCTATAAAAAGAGTAAAAGAGTGAGGGAGGAGGGGGAAGAATGGGGAAGAAGGGAAAGAGGGACAAGAACTTTATAAAGGAGTCAGTAGAGAGCAGAGTTAAAGAAGGAAAGAGGATGTATGAGTGAACTGTAGGAGCTATAATGAAAATCAAGTATAGTTGTCTACTGGGGACAGATTTTAAAAGCAGGAGTCAGAAAAGAAAAAAGATAAATGATAGTGAATAATTAGGCAGATAGATAGATATTAAAAAAAGTGGAAGTAGAGAAGAATGTATGGGAAAGGTAGGATGAGAGTCAAAGAGGAAGGGAAGAAATGTTTTAAAAGGGGAGCCGGTAGAGCTTAAAAGGAGGATGGCAAGAAGGAAGGAATGGGGGAGGGAGCAAAGCAGGTCCGAGGAAGGAAGTGAAGAAAAAAATTAAGGTGGGAAGGAAAGAAAAGGGGAGGGAGGGCAGGGGTAAAGATAAAGGAAAGAAGGAATGTGGGGAGGGAGGGAGGTAGGAGAAAGATGGGAAGAAGGATGATGGAACAGAAGTAGGAAATAAGGAGGAAAGAAAAGTTTATAAATGAAGGAAAAAGTGTTACATAAAGGAGAGAGAAAAATTGTGTGAGAGGGAGAAGCCAATAAGGAAGTCAAATACAATTGTGTGTGAAGGGGATACGATTAAAAAAAAAAGAGGGAGAGAGAGAGAGAGAGAGAGAGAGAGAGAGAGAGAGAGAGAAGTTAATAAAAAAAATACAATAAAGATAGCTAGGTAGGTGTGTGGATGAATAGACAGACACATGCACAGGTAGATAGAACTAATTTGAAAAAGGAGAAACCAGTAAATAGTAAAAGTAGAGAGTTAGAAAAGAAAAGAGAAGAAATGAAAATGTTGAAAGTGGTCAGTAAATAGAGGGTAAAAGAAGAGATGGGATGGAATAAGGTGGAGAAGGGAAGTGGAGGGAAGAGTAACAAGAGTGAGGGAACAGGAATAGAGAAAAATAAGTTTTAAAAGGAATGCAGAAAAGAAAATACTTTTTTTAAAAAATGAGAGAGAGAATGTGTGCAAGAGAAATTTTAAAAAGGATGAGCCAGGAAAAAGAGACAATAGGAGGAAGAAATGAGAAGTTTAAGAGTAGGAATCAGTAAGAAAAGAATTCAATTCAATGGGATGATGAGGCTATAACCTTCTGCCTCTGGGATAATAAGTCACTTTAGCTATCTAGCTACCTCTACCTGCAACCTTTAACTTCTACTTCCAGTAGAAAGTTTCAGGTAGGCATCTCAAACAGTGGCCACCTCAAATGCTTTTTGAAAAAGAAAATATAAAAGAAATTATTGTGAAATAGACTTATCCTATATCATAAAAGGATGCAAATCGACCATACTGAGGGAACGACCGGTCACTATGATGCACACTGACCACCAGGGGGCAAGCGCAGTGGCCCGCCTCCACAGCCACAGTCAGACATCCCCTGAGGGCTCCCGGACTGTGAAAGGTTGCAGGCTTGGCTGAGGGACACACCCCTGACCCTCAGTGCACGAATGTCGTACACCAGGCCTCTAGTCCTATATAATAAAAGCCTAATATGCAAATTGTCCCTCAAACAGGAGTTTGACTGCTCACTATGACGTGCACTGACCACCAGGGGGTGGCACAGAACATGGCACTGCGACCTCTCGCCGGCTACCTGGGGACGGGGGTGATGGGCACAGAGGTGCGGTGAGAATGCAGGGTGTACATCAAGCTTGCTCTCACTCCCCCTGCTACCCTCCCCTGGGATGCCAGGGCTCAAGCGTCGGGGAGGCCCCCATGCTCAGGTGCCGGGTGCCCGTGAGGAGCTTGCCCCACACCAGTGCAGCATCTTCCTGATGAGCCGGGCTGCAGCTGCTGGGACCACAGGGGCCAGTCAGGCTCCTTGTGGGTTTGCGCAAGAGCCGGTCTGTGAGGTCAGCCAGGAGAGAGCACGCTGCTTGCCTGGCTTCTGTGTGGCACCGCTGGATGGCCCAGAGGACCACGCTGCACCCCAGCCTGCAGTGTCCAGCTGTGCTCACCGCATCTCCGTGTGGGGACTCGGGCGACATTACTCAGGCTGAGGGAGGCTTGCAGGGGCCTGGGGGCTCAGGTGCTGCCCAGGGCTCAGAGGTCAGCTGGACCTGTCCTTCCATGCCAGACACTCATACTTGCATTGCCGGCCAGGCCTAGGGACCACTCCCGTGCACGAATTTCGTGCACCGGGCTTCTAGTACTATATATAAAGAACAGTACATAAAGTGTCTACCTGTCTCTCCAGTTAGGAATCCAACCCTCCCCTACCCTGAGTTAGAGATGCAAAAAACTTAAAGAACTGAAAGGCATCCTTAAGATTAGCCCTTTATCACTGTCCTCATTTTACAAATGAAAAAAACAGAGGTCCAAAGAAGGAAAAATATTTGCCTAAAGTTACAGAGAACGTAATTACCATAGGACCTTTAATCCCCAATTTTCTGATCCCTAGTCACCTCCTTGGTTAAATTCCCTTTACTGGTGTCCTGTTTTTCATAGGACAGGACAAACTCTTGTGAAAGTTGCAATTAAGGCCTTCTATAACTTAATAACTATTTCTAATCCCCAATGCGCAGCTTGGGCTCTGAAGCTGATGTGGGTGAGTCATTAGCTGTGCACAGTGACTGTTAGTGACTTAAACTCTCTGGGCTTCAGTTTTCCCACTAGCAATAAAATAATATCCACCTCAGAGGATTGTTGAATAGAGCTAAATTGCTTTAGCATGGTATCCTAGAAATAAGCCATTAGAAGTACCTGCTTTTATTATTACTTCTCCAGTAGTCTCCATGACCTCAGACTTTGATATACTACACTGCTTGGGTCATATTTTCTGGCTAAACCATGTTGTTTCAGACCTCCATGTCTTTGCTCATTCCCTTTGCTTAGAATATTGTCGTTCTCCTAGATCTAAAGAATGTACATTTCTCCATTGAGATTCACTTTACCTGATATCTCCTTCAGGGTCATCCTAGCCTACTTTCCTCATCTTGACTGGCAGACACCATTGGCAAGCACAGTATATTGCAAATATCTGTTTATTACCTACCTCTCCTACTAGGTGGTAAACAACTTTCAAGTATGTGTACCTTGTGCACAGCAGGTACCAATTAATTATTTTTAATGGAACTGAGTACCTCTATTGCTCTTTCAAATAATACTGGAGGTAGCCAAGTAAAAGATGTGCTGCTTTTTTGTCAAAATAGCTGTGAGCTTAGGAAATGAGGAGACAAGGCAGCTCATGACAAACCCTAATTTCTAAAATCCATCCAAGATGGCAGAGTAGGGAGAAGTTGCACTAACCTCCTCCCATGACTACATCAAGATTACAACTAAATTACAGAACAATCAACCTGGATAACCATCTGAAGACTAACTGAACAGAAGTCGTATAATTAAGAATATATACAGAAGATGCCACAAAGAAACTGGTAGGAGGGGTAGAGAAGAAAAATGGACTGGCCCCTCATCCACGTGTGGTAGTTAAGAATCTGGAGGAATATCTCAGCTGCAGAGGTCCCCCCTGAGGAGCGGGGGGTCTCAAACCTACTCGACGCTCCCCAGCCTCGAGCACCAGTGTTGAGAAAATGAGCCCACATAACATCTGCCTGTGAAATTAGCAAGGATTAAATCTGCCCAGGTGAGATGTAGGGCTGCTGGAAACCCAGGCATGCACTAAAAGAGATGGCACAGAAAATCTTGTTCACAGGCACTCACCATGGGCTCCAGTGAAGGGACAGTGCCTAGGAGGTTGCCAGGGTCATACAGGATGAAACTGAGTTGTGTGGCTTCAAGGAGAGGGCAGGAGTGAAAGCCACCAAAGTCCATGTGCGGAGTTCCACAGAGGACATCTTTTCTGGTTGACCACTGCCCCACAGGGCATTAGCCTAAGGAGCGACACTAGCCCCACCCTGATGACTCCTAGAGGTCCTGCCCTATCCAGGTCACACACAGTTGTGGGCTCTGCCAGTGGCAGCCAGCCTGAGCTTATGTTGCAGTCTTCCTTAAAAATCTCTTCAAGGAATTTTGGGCAAGCTTGGGGCATGCCAGAGACAAACAGGGAGAAGCTGTTATATGGTTTTAGCACAAGGGCCTCCTGTGCAGAGCCCTATCTGAAACTGCTGTACCCTGGTGAACTCTGACAACTGGCTCCCGCCTGACAACTTCCTTAGACCCTGCCCCACCACAAAGGTCCACAGGACACAAGTCGGTGGTGGCTGACCTCAGTATGCCATGAGAATGGGCTGAGTGGCCTCAGAAGCAGCACTGATACAGTCTGAATCTGTATTAAACTGCTGAACACAAATTGCCCTTACATGATGACTCAATGACACTTACCTCATACAAATTATGTACCACATGAGGCTATTTCAGGGGCTGAGTCTAATGGGCAACTAGCAGGTGGATGAAGGACTCAGGTGATATGGGACATTTGCTGACATGACTCATACCTGGTCCTACTGGCAGCCAGCCCTTAGTTACACAGTTGGGCTTTCCCACACACATCCAGGACCAGCATAGGCAGCTAACAACAGTGGTTCCTAACAGGTAGCCCAGGGATAGTCACAGGCAGAATCTGATATTGACCTGCACTGGATTCCTGCACAAGATTCCCCAGAATCAACATACCTAGTGGCTGCTTTCAAATCACAATAGAGCACTACATGATTATCTGGTTGTACAAAGAGCATACCCAGAGGGAGGTCTAAGGAGGCACCAGATCATGCTGGGGAAAATTCCACTTCCTGGGGTAAGGGCTCACACAGCAGCTTGCATACTGAGTTCAGGTTCAATTCTCATAGTTAGCCAGCCTGAGGGTCAACTCCAACAGACAGGCAATGAACACTCAATCACATGACACCGCCCCCCCCACACACACAAACAAAACAAAACAAAACAAAACAAAACAAAACAAAACAAAACAAAACAAAAACACCTCAGGTGATCAGGTGAACTGCATAACTGGGTCCATAGGATACTTACTACATGAGGTCATCATATCAAGACTGGAAGACACATCCAATTTACCTAATACATAGAAACAAATACAGAGAGGCAGCCAAAATGGGGAAACAAAGAAACATGCCCCAACCAAAGGAATAGGAGAATTCTCCAGAAAAAGAACTGAATGAAAATGGAGGCAATCTACAAGATATAGAGTTAAAAACAATGGTGTGCAAAAAAAAAAACAAACTTAATAAGAACTTCAACAGAATATAAAAAGACATAGAAACTATTAAAAATAATAAGTCAAGGAGGAGGAAGATGGCGGCTGGCAGGATGGAGGTGAGGGGGAGGTTGTGAGTGAGGGGGTGAAAGGAGAGTGTGTGGGTGTGTGTGGTGCGCGTGTGAGTGAGTGAGGGACAGTTAAATCCTGAGGGAGCAGCAGGGGCTGGCAGATCAGGCTCTCTTGGACAGGGAGAACCCACCACCACTGCGAACACTCCCCGGGTGCAGGGCTCGGGGCTCGGGCACAGAGCCCAAGTCACCTTGAAGGGGCGAGCAGCCTCTTGTAGGAACTCATCAGCACTACCACCCAGACAGGCCTTGGACATTGCCCGCGAGCCTGCAGCCACTCCAGCCAAAATCCAGCTGTCCCAGCTGCAGACCTGCAGACCCTAGGACCTACATCTCCAAGGGTGCACAGCTCTCGCAGCAGTAAGTGCGACTTACCCCCTCCCCAGCTGCTGATCTCCAGAAGTCACAGTAGCGCTTCTCCAGTGCGCAGGTCTTCTGAGCCCAACGCTCCAGAGGCCACACTTGGGTGCCACTGTGAGCCCCCGCTGGGCACGCTCTTATCCAAAAAAGGACACACTGCCCGAAATTAGAAAGTAGAAATTCTGAATTCCCCTTTCCTGGATACCTGCCCACAGACACCTCGGTCACTCAGTTTCAGCGCCAGGGTCCCTCTGAGTATGGGAGTGCGCTACCCTGGCAAATGCACTGCAGGTGCCCTGCGAGCCTCCACTGGGCATGCACAAATCCAACCAAGAGCACAAGGCCTCCTGCAATAGAATTTCGGACTTCCCTCACTCTTGGATGCCTGCCCACAGACACCTCAGTCACGTGGCTTCAGCTCAAGGGCCTCTCTGAGTGCACCGCCCTGGCAAACAGCACCACGGTGCCTCTGTGAGTTGCCGCTGAGTGCATGCAAATCCAACCAAAGGCTCAAGGCCCTTGCAGCAAAAACTGAGTCTTCCCACTCCACAGCTGCCAACATCTGGATTGCATCAGTGGATTAGAAGAAAAGGTAGGAAAAACACACACAAAGACACCAGCAACTCAAAAGCAAACTTATCAAGCAAGAGGAGAGCATAAGGGAGCTTTGGGACAACACAAAACGAAACAACACCCACGTAATAGGGGTACAAGAAGGAGGGGAAGCTGAGCAAGGAATAGAAAACCTATTTGAAGAAATAATGACAGAAAACTTCCCTGATACGGAAAAGAAAAAAACAACAATAACACGCAAGTCCATGAAGCACACAGAGTGCCAAAAAAGATGACCCCAAAAAGACCAACACCAAGACACGCCGTAATTAAATTGGCAGACATGATCAACAAAGTAAGAATCTAAAAGGCTGTCAAAGAGGGACAGAAAGTTACCTACAAGAGATCTCCCATTAGATTATCAACTGATTTCTCAACAGAAACACACGAGGCCAGAATGGAATGGAATGAAATATACAAAGTGATGCAAAGCAAGAAACTGAATCCAAGAATACTATACCCACCAAGGCTATCATTCAAAATTGAAGGCGGAATCAGGAGCTTCAAAGACAAAAAAGGGCTAAGAGGGTTTATTACCACCAAGCCGGCAATACAAGAAATGCTAAAGGGACTGCTGTAAAAAGAAGAAACAGAAATGCAAGAAGAAACACAAACATTAAGAATAAAAATGACGACAAACAAGTACTTATCAATAATAACATAAAACGTAAATAAATTAAATGCTCCAATCAAAAGACATAGGGTGGCTGAATGGATAACAAAATATGACCTATACATTTGCTGTCTGCAAGAGACCAATCTCAGAACAAAGGATTCACACAGACTGATGGTGAAGGGATGAAAAAAATTTTTTCAGGCAAATGGAAATAAAATTAAAAAAAGCGGAGGATGCAATACTTAATATCTGACAAAATAGACCTCAAAGACATAACAAGATATAAGGAAGGCCACTACATAATACTAAAGGGAGCAATTCAACAAGAGGATATAACTCTGGTATACATATATGCACCGAATAGAGGAGCACCCAAATACATAAAACAACTTCTGGAAGATATCAAGGGAGAGATTGATAGCAATACAGCCATAGTAGGGGTCTTTAATACCCCACTGACACCACTGGATATATCCTCTAAACAAAAAATCAGCAAAGAAACAGCAATCCTAAATGACTCACTAGATCAGATGGACTTAATTGACAACTTCAGAACATTTCACCCCAAAGCTACAGAATACACATTCTTCTACAATGCACATGGAACATTTTCAAAGATAGACCACATATTAGGACACAGGCAAAGTCTCTCAAATTCAAGAAGATAGAAATCATAACAAGCATCTTCTCAGACCATAATGGCATAAAATTAGAAATCAACTACAATAAAAACAATGAAAAAAATCGAACACTTGGAGGCTAAATAGCATGCTATTAAACAATGGTTGGGTTACCAAAGAGATCAAAGAAGAAATTAAAAGCATCTTGGAAACAAATGACAATGAAAAAACAACAATCCAAAATCTATGGGACACAATGAAAGCAGTCCTGACAGGGAAGTTCATAGCTCCACAGACCTACCTCAAAAAACAAACAAACAAACAAAAAAAACAAAACAAAACAAAACAAAAAAAAAACAAGAAAAAATGGAAGTAAATTATCTAACTTTGCAACTTAAAGAACTAGAAAGAGAGAAACAAGAAAAGCCCAGAGTGAGCAGAAGGAAGGAGATAATAAATATCAGAGCAGAAATAAATGACATAGAGTCCAAAAAACACACCAAACAACAAAAAACAAAACAAAATGCAATACAAAAGATAAATGAAAACAAGAGCTGGTTCTTTGAAAAAATAAACAGGATTGACGAACCTCTAGCCAGGCTCACCAAGAAGCAAAGAGAGAGGACCCAAATAAACAAAATCAGAAATGAAAGAGGCCAAATAACACCAAACCCCACAGAAATACAAAGGATTGTTAAAAAATACTATGGACAACTCTAATCCAACAAACCAGACAACATGGAGGAAATGGACATATTCCTAGAAAAATACAACCTTCCAAAACTCACTCAGGAAGATTCTAAAAATCTCAATAGGCTGATAAGTATGGAAGAAACTGAAGCAGTCATCAAAAAGCTTCCAGCAAACAAAAGCCCAGAGCCAGACAGCTTCACAGGGGAGTTTTACCAAACATTCAAGGAAGAACTAAAACTTATCCTCCTCAGATTATTCCAAAAATTCAAGAGGAAGGAACACTTCCAAGATCATTCTATGAAACCAGCATCACCCTAATACCAAAACCAGATAAAGACACCAAAAAGAAAGAGAATTATAGGCCAATATCCCTGATGAACATAGATGCTAAATCCTCAACAAAATTCTAGCAAACCGGATCCAGCATTACATTAGAAAGATCATACACCATGTCCAAGTGGGATTCATTCCAGAAATGCAAGGCTGGTACAATATCTGCAAATCAATAAATGTGATACAACACATAAAAAAAGTGAGACACAAAAATTACATAATCATATCCATTGATGCAGAAAAGGCATTTGACAAAATCCAACACCCTTTCCTGATAAAAACGCTCAGCAAAGGGGGAATAGAGGGATCATACCTCAACATAATAAAAGCCTTATATGACAAACCTACAGCCAACATCGTATTCATTGGGCAAAAACTAAAACCATTTCCACTAAGAACAGGAACAAGACAGGGATGCCTGCTTTCACCACTCCTGTTCAACATAGTACTGCAATCAGACAAGAAGAAGAAATAAAGGGCATCCAAATTGAAAAAGAAGAAGTAAATTGTCATTATTCGCAGATTAAATGATAATGTACATAGAAAACCCTAAAGGCTCCATAAAAAATTATTAGACTTACTAAATGAATTTGGCAATGTAGCAGGATACAAAATTAACACCCAGAAATCTATGGCATTTCTATACACCAACAGCAAACTTACAGAAAGAGAGACTAAGAAAACAATCCCATTTACCATCGTACCAAAAAAAAAATTAAGATACCTAAGAATAAACTTAACTAAGGAGGTAAAAGACCTGTATTCAGAAAACTACAGGACATTGACAAAAGAGATAGAGGAAGATATAAACAGATGGAAGAGCATACCGTGTTCATGGATTGGTAGAATCAACATCATTAAAATGTCCATACTACCCAAAGCAATCTATAGGTTCAATGCATTCCCCATTAAAATATCAGCAGCATATTTCACAGACCTAGAAAGAATTCTCCAAAAATTCATTGGAATAAAAAAAAGACCCTGAATAGCTGCAGCAATCCTGAGAAAGAAGAATAAAGTAGGAGGGATCTCAATACCAGATTTCAAGCTGTATTACAAAGCCACTGTTCTCAAAACTGCCTGGTACTGGCACAAGAACAGACCTATAGACCAATGGAGCAGAACAGAGAACCCAGAAATCGACCCAAAACATTATTCTCCATTAATATTTGACAAAGCAGGCAAGAGTATACAATGAAATTAAGACAGTCTCTTCAATAAATGGTGCTGGGAAATTTGATGAGATACATGCAAAGAAATGAAACTAGATCACCAACTTACACCATACACAAAAATAAACTCAAAATAGATAAAAGACTTAAATGTAAGACAGGAAACCATAAAAATATTAGAGGAATCCACAGGCAGCAAAATCTCAGACATATGCTGAAGCAATATCTTCACCAATATAGCTACTAGGGTGATGGAAACTAAAGGGAAAATAAACAAATGGGACTACATCAAAATAAAGAGCTTCTGCACAGCAAAAGAAACCAACAAAACAACAAGAAAGCCCACTGCATGGGAGAACATATTTGCCAATGTTATCTCTGATAAGGGTTTAATCTCCAAGATTTACAGGGAACTCAAACAACTTAACAAAAGGAAGATAAAACCCAATCAAAAAATGGGCAATGGACCTAAATAGTTACTTTTCGAAAGTGGACATAAGGAAGGCCAAGAGACATATGAAAATATGCTCAAAGTCCCTAAATATCCGAGAGATGGAAATCAAAATGACAATGAGGTACCATATCACACCTGTCAGAATGGCTATCAATAAATCAACAAATGACAAGTGCTGGTGAGGATGGGGAGAAAAAGGAACCCTCATGTACTGCTGGTGGGAATGCAGACTGGTACAGCCACTGTGGAGAACAGTATGGAGTTTCCTCAAAAAACTAAAAATGGAACTCCCATTTGACCCAGAGATCCCACTTCTAGGAATATATCCCAAGAAACTAGAAACACCAATCAGAAAGGATATATGCACCCCTATGTTCATAGCAGCACAATTACAATAGCTAAGATTTGGAGACAGCCTAAGTGCCCAACAGCACATGAATGGATTAAAAAACTGTGGTACATCTACACAATGGAATACTATGGTGCTGTAAAAAGGAAGGAACTCCTACCATTTGCAACAGCTTGGATGGAGCTAGAAAGCATTATGCTAAGCGAAATAAGTCAATCAGAGAAAGATAAATATCACATGATCTTACTCATTTGTAGATTATAATGAACAACCTAAACTGATTAACAAAATCAGATCCAGAGACAGAGAAGCATCGAGCAGATACTCAAACCTCAGAGGGAAGGTAGGGGAGGGTGGGGGTAAGGGGGAGAGATCAACCAAAGGACTTGTATGCACACATATAAGCATAACCAATATACACAGACATCAGGGGTATGAGGGCATGAATGGGAGTGTGGTGGGGAGCAATGGAGGGTAAGGACACATATATAATACCTTAATCATTAAAGAAAAAATAATTAGTCAAAAATGAAGACTATAGTAACTGAAATGAAGAATACACTATAAGAAATCAATGGCAGATTAGATGAAGCAGAAGATCAAGTCAGTGATGTGGCATACAAGGTAGCAGAACATGCCATCAGAGAAGCAAAAAGAACAAAGAAAATAATTGTTTTCAAGGTTTCACCCTGATTTTATTTTTTTAATTAATCTTTATTGTTGAGAGTATTACATATGTCCCTCTTTTTCCCCCCATTACCCCCCTCCATCCAGTATTTACCCCTCCCCAGGCCTTCACCTATTGTCTGTGTCCATAGGTAACACATATATGTGTATAAGATCTTTGTTTAATCTCTTCCTGCTCCCCCATTCCCCTTCCTTCTTATAAACTTCAGTGTGGTCCATTTCCATCCCTCTGATTCTATTTTATTCACCAGTTTATTCTGCTTATTAGATTTCATATTCATTTATTTTGATTTTCAGCTTCAATTATTGATAGATATGTATTTATTGCCTTTTTATTGTTCATATTTTTTATAATTTTTTTCTCTTCTTCCTCTTCTTAAAGAATACCCTTCAACATTTCATACTGGTTTGGTGGTGATGAACTCCTTTAGCTTTTTCTTGTCTGTGAAGCTCTTTATCTGACCTTCAATTCTAAATGATAGCTTAATGAAGATAGTCTAAGATGCCTCAGGTATAACATAAAATGTAACAACATTCACATCGTAGGGGTACCAGAAGGAGAAGAAAGTGAGCGAGGGACAGAGAGCCTGTTTGATGAAATAATCACAGAACACTTCCCTAACCTGATGAAGAAAAAAGGCACACAAATCCAGAAAGAGAAGACATTCCCAAACAAAATCAACCCAAAGAGGCTGACAATAATACGCATCATAATTAAAATAGCAAAGGTTAAAGACAATGAGAGAATCCCAAAAGCAGCAAAAGAAAGACAGTTAATTACTTTCAAAGGCACTCCCATAAGACCATCAGCTGATTTCCAAACAGAAACATTTCAGGTGAGAGAGACTGGCATGAAATATTCAAAGTGATGAAAAGCAAGGACCTACAAACAAGACTACTCTACACAGAAAAGCTATAATTTAAAATTAAAGGTGAAATAAAGAGCTTCCTAGCCAAAAAAAAAAAAAAAAAAAGAGAGAGAAATAAGTTCAGGATCACCAAAGTAGTATTGCAAATAATGTTAACAGGACTGCTTCAAGAAGAAGAAAGAAAAAAAAAAAAAAAGAGGAACATAAACATGAATAATAAAATGGCAATACATATGTACCTATCAATAATCACTTTAAATGTAAATGGATTAAATGCTTAAATCAAAAGAAATAGTGTAGCTGAATGAATAAGAAAATAAGAACCATATATATGCCATCTATAAGAGATACACTTCAGATGAAAAGACACACACAAACTGAAAGTAAAGTGATAAAAAAAGATATTTCGTGCAATGTAAACAAAGAAACCCTGAGGTACCAATAGTTAGTTATATCAGACAAAATAGATTTTTAAATGAAGGCTATTATAAGAGACAAAGAAGGACATTATATAATGATAAAGGAATCAATCAAACAAGAGTATATAAACCTTGTAAACATTTATCCACACAACATATAGTAGCACCTAAATATATAAAGCAAACCTTGATGGACATAAAGGGAAAGAGTGACAGTAGTACAGTCATTGTAATGAATTTTAAAGCCCCATGACATCAGTAGATAAATCTTCCACATAGAAAATCAACAAGAAAATAGCGGCCTGAAATGACACATTAGACCAGATGGATTTAATTGATATTTTCAGAGTATTTCACCAAAAAGCAGCAGAATATACATTGTTTTCAACTTTACAACAAACATTTCCACTGTCTGGCCAATTTAAGAAGATTAAAACAGTATTAAACACCTTCTCTGACCACAACAGTATGAAACTATAAATCAACTGCAAGAAATAAACTGAAAAACACACAAAAACATGGAAGCTAAATAACATGTTACTCAAAAATGAATGGATTAACAATGAGATAAAGGCAGAAATCAAAAGGCATTTTGAAACAAATGAAAATATAAACACAACAACCAACATCTATGGGACACAGTAAAAGCAATCTTAATCTGACAAGGGGTTAATATCCAAAATTTACAAAGATCTCATACAACTGAACACCCAAAAATTCCACAAATAACCCAATTAAAAATTGGGCTGAGAACCTGAATAGATTCTTCTCAAAAGAGGACATACAGATGACTAATATATTTTTTTAAATGCTCAATTTCACTAATAATCAGAGAAATGCAAATTAAAACTATAATGAGATATCACCTCATACCTGTCAGTATCTCAAAAGATATCTATGTGCCTATTTTAATTTTAATTTTATTTATTTATTGTCTAAAGTTTTACATATGTCTCCTTTTTCCCCACTGATCCCCACCCCCAGCCATTCCCACCCGGGGCAAGCCCCCACCGCCCCAGTGTGTGTGTCCATTGGTGATGCTAATAAGCATGCATACAAGTTCTTTGGTTGCTCTCTAACCTCTCCCCACCCCTGCCATTTGTCGCTGGATCGATTCCTGTTAATCAAATTATATTGATCCCACACGAGTGAGATCATGTGATATTTATCTTTCACCGACTGGCTTATTTTGCTTAGCATAATGCTCTCCAGTACCATCCATGCTGTTGCAAATGGTAAAAGTTCCTTCTTTTTTATAGTGGTGTAGTATTCCATTGTGTAGACATAAAAGTTTTTTAATCCACTCATCTGCTGATGGGCACTTAGGTTGTTTCCAAATCTTAGCTATTGTAAATTGTGCAGCTACGAACATAGGGGTGCATATATCCTTTCTGATTGGTATTTCTGATTTCTTGGGATATAGTCCTAGAAGTAGGATTACTGGGTCAAATGGCAGTTCCATTTTTAACTTTTTGAGGAAACTCCATACTGTCTTCCACAGTGGCTGCACCAGTCTGCATTCCCACCAGCAGTGCACGAGGGTTCCTTTTTATCCATATCTTCACCAGCACTTGTCATTTGTTGATTTGTTGATGATAACTATTCTGACAGGTGTGAGATGATATCTCATTGTTGTTTTGATTTGCAGCTCTCAGATGATTGGTGACATGTCTCTTGGCCTTCTATATGTCATCTTTCGAAAAGTGTCTATTTAGGTTCTTTGCCCATTTTTAAAAATTGGATTATTTATCTTCCTTTCATTAAGTTGTATGAGTTCTCTGTAAATTTTGGAGATTAAACCCTTATCTGAAATATCATTGGCAAATACGTTTCCCCATGCAGTGGGCTTTCTTGTTGTTTTGCTGATGGTTTCTTTTGCTGTGAACAAGCTTTTCATTTGGATGTAGTCCCATTTGTTTATTTTCTCCTTAGTCTCCATTGCCCTAGGAGCTGTGCCTGTAAAGATACTGCTACGACATATGTCTGCTATTTTGCTGCCTATGGAGTCTTGTAGGATATTTATGGTTTCCCATCTTACATTTAAGTCCTTTAGCCATTTTGAGTTTGTTTTTGAGTATGGTGTGAGTTGGTGATCTAGTTTCATTTTTTTTTTTGCATGTATCTGTCCAGTTTTCCCAACACCATTTATTGAAGAGACTGTCTTGACTCCATTGTATGCTCTTGCCTCCTTTGTCAAATATTAATTGAGCATAATGGCTTGGGTCAATTTCTGGGTTCTCTGTTCTGCTCCATTGGTCTATATGTCTGTTCTTGTGCCAGTACCAGGCAGTTTTGAGAACCGTGGCTTGGTATTATAGCTTGATATCTGGTATTGTGATCCCTCCAAATTTGTTCTTCTTTCTCAGGATTGCTGTGGCTATTCAAGGTCTTTTTTATTCCAGATGAATTTTTGGGGACTTTGTTCTAGATCTTTGAACTATGCCTTTGGTATTTTAATGGGGATTGCATTGAATCTGTAGATTGCTTTGGGTAGTATAGACATTTTAATGATGTTGATTCTAACTATCCATGAACATGGTATGTTCTTCCATTTGTTTATGTCTTCCTCTATCTCTTTTTTCAATGTCCTATAGTTTTCCGAGTACAGGTCTTTTACCTCCTTAGTTAAGTTTATTCCTAGGTATCTTAATTTTTTTTGGTGCAATGGTAAATGGGATTGTTTTTTTTGTTTGTTTGTTTCAATTCTCATTCTGTGAGTTCATTACTGGTGTATAAAAAGTCCATAGATTTCTTGGTGTTAATTTTGTACCCTGCTACATTGCTGAATTCGTTTATTATGTCTAGTAGTTTTTTGATGGGGTCTTTGGGGTTTTCAATGCATAGTATCATGTCATCTGCGAGTAAGGACAGTTTTATTTCTTCTTTTCTGCTGGGGATACCTTTTATTTCTTCTTCTTGTCTGATCGCTATGGCTAGCACTTCCATTAGTATATCAGACAGGAGTGGTGAAAGTGGGCATCTCTGTCTTGTTCCTGTTCTCAGGGGAAATGAATTTAGTTTTTGCCCATTGAGTATGATTTTGGCTGTAGGTTTTTCATGTAAGGCTTTTATTATGTTGAGATATGATCCCTCTATTCCCACTTTGCTGAGAGTTTTTATCAAGAAAGGATGTTGGATTTTGTCAAATGCTTTTTCTGCATTGATTGATATGGTTATGTGATTTTTGTCTCTCAATTTGCTTATGTGTTGTATCACATTTATCGATTTGCGGATATTGTACCATCCTTGCATCCCCAGAATAAATCCCACTTGGTTATGGTGTATGATCTTTCTAATGTAATGCTGAATCCTATTTGCTAGAATTTTGTTGAGGATTTTAGCATCTATGTTCATCAACTATATTGGCCTGTAGCTCTCTTTTTTTGTGGTGTCTTTATATGGTTTTGTTGTACCTATCTTTATTGCAGCATTATTCCCAATAGCCAAGATATGGAAACAACCTAAGTATTCAGATGGACAAATGGATGAGTGTACAAACACAATGAAATATTAAGCAGCCTTAAAATAGACGAAAATCCTGCCCTTTTCAACATGGATGAACCTGGAGGTCATCATGTTAAGTGAAATGAGCCAGACACAGAAAGACAAATACTGCATGATTTCACTTATATGTGGAATCTAAAGTAGTCAGTGTCTCAGAAGTAGATAGAGGGTAGAATGATGGTTTCCAGGGACTGTGGGGAGGAAAGAGTGGGGAGATGTTGTCAGGAGGTACAAAGTTTCAGCTATGTAGATTAAGTTCTAGAGATCTAATGTACAGTGATGTGATTGTAGTTAACAATACTGTATTGTATACTTGCAACTTGCTAAGAAAGTTGATCTGAAATATTCTCATTACAAAATTAGTAAGGAAAGAGAAAATGATAACTATGTGAGGTGATAGAAATATCACTGGGCTTTATTGTGGTGATTCTTTCACAATATATCCACACCAAACATCAAGTTGTACACCTTAAATATATACAATTTTTATTTGTCAGTTATACCTCAATAAACAATAAAACTCTAAATAAATTCATTAAAACTAATGCCATCACTATTACGTGGTGTGATGTTGGGCCTCTTTTTCCATCCCTAGGTATACGTTCCCTCATCTGCAAAATAAGGTTTTTAGGTGCTATAAAGGGCCTTCCAGCTCTGTCCTTCATTGACTCTAAGTTGTTCTTTTGGAAATAATGAGGGGTAAAAACAGCCACACATTATGTGTCTACTGTTGGAAGAGTACAGATCCATCTATTAAGTATACTTGTCCTCCCTACTGTACATACAAAAACAACAACAACCCCCTGAAAAACAAATAAAAAGCAACCAGAATCAAAGCAAGTCTCTTGATCCAACTATGGTGAACTTTGAAAGAAAAATGACCTGTTTTCTTTAACACAAAAATTACAAGAAAAAAGAATGAGATAAAGAGAAAATTTGTAAATTTGGAACATGGTAAAAACATAGAGCCATCAAGCCTTGGCCTCTGTGTTATTTATTATAAGCCATACAAGTGAATCTGACACACACACACACACACACACACACACACACACACACACACACACAAGTTTGAGAACTACTGCTATAGATCAGAGAATCACCAGACTATGACTTTTAGGCCAAATCCAAACTTTCAACTTTTATTTTTTAAAATAAAATTTTACTACTGGAGCACAACTATGCCCATTCATTCACATATTAACAATGGCTGGTTTTATACTACAAAGGAAGAACTGAGTAGCCGTGATGGAGTCCATAGAGCTCAATTCACGGACATGGACAACAGTGTGGTGATGGCGGCGGGGGTGTAGGGCGGTGTGGCGGTGGAAGAAGACATAGAGGGAATAAATGGGGATGAAAAAATTAAATTAGCCCAGCCAGTGTGTCTCAATGGTTTAGCCTCAACCCAACAGGTTACCGGTTGATTCCTTTGTCAGGGCACATACCTGGGTTGCAGGCTCAATCCCCTGTAGGCAGCCAATTGATGTTACTCTCATCAATGTTTTTATCTCTCTATTCCTCTCCCTTCCTCTCTCTAAAATCAATAAAAATATCTTTTTTAAAATTAAATTGAAGAAAAGAAAAAATATGACAAATATAAATATAAATACTGGAAATTTGAACATAGAGTATTTGATATTAAATTATTATAAGTAATAAATTCAATTTATAAAAACAAAATTTTTAGATGTAACAATTGTATTGTGTTTATCTGTACATTTTTTTCATTTTTTTGATATACATACTGAAATATTCATGAATGAAATAATATGATGCTTTGGATATGCTTCAAAATAATGTAGGAAGAGAAGTAGGTAGGAGCACAGATGAAACAAGATTGGCCACATATTGATAATTGTGGAAGCTGAGTGAGGGCATCTGAAGAGTTCCTTAGACTCTTTCACCCATATACTCAACCCCACTCCCACCTGACAATCATCAAGATATTCTCTGTATCTATGAGTTTGTTTCTGTTTTGTTTGTTCATTTTTATTTGGTGTACTTTTTGTGAAAAAAAGGGAAGGGATTAAGATGTACAAATCTCCAGTTATAACAATAGTTATGAGGATGCAAAGTCCAGCCTAGGGAATATAGATAATAACTATGTATGGTGCTAGGTGGGTACAAGACTTATCAGGGTGCTCACGTCATAAGTTATATAAATGTCTAATCATTAGGTTGTACACCTGAAACAATATAATATTGTATGTCAACTAACTGAAAAATGGAAGATTTATAAAATGAGAGAGTTCCTTAGACTATTCCATCTATTTCTGTATATACTTGAAATATTGCATAATAAAACATTTTTTAAAAGGACAAGATACTAATGGAGGGTAACAGTATATCTATCACAGTGTGAGCCGTCCCCATCCCTGAAGATGGTGCTCTTAAGGACAGACAGCTATGGTTTCCTCTACTGGTGTGATATCTGTAATTTACTTTAAATACTTCAACACAAAGTGCAACGTCCTGAATTTCACCACACCATTATTTCATGTATCACTAAGAAAGAAAAATCATTTTATTGTCAAATCACTATATAATATTTTGAATAGAAAATACTACATTTTGATTTAAATCCTATCTAATAAAGATGGAATATGCTAATTGATCCTCACACTGTCACAAAGATGGCAGCGCTCACAGCCAATAAGGAGGGAATATGCTAATTGACTGCCCTGCCCTCAAATATGGTGGTGCCCACAGCCAATAAGGAGGGACTATGCTAATTGACTGCCATGCCCTCAAAGATGGTGGTGCCCAGTCCCCTCAGCTCCCAGGCGGGTCCAGCTGCTCCGCACACCTGCCTCTGGAGTCCCCCAGTCCCCTCAGCCCCCCAGTTGCCCAGGGCCGGCCCGAGGCACAGGCAAGCCTCTGATGGCAGCTGCCCAGCCGCCCATGGTCACCTGATGCTCAGGTAACCAGGGCCAGCCAAGGCTTGCGCTGCCGGCAGTGGCAGCAGCAGAGGTGTGATGGGGCATTGCCTTCCTCTGATCGCCGGGTTACCTCCTGCCCCTGCGGGCTCCTGGACTGTGAGAGGGGGCAGGCCGGGCTGAGGGACCCCCCTCCAGTGCATGAATTTTCATGCACCGGGCCTCTAGTAGAAAATAAAAATGAACATAATTTAACCCTTTGCACTCGCTTGCTTTTTTCTCGATTCCTTTATTCTAATGCTAACTGTGTCGAGTCACACCCGACATCCGAGTGCAAAAGGTTAACCAAAATGACTATAATATGAACTATTAACAAGTTCATGCAAGCAGAGGTTATGATAATTACATCTGCTGCCTGACAACAGTGATTTTAAGACCCATTGATTCTGAGATGAATCCTAAATTAGGGTTACAATTTGAAAAAAAAAAGTGCCCCTTAGAATTGATTAAATTTGATATATGTATTTGGTGGTTTTTATGCATACCCCAGCACAGGTTGACATATTACATATTCTAGGGTTGATTAATCAGTATTTAAAAGATGAATCAGCCATGGTCTGTTACTCAGTGGTTAGAGCATCACACTGAGGGGACTCAGGTTCAATTCCTGGTCAAGGGCACGTTCTTGGGTTGCTTGTTTGATCCGTGGTGCCACCAGTTGGGGCGCTTGTGGGAGGCAACCAATCGATGTCTCTCTCTCTCTCTCTCTCTCTCTCTCTCTCTCTCTCTCTCCCTCCTCCTCCTCCTCTTCCTCCTCCTCTTCCTTTTTCTCCTATCCTCCTCCTTCTCCCTACCTCCCTTCAATTCTCTCTCCACCTCCCTCCCTCCCTTCCATTCTCTAAAAAGCAATGGAAAAAATACCCTTGGATGAGGATGAACAAAAAACAAAACAAAAAAAGATAAAAGACTAATCAGAAGCTAGAGCAGCCACACTAAGGTCAATTAGCTTCATCTCCAATCAACACCAGTGGCTTTGTTAATTAGTATGATTGATGATAAAATGATTTCTCATTTCTTAGATATGTTAAGATATATGGAGTGACTAGAACTATTGTATAGACATTCCCAAACTTGCATAGACAGAAGAATAGAACAATGGTCAATCTTAAAACCAGTAAGGTGGATCAACCTATATTATGCATTTTCAGAGTGATTTAGCATAAGATACACAACATTATCATCTGTTCTAGCCAAAAAGTAGATAACTTGTATCCATTTAGCCTTTAAACATAGCCTCTGTTTTACAAGAAATAAATGAAATGAGCGAACACACTGAAAATATGACAATGAAGAAAGTAGACAAAACTAATAAGACTAGCCCTGGCTGGTGTTGCTCAGTTGGTTGGGTGTCATCCCCAAAAATGTATATAGGGTGTCCCAAAAAATGTATACACACACTTTTAATAATTATAAAGGCTGTGCTTATTAAAATACAGTTCATTTTAAAAATTGAGCTATCAGGTATTAAGTGTGTATACATTTTTGGGGGACACCCTGTATATATATAGCACATAGACACAGACAACAGTGTGATGTTAGCCAGAAGGAAAGGGGTGTGTGGTGAAGGGGGATAAATGGGGACAAAAAAAAGACTTTGGGTGATGGGCAGTGTGCAGATGATGTTTTGTTGAGTTGTACACTTGAAACCTGTATGATTTTGTGAATCAATGTCACCCCAATAAATTCAATTAAAATTAAAATAAAATAAAAAATAAATTACAGAATACCATAATCTCATTTTGGTAAAAAATGCAACCCGGCCATTGTGGCTCAGTGGTTGAGCATCAGCCTACGAACCAAGAAGTCATGGTTGATTCCCAGTCAGGGCACATGCCTGTGTTTAGGGCTCGATCCCCAGTAGGGGGAATGCAGGAGGCAGCCAATTAAGGATTCTCTCTCATCATTGATGTTTCTCTCTCCCCTTCTTCCTTCCTCTCTGAAATCAATAAAAAATATATATTTTTTTAAAAAATGCCAGTGTGTTGGGGGGGAGGGTGTATACAAAAACACAAACACTCACAGATAGATAAAAAATGTGTACACTAGTATATTAATAGCAGTGATTTTTTGTACGCTTGGTTATAGAAAGCTTTTACTTTTTTTCTGTATTTTCTAATCTCTATAATGCCTGATGCTGCTTCTGAAACAACAGAAGTGTTATCACAAAAATAAGAAGACTCCATTAAACTTAGTAGCCCACACACTTCAAAATGGTAGCCCAGGCCTAAGATTACACAGGAGATTTGCATTTGGGGACTAGATCATAGGATTTCATTGCCTGCTCCCAGTTGTATTGTTATATCTCATCTGCCTCGATTGGACCTTTCATACAAGATGCAGTAAGAGCATGTGAAAGAAAAGAGCTAGGACTTCATTGAGTTTACAGATTATACAACTGTTTTTGTGTCTGTTTGCTGATAAATACCTGTATGAGGGCAGAATTAGGTCTGGGGCTGTTTCCACTGTAATATTCCACAGGTAGTGAGATTGTGGGGGAGGTGACCCATACATAGCATTCTCCTACACCTGATTAATGAAAATTATAGATACCAAGCAAAAATAAGTGGATAGCTCGGCCAGTGTTGCTCAGTGGTTGAGCATCGACCTATGAACCAGGAGGTCACAATTCACTTCCTGGTCAGGGCACATGCTCAGGTTGTAGGCTCTATCCCCAGTTGGGGGCATGCAGGAGGCAGCCAGTCAATAATTCTCTGTCATCATTGATGTTTCTATCTATCTCTCCCTCTCCCTTCCCCTCTGAAGTCAACAACAAAAAATTTAATTAAAGATAATTGGATAATAGGAAACTCCAAATTTGCCAAGATCTGTTTGTATCGGCCTGTTATTAGCCTAGAAATTGAGCTAGCAGTGGGAACACATTATAAAGGTATTGATACATTTAGCATATAGGTTGAGAATGCAGTGGTTGGCAGGCAGGATGATTATGTGAATTTTAAAAGTACATGGGGTTTTTTCTGTGTAAATTTCCCTATTGGAGGTAAGCCTATTTTTATCTTTTTATCTTTCCCTACAACTTTTTATTTCAAAGGTTTTCAAACATACAAAAACTTAGAAAGAATGGTATTATGAGCAATCATACTGTC
Organism: Ia io; assembly: GCA_025583905.1. Taxonomy (NCBI): domain Eukaryota; kingdom Metazoa; phylum Chordata; class Mammalia; order Chiroptera; family Vespertilionidae; genus Ia; species Ia io. The sequence continues at coordinate 52,795,862 of JAJQQW010000001.1, forward strand.
TATACCTGGATTCAAGAATTAACATTACTACTAATTTTAACATTTTGCTTTCTCTCTGTATACTAGTATATTAAGTACCTCAGCATTCATCTTCGAAGAACAAGCATGCTGGCCTACAAAACCACAATAACACTTCACACCTATGAAAATTTACAACCGTTCCTTATAGTCTAGTATCTATTCCATACACAAATTTTCTCAAATGTCATGCAAAAAATTATTTTTCACTTGGGTTTTTCAAATCTAGATAGAATCAAAGTTCACATACTGCATTTGTTTCTGTTTCTTTAGTCTCTTAGTATAAAACAGTACCCCTAATTCTCATTCCAGGACATCACCTTTTTTTTCTTTTTTAAGTTTATTGTTGTTATAGTTGACATACAATATTATATTAGTTTCAGATGTACAATATAGTGATTAGACATTCATATACCTTGTAAAATGATTACCCTAATAAGTCTAATAACCACTTGTCATATAGTTATTATGATATTCTTTATTTGAAAAATGGGAGTAATAATTATACTTAGTTCTAAGAGGTGTTTGAATTAAATGAGGTCATAATGTAAAGTATATACCATAATATCTACTCCATAGTAATAGCAGCCTGATATCAGAAAACCATCATGATTTGCAAGGTCAAGGGCAGCCATTCTCCCTTATTTATATTTTACCTCCCTATATCACCAAGCTAATGATTTGCAAATTGTAGACACTTGACATCAACTTTTTTTAAAATCCAAACCAGTATCTTATAGAATATCAAACACTCTGTATTTATGTATGCACTGTATTTCCTGTAAACTGGAAAGGCTAATTTGATTTGAGCTAAATGTTTTTGGCAAAAATATTTCAGTTTATGTTGTGTATTATTACTGTTTTCCAATAGGAGTCACATAAGGTCATTTTGTACCATTATTAGCAGTGTTAAATTTTTTTTGTTGTTTCAAACTTTATTCCCAGGCTTCTTTAGCATAATTAGCTGCAAAGAATTATTTGTGCATATGCAAAAACTGAAAAGAGCTGCAGTGTTCAAGGGGCTGAGCTTAAAAAATTAGAAATCTACATTTTATCAGACTCATAAACAAAATGTGAAAAAGCAATCACAATATAAAATAGCAGCTCCCAATAACTTCTTCAAATTAATCTTCAGAAGTTGATTGAATTCAGTTTGCTTCATTCTTGGAAGCCTCACCAAAATTCTCCACAAGATCTGGAACTTCATTATCATCAACTTCTCCAGTATCCAATGGTGCTTTTCCATCTACAGATTGTTTTGTGCAGAGCTTCGCCAGTCTCCTTAAACTAGTCAGACTGTCTGCACCAAGCTGGATAGCATTTCTGACAGCTGCTCTCTCAGCATGGCCTGTAATGGTGAACGTGTTAGCTGCCAGAGATGCCTGAACTTTAGGGTTGTTAAAGTGGGTCACTATTTCCTGGTTTGTGAACTGATTTACCTCTCCAATACCAGAGATATTGTTTACCCCTAACTTCCTTAAGGAAAACTGAAGTTTGTATCATCTGCTGTAGCTGTTCTGTGAACCACTTTCTTCTTTCTAGGAGCAGTTCCTTTCCCACCAATGCACACTTGTGTCTGCAGTTTGGCGAGTTTCTCCTGGTTCAGGATAGTTTCTTTCATCTTGTTGGAGAGGAAATGGGGCAGTGAGCGGGACTAGGGTTGGCACTCAGGAGGTCTTGGGCAGACTAGCTGAGAATAAGCTCACGTACAGGGGGACTCAAGATGGCAGCTCAGGGATGCTAACTGTGATCAATTAATTCAAGTTATGTTTGCCAGATAGCTTCACTGTAAAGATACTTTTTTTTTCATTTGGAATTAGTAATATGTGGGTAGTACATTAAAACTATATGACTATCCGAGGTTGAAGTCTCGTGATGACTGGTGCCATGGATCTGTCTCTCACCCAGTGGGGCGAACTGAGCCCTCCCTGGAGAAGAAACCCGGGTTCCAAAAGATATGTGATCAGTGCTGGGGCCTCGCCAGGAGGCGAGGGGATCCCAAGGCAGGTGCTGGGCATGGAGGCCACGGGGGCATAGGCTACCAAGGAGACAAAACTGAACCTCACGTCACCCTGCTTGGCCCCGGAGGATGGCTGGTTAGCCAGAGACGGGTAAGATTCCTCAAGGAAGGAACAACCTAAGACAGGCACAGTCGCAGAGGGGCCATCAGGAGAGAATTTGGGGATCAACAGAGGTGGGGCACAGACCCTCACCCCCCCAACATTGCAGTGGCCTGAATCATAGCCCCTTCTGAGGGAGGTCTCCTGCCCCCATGGCTGCTTCGTGCTTCCCATGCCCAGCTCAGATCAGGACCCAGGTGACCGACAGAGACTTGGCCGACAGCAGCTGCCCTCTCACTCCAACAAGAATTGTTTGAATTGTCTTGTACCCATGGTGTGGGGAAGTGGGTTTATGATATCTAAATCCAGCCTACCACCAGGTATGCTCAGGACCTACTCAAGAAGGCAAATAATCCCTTCCACCAATATTTACAGGGTAAAATAAGATTGCTGTTATAGTAATAAATTTGATAGTAAAATAGTAGTCAAGTTTTCAGGCAAATTTAAATTGGCTAGTTGAAACAAGCAAATATGCTAGAAAAATTAATTGTACTGGACAAAAAGGTGTTCCTAAAGTGTTAACTAAAATTTTTATTGGTACTTCATCTCATGATAAAATTGTGCACCATGTAATGAACCTAAAACAGTAATATTATAGTGCAAAAAATTAAAATTTAAAAGCCATCAAGACTACATTATAAAATTTTCAAAAGCCTCCTATCATTTAAATCAAAAAAGGAGGGGATAGTAGAGGAATATCATGTAAGGAAAAATATCCTGTAAGTAAATGACATCTAGAAAATTAATACTTTAGAAAATTAATTGTAAGGCTAAAAACAAGACACCCATGAAAAACACACAAGGTGTCAAAACAAGCCAGAGGAAAATCAGTTGGGCAAAAAATGAAAAAGGATCCCCAATCAAATTTATAGAAAATATTCCTTTATTAACTTTTGGTCGAGAATATGTTTGTATATTTTCAGAAAACAACTCCGAGACCATGTGGATTCCAGCAACAGAGAGGAATCGACAGGACTACTCCAGCCATGAAGACAGAAGAGAAGCAGTCCAGAGATGGAAGACGCTGAAGTGGCCTTCCCATACTAGCAGTTAGCAGCTGTGCATCACTGCAGGTTGCCCAGGACCAAACCAGACAGAGTCGGACCTGCATTACCACCATTTGTCCACCATCCAGAACTGAAATGTCAGTGCTGACATGTACACATAAGGAACTGTTGGACATTGAAATTGGGTCTCAAAAGAACTGTTGGCCCAGAAAGAAACACACTACACACTGATTCATTTGCCTGTCACCATAACCATTATTGCTTGTCTCATTTTTGGTTCTTATAAGTGTATTTCTAATAGCACATGGTCTCACTCATCTAGGGGAAATAATGAACAACATAGACTGATGAACAAGAACAGACCCAGAAACAAGGAGGCATGGATCAGACTGTCGGGCCTCAGGGGGAGGGGAGGGGAGGGTGGGGGTAAAGGGGAGAGATCAACCAAAGGACTTATGTGCAAGCATATGAGCTTAACCAGCAGTTAAGGACAACAGGGGGGTGGGGGCATGTGTGGGGAGGGGTGAGGGATGGGAATGGGGGGATGAGGAGAAACATGTGATACCTCAATCAATAAAGAAATTAAAAAAAAACAACTATATGACTATCTTGTTCCTGAACAATCTTTCACCCAATGATTTTCATCAATGCCTGAAACAGCTAGGGCACTGAGGTTGCAAAGCAATAGCTTTTTCTAATTATATCATTCCTCCCACATTTATTAGCGGGCTTTCTTCTTTAATAAAGAGCTTTCCTTATTCTGCCTACTTCACATAAATTTTTATTTATTCAACAGTTATAATCAAATACAATATTTATTATTTTTGATGTTCAGGTTGCCCTCAGATGCAATCAGTGTCAGCCTTTTCAAGCAGGTCCCTGTGTCCTTGTGACATGACACACTTATTAGTGTTTGAGCTGTTCTTTGCCTACAAAGGTACACTTTATCCAAGGCTCTCCTTGTATTTTCCTTGTCCCAGAGCTGGCATCAGTCATTTCTCTAAGTAGCCTTGGTACTTTTGAGGAGGGAATGTTATTTATAAACAAATGTCAGGGTATTATGTGTATCTATTGCATTTTGGGTAGAATCACTTCAAGAGTGATTCACAGTTTTTGTTGTTTTGTTTTAAAATCAGCAGTTTGAACTGGCATTCTCAATTAAACATTACCATTGTTTAACTCAATATTACCATTATTTTTCTTACATCTTAAAATTTGTATTTATTTTATTAAGGTATTATATGTGTACATATCTTACCATTGCCCCCCCACCCCACTCCCATACATGCCCTCACCCCCCAATGTTTTGCATCCGTTGGTTATTCTTATATGCATACATTCAAGTCCTTCGGTTGATCTCTTTTCTCCCCCACCTCTCCCTAACGTTCCCGCTGTAATTTGACAGTCTGTTTGATGCTTTACTGCCTCTGTATCTATCTTTTTGTTCATCAGATTATAACGTTCTTTATTATCCACAAATAAGGGAGATCACGTGGTATTTTTCTTTCATTGACAGGCTTATTTCACTTAGCATAATGTTCTCCAATTCCATCCAGGTTGCTGCAAATGGTAAGAATCCCTTCATTTTTTATGGCAGCATAGTATTCCATTGTGTAGATGTACCATAGTTTTCTGATCCAGTCATCTGCTGACGGGCACCTAGGCTGTTTCCAAATCTTAGCTATTGTAAATTGTGCTGCTATGAACATAGGGGTGCATATATCCTTTCTGATTGGTGTTTCTAGTTTCTTAGGATATATTCCTAGGAGTGGGATTACTGGGTCAAATGGGAGTTCCATTTTCAGTTTTTTGAGGAAACTCCACACTGTTCTCCACAGTGGCTGCACCAGTCTACATTCCCACCAACAGTGCACGAAGGTTCCTTTTGGTCTGCATCCTCGCCAACACTTGTCGTTTGTTGATTTGTTGATGATAGCCATTCTGACAGGTGTGAGATGGTACCGCATTGTTGTTTTGATTTGCATCTCTCGGATAATTAGTGACTTTGAGCATGTTTTCATGTGTTTCCTGGCTTTCCTTCTGTCTTCTTTTGTAAAGATTCTATTTAGGTCCGTTGCCCATTTTTTTATTGGATCATTTATCTTCCTTTTATTAAGTTCTATAAGCTGCCTGTAGATGTTGGAGATTAAACCTTTATCAGTGATAACATTTGCAAATATGTTCTCCCATGTAGTGGGCTTTCTTGTTGTTTTGTTGATGGTTTCTTTTGCTGTAAAAAAGCTTTTTATTTAGATGTAGTCCCATTTGTTTATTTTCTCTTTAGATTCCATTGCCCTAGGAGCAGTATCAGTGAAGAAGTTCTTTCAGCATATGGCTGAGATTTTGCTGCCTGTGGATTCCTCTAGTATTTTTATGGTTTCCCATCTTATATTTAAGTCCTGTATACATTTTGAGTTTACTTTTGTGTATAGTGTAAGTTAGTGATCTAGTTTCATTTTCTTGCATGTATCTGATCAATTTTCCCAACACCATTTATTGAAGAGACTGTCTTGACTCCATTGTATGTTCATGCCTCCTTTGTCAAATATTAATTGAGCATAGTGGTTTGTGTTGATATTTGGATTCTCTATTCTATTCCATTGATCTATATGTCTGTTCTTGTGCCAGTACCAGGCTGTTTTGAGAACAGTGGCTTTGTAATACAGCTTGAAAAGTAGAAGTAAAGCTGTCCTTATTTGCAGATGACATGATATTGTACATAAAAAAACCCAAAAGAGTCCAATAAAAAACTATTAGACTTAATAAATGAATTCGGCAATGTAGCAGGATACAAAATTAACACCAAGAAATCTATGGCATTTCTATACACCAATAGTGAACTTACAGAAAGAGAGACTAAAAATGCAATCCCATTTACCATCGTACCAAAAAAATTAAGATAGCTAGGAATAAAGTTAACTAAGGAGGTAAAAGATCTGTACTAAGAAAACTACAGGACATTGAAAAAAGAGATAGAGGAAGACATAAACAGATGAAAGAACATACCATGTTCATGGATTGGTAGAATCAACATCATTAAAAATGTCCATACTACCCAAAGCAATCTATAGATTCAATGCACTCCCCATTAAAATGCCAACGGCATATTTCACAGACCTAGAAAAACTCTCCAAACATTCATCTGGAATAAAAAAAGACCCCAAATAGCTGCAGCAATCCTGAGAAAGAAGAACAAATTAGGTAGGATCTCAATACCAGATTTCAAGCTGTATTACAAAGCCACTGTTCTCAAAACAGCCTGGGACTGGCACAAGAAAAGACATATAGACCAATGGAGTAGAATAGAGAACCCAGATATCGACCCAAACATATATGCTCAATTAATATTTGACAAAGGAGGCATGAACATACAATGGAGTCAAGACAGTCTCTTCAATAAATGTTGTTGGAAAAATTGGACAGATACATGAAAAAAATGAAACTAGACCACCAACTTACACCATACACAAAAATAAACTCAAAATGGATACAGGACTTAAACATAAGACGGGAAACCATAAAAATACTAGAGGAATCCACAGGCAGAGAAATCTCAGACATATGCTGAAGCAATTTCTTCACCGATACTGCTCTTAGGGCAGTGGAATCTAAAGAGAAAATAAGCAAATGGGACTACATCAAAATAAAAAGCTTTTGCACAGCAAAAGAAACCATCAACAAAACAACAAGAAAGCCCACTGTATGGGAGAACATATTTGCAAATGCTATCACTGATAAAGGTTTAATCTCCAACATCTAGAGGGAACTTATACAACTTAATAAAAGGAAGATAAATGATCCAATAAAAAAATGGACAACAGACCTAAATAGAATATTTTCGAAAGAAGACAGAAGGAATGCCAAGAGACATATGAAAACATGCTCAAAGTCACTAATTATCCAAGAGATGCAAATCAAAATGACAATGTGGTACCATCTCATTCATGTCAGAATGGCTATCATCAACAAATCGACAAACAACAAGTGCTGGCGAGGATTCGGAGAAAAAGGAATCCTTGTGCACTGCTGGTGGGTATGCAGACTGGTGCAGCCACCGTGGAGAACATTATGGAGTTTCCTCAAAAAACTAAAATTGGAACTCCTATTTGACCCAGTAATCCCATTTCTAGGAATATATCCCAAGGAACTAGAAACACCAATCAGAAAGGATATATGCCCCCCTGTCTTCATAGCAGTACAATTCACCATAGCTAAGATTTGGAAACAGCCTAAGTGCCCATCAGCAGATGAGTGGATTAGAATACTATGATATATCTACACAATGGGATACTACTCTGCTATAAAAAAGAAGGAATTCTTACCATTTGCAACAGCATGGATGGATCTGGAGACCATTATGTTAAGTGAAATAAGCCAGGCAATGAAAGAAAAATACCACATGATCTCACTCATTTATGGAAAATAAAGAACATTATAACATGATAAACAAATAGATAGATACAGAGACAGTAAAGCACCGAACAGACTATCAAATTACAGCTGGAAGGCTGGGGAGTGTTGGGGAGTGGGGGAAAGAGATCAACCAAAGGATTTTTATGCATGCATATAAGCACAACCAAGGGACACAAGACACTGGGGTTGGGGGTGGGATGAGGGCATGCGACAGGGAGTAGGGGAGGCTGGGGGAAGGTCAGTGGGGAAAAAAAGGAGATGTATGTACTACTATATGTAATACTTTAAACAATAAAAAAAAAAACCAAGCAACAACAACAACAAAAAGTTTCACATTATAATAATATTACTAGTACTAAAGAATGTACTGGGTGATGTTTACAATTTTTTTTTGCAGTTCTGTTTTTAGAATATATCATTAAGAATGAGTCAGAGGACTGTGTTGATATGTTAGTTGGAATCACTTTTCTTGACGTCTCTTTGTTATCAATTTGATAAACATTTAAATTTGTTAGCTTTTTTGTTTAATTTTAGGGTTTGTAATGCTTTCCTTTTGATTAAATTTTACTTTTTGGTTATATGAAACATTAACATGGCTCAAAAGTCAAAACCAGCCCAGTGGCCTGTGGACTGAACGTTCCAGAGTTCGATTACAATTAAGGGCACATGTCTGGGTTGCATTCTCGATCCCCAGCAGGGGGCATGCAGGAGGGAGCCAATCAATGATTCTCATAATTGATGTTTCTACCTCGCTCTCTCGCTCTCCCTTCCTCTCTGAAATCAATAAAAAAGTTCATTTTTAAAAAGTCTAAACCACAGAAAAGGTGTACTTGAGGACTCATCCATAGCCTTTTCACTCTATTTCCACCTGTCTTCTTTAGTAAACATTTTAATTAGTTTTTTATAACAGCTTTATTAAGATATATTTCACATACCACAAAATTCACCATTTAAAAGGGAGAAGGGTACAATTCAATGTTTTTAGTATATTCAGAGTTGTGTAAACATCACTACTAATTCTAGAACATTTCCACCACTCAAAAACAAAAGAAAACACCCATAACTGTTAATATCACTCCCCATTTCCTCCCATGTCTCTGGGTCCCAGCCCTAGGCAACCACTAATCTACTTTCTGTATCTATAGATTTGTCCACTGTGAACACATCATTTAAATGGAATTATATAATGTGTCCTTTTGTGTCTGGCTTCTTTCACTTAACATAATGTTTTCAAGGTTTTTCTATATATCAGTACTTGATTCCTTCTCATGGCTGTATGTTTACATCACATTTTATTTTTACATTCATCAGTTGATGTCTCATTAAAGTTGTTTTTATGTTTGGGCAACTATGAATCATGCTACTACAAATATTGTGTGGACATATATTTTCTTTTTTTTGTGAACATATATTTTCATTTCTCTTCAGTATATACCTAGGAGCAGAGTTGCTGGTTCATGTGGTAAATATGTTAGCATTCTAAGTCATTAGGATTTTTTTTATTTATCTTACTGTGCTTCCTTTGACAAGGGTAAGGAAATATGTGTTTATATTCTTATTTCCCTCTTTTTTCTTACAAGAAAGGTAGATTATATATCCTGTTTTACACCTTGGGTTTTCTTATTGTTGCTGTTTTATATGCTGGAAATTTGTAACACACCCCGGAAGTCACTATAAAAACATCCTGGATATCACTACATAAACAAAGTCGATAGATTTTTTTCCCATTCTTTTTTATGACCACATTGTTTTAATTATTTACTTAACTAGACCCCTATTATTAAACATTTGTGTTGTTTCCAATATTTTGTTATTAAAAATTATGCTGCAATGATGAAACTCATGCATATGTTGTTTTGTGGAGATGTCTTCAAAGTAAATGCCTAAAATTGGGATTGCTGTGTGAAAGGGTAACAACATGCAGATTTGTTAGATATTGCCATATTCCCCTCCTCCAGGTCTGTATGCATTAACACCAGCAATATATTACAGCAATGATCGCCAACCTTCCAGACCTCACAGACCACCAGTGGTCCACGGACCACCGGTTAGTGACCACTGTATTAGAGTACCTGCTGCCCCGAAGTCTCATCAACTGAGAATAGAGTAACACCTTAGGATTTGCCAAAAGATGGTATCTCAGTTTAGGTTTAAGTTGCATTTTTTCTTATGTCTAAAGTTGATCAGTTTTTTTCATTTTTTCAGGGTATTTGTCTTTCTACTTCTTTGTCCTGTATGTTTGTTTTGTCTCTCGCTCATTTTGTTTTAGGGATTTTAAGAACCAAGATTCTTGCAGTAAGGCAGGTGACCAAGCTTTGGGTGGATGGAGAAAGGTGTTACTCACCCACTGCTAACAGGAGACTCCTCAACCAAGTCCTTGACTGCTGCAACATATTGACACTCTTCAAAAAATCAGTTGGAAGAACATTTCGAGATTAACTAATCTAGTCCCCTCATGTTATAGATGAACAAACTGAGGCTCAGAGAGTAGGTGGAACTTTCTTAAGGTCACACGGCAAATTAGTGATAGAGCTGGAACTTGAACGCAAAGTCTGTTTCCCCCAGGGCAACTTCAAATTAACATTGAAATGGCTTATGTGCTGATTTTTGTAATTTTACTGAAATTATCACAAATAACCCTTTTCAAAAGAAAATATCTCTTAATATTCCCTATTAGCCCAAATTGCAAACATTGGCAACAAATATAAAAGCCATCCTCTTGTCAAGTCTATTTGTCTACATTAGTGTTTGTAATACTCATTAAAAAAAATAGAATGCCAGAGCTGAATCAGATCTCAGAGATATTTCATTATATCACAGGTAACCCAAAGTCCAATGATGCAGAGTGATCAGGATTTATCACAAAGGGAGGCCAGGAGGGCCACTTAGCCTGGAGCCTCACCTTCACTGAGGATCTAAATTCTCGGTATTTGAGATCCTTTCTAAATAAGGTTAAAGTATATCATCACTGCATTTTTGTGAATGTGGGGTAGCTTTATTTTTTTAAATACACTTAAAATGCGAGATCCCGGAAAAATGGCGGCTGAATAGAGTCGTGTTTGGAGTCTGGTCCTGGGGCAGAGAGTAGGAGCGGCTGAGGTTCGCAGAGGGAGTGTATGTTGGCAAGATAAGGGACAGCTAAACTCCAGGAGAAGGCGGGGGAGTGCTGGGCAGGGTTACCCTGACCGTGCAGCACCCAAAGGGCATGGGTCCCCTCCCGGAGCTGCGGGCTCACCGGGGGAGGCCTCGCCATCTTGCAAGGGAAGGAGGATTTTATTGGAAACCTTACTTTTCGCGACAACTGCAAACACTGAACAGCTGTGAGGACCAGAACACCGGCCCCCTATCGGCGCCAACACGCAGATTCAAAGGAACTCTTCACTGCACCACGGAAAGGTCAGATTTCGCCTGGGATAAGGTGTGGTTTCTCATCCCCGCGGTGGGAGAGGGAAGCGTGCGAGCCGCAGGACGGGCAGGACCCGGGAGGTCTGTGCCTAGAAAAATCCACAGCAGTTGGAGCTGCCGTGACCCATGAATGTGGAAGGGGGTCCTCTGAGCTGCTAACAGAAGTGATCTCTTCAAAGCAACTCATTTTAATCTGATGAGGAGGGTCAGACTAAGAATTTTCAAAGGAGTCCAGGCTCCATAGTCTTGTGCGCAAACCCACTGTCAGCACACTTGGGCTCTTTCCAACTCTGATTACTAAGCCCAATACATAGGAAAACCCAGTTGGGGAATACCCTGAAAGACTGCAGGGGGAAGTTGTTTTTCCGGAACCTGGGGAGCAGAGCTGGGTATGACCATCTGAGAGGCAGCTCTGAGGCACACACCTCCACAAACCAGTAGTGAGTGCCACAGAGGGGGGGGGGGGGAAAGCTAGAGAGGCCCGGAAGTCAATTCAGAAACACTGCCACCCAGGAGCTGAAACGCTAATTGTCTCTGGTGTAATCAAAAATGAATTAAGAGAAATTAAGACACGGCCCAGCTTAAAAATCAGGACTGGCTTACAACACTGAGAAGCAGTGGAACGAAGGGAACTGAAATACAGCCCAGACTGGGAAACAGGCATACCAAACAGAATAATAGAGGAAGTGAATGACAGCTGCTACTGCACATTTTATTCTTCCTATTTTTTATTTTAAATTCTTTTTTTAAATTTTTTAAAATTTTTTTATCCTAATTTTTTATTGTAATTTTTTGCATCTTTTACTTAAGAAACTATTTTTTTCCTTTTCCTCACTCGATTTTCACCTTTTTAATTATTACATTTTTATTTTCAATCAGCATTATTATTACTATTATTTTACTTTTTTTTTTTAATGTCATTTGATTTTCTCTTTCTTTTATTTTGGGATTAGTGTCCTACCTTCTATTTATATCTTTCCCTTACAATCGTTTTACCCTATCACAACGCTAACTTTATGCCATCACTCTCCTCCTAAACTTTCCCCTTTTGGTCTCCTGTTTATCTTAACCCTTTCTGGCTTTAGATTTTCCCCACTCTTTCAGTTTCCCCTCTGCTAAAATTTCACCCTACTTATATATCTAATTCCCAACCCCCTGCTCCAAGTCCATACACACCTCTCTCTACGCTACCTTAACTAAAAAAAAAACACAAAAAACTGTTTTTCTCTTTGGCCTTTTGTTGTTGTTTGCTTGAATGTTGATTAGATTGGATTTTTATGCTTTTTTATGAGATTGTTTTGATTATTCTTTTTGTTTGTTTGGTTGGTTCTTTTGTTTGCTTTTTACTTTTGTTTTCCCTTGCCTCACTTGATATTAGTTGGTGTTGCAGTTTGTATTAATATCCGGGCTCGTGTTGCTGGAAATTGCTGGGATTAGTGGTTGTTCTATTGGAGTTTACTCCCCATATATATAGTTTGTTCTCCTTTTCTCTCTTAGTATCGTTCTTGTCTCTCTTACTTTTCTTACTTTTCTTTTTTTTCTTCTTTTTCCCAAGTTCAGATTCACACTTTTTTGTTGTTGTTATTCTTTCTTTTCACTCTTCCTCTTCCTCTCCTATTCCCTAATTTGTCTTTCTCTGGTGGTCACCTTTATTGGAGGTTATTAATATCGTGAATACAATTCTGTTCAGGGCCTTGTGTGTTGTGCCTGGTTGTGTTGTATTTTGTACCTTTAAATCAACGTCAGAGAGAGAGAACTACATAACCAGACATCCGGAGAAGAGAGACCATGGGGAGACAAAGAAATAGCCCCCATAGGAAAGAAAATCAGCCATCACCAGAAAAGGAAGTAAATGAATTAGAGGCAAACAACCTATCAGAGAAAGAATTCAGAGAAATGTTCATAAGGTGGCTGAAAAGGATGGAAGACAAATTCGACAATATGAGTAAGAACCAAGAGGAAATGAAGAAGAACCAAGAAGAAATGAAAAATGACATCGCTGCTGTAAAGAACTCAAGAGAAAGCATCAAGAGTAGACTAGAAGAAGCAGAGGACCGCATAAGTGAGCTAGAAGACAAGATGGAAAAAAATACCCAAATACAACAGCTTCTAGAAACAAAACTTAGAAAGCATGAGGAGAGCCTAAGGGAACTTCGGGACAACACGAAACAAAACAACATGAGGATAATAGGGGTACCAGAAGGAAAGGAAACTGAGCAAGGAATAGAAAACCTGTTTGAAGAAATAATAACAGAAAACTTCCCTGATATAGGGAAGAAAAAACCCACACAAATCCAAGAAGCTCACAGAGTTCCAAGCAAAATGAACCCAAAAGACCGACACCAAGGCACATTATAATTAAGTTGGCAAACACCAACGACAAAGTAAGAATCTTAAAAGCAGCCAGAGAGAGACAGACAGTTACATACAAAGGAACCCCCATCAGACTAGCAACTGATTACTCAACAGAAACTCAACAGGCCAGAAGGGAATGGAATGAAATATACAAAGTCATGCAAAGGAAGGGTCTGAATCCAAGAATACTGTACCCAGCAAGGCTATCAATCAAAATTGAAGGTGAAATCAGGAGTTTCACAGACAAAAAAGGACTAAAGGAGTTTATCACCACCAAACCAGCAATGAAAGAAATGCTAAAGGTTCTGCTGTAAAAAAAAAAAAAGAAAGAAAGAAAGAAAGAAATAGGAAGCAAAGAAGGAACACAGGGGTATAGAATAAAAATGGCGACAAATAAGTACCTATCAATAATAACTTTAAATGTAAATGGATTGAATGCCCCAATCAAAAGGCACAGGGTAACAGATTGGATAAGAAAACAAAAACCATATATCTGCTGTCTACAGGAAACCCAAGTCAAAAAAAAGGACGAATACAGACTGAGAGTAAAGGGATGAAAAAAGGTTTTCCAGGCGAATGGAAATGAAAAAAAAGCTGGGGTAGCAATACTTATATCTGACAAATTAGATCTCAAAGTGAAGGACAAAACAAGAGATAATGAAGGCCACTTCATAATACTAAAGGGAGCAATCCAACAAGAAGAAATAACTCTGGTAAACATATAGGCACCCAATACAGGAGCACCAAAATACATTAAAAAAAAACTCCTGGAAGATATCAAAGGAGAGATTGACAGCAATACAATCATAGTAGGAGACTTCAATACCCCACTATCACCATTGGAAAAATCCTCTAAACAAAAAATCAGCAAAGAAACAGCAATCCTAAATGACTCACTAGATCAGATGGAATTAATCGACATCTTCAGAACATTTCACCCCACAGCCACAGAATATACATTCTTCTCAAGTGCACATGGGTCATTCTCAAAGATAGACCATATGTTAGGACATAGGCAAAGTCTCTCAAAATTCAAGAAGATAGAAATCATATCAAGTATCTTCTCAGATCACAATGGCATAAAACTGGAAATCAACCATAATAAAAACAACCCAAAGATATCAAACACATGGAGACTAAACAGTATGCTATTAAACAATGACTGGGTTACCAAAGACATCAAGGAAGAAATAAAAAACATCATGGCAACAAATGACAATGAAAACACAACAACCCAAAATCTATGGGACACAGCGAAAGCAGTCCTGAGAGGGAAGTTCATAGCTCTACAAGCCTACTACAAAAAAACAAGAAACAATGGTAATACATTACCTAATCCTGCAACTCAAAGAGTTAGAGATCAACAAGAAAAGCCCAGTGTAAGCAGAAGGAAAGAAATAATAAAGATCAGAGCGGAGATAAATGACATAGAGACCAAAGAAACAATACAAAAGATCAACAAAACCAAGAGCTGGTTCTTTGAAAGGATAAACAAGATTGATGGACCTCTAGCCAGGCTCACCAAGAAGCAAAGAGAGAGGACCCAAATAAACAAAATCAGAAATGAAAGAGGTGAAATAACAACAGACCCCGACGAAATACAAAGGATTGTTACAAAATACTACAAACAACTCTATTCCAACAAACTGGACAACCTGGAGGAAATGGACATATTCCTAGACAAATACAACCTTCCAAAACTCAATCAGGGAGAATCTAAACAGCTCAACAGGTCAGTAACTATGGAAGAAATTGAAGCAGTCATCAAAAAGCCTCCAGCAAACAAAAGCCCGGGGCCAGACGGTTTCACAGGAGAGTTTTACCAAACATTCAAGGAAGAACTAAAACCTATCCTCCTCAGACTATTCCAAAAAATTCAAGAGGAAGGTACACTTCCAGGCTCCTTCTATGAAGCCAGCATCACCCTAATACCAAAACCAGACAAAGACAACACAATGAAAGAGAATTACAGACCAATATCCCTCATGAACATAGATGCCAAAATCCTCAACAAAATTCTAGCAAATCAGCTCCAGCAGTACATCAGAAAGATCATACACCATGACCAAGTAGGATTTATCCCAGGAATGCAAGGATGGTACAATATCCGCAAATCAATAAACGTGATACATCACATAAACAAATTGAGAGATAAAAATCACATAGTCATATCAATAGATGCAGAAAAAGCTTTTGACAAAATCCAACACCCTTTCTTGATAAAAACTCTCAACATGGTGGGAATAGAAGGATCATACCTCAACATAATAAAAGCTATATATGATAAACCCACAGCAAACATCATACTCAATGGACAAATCTAAAACCATTTCCCCTAAGAACAGGAACAAGACAGGGATGCCCTCTCTCACCACTCCTGTTTGACATAGTACTGGAAGTATTAGCTATTGCAATTAGACAAGAAGAAGAAATAAGAGGCATTCAAATTGGAAAAGAAGAAGTGAAGCTGTCCTTATTTGCAGATGACATGATATTGTACATAAAAACCCCAAAAGATTCCATCAAAAAACTAATAGACTTAATAAATGAATTCGGCAATGTAGCAGGATATAAAATTAATGCCAAGAAATCTATGGCATTTCTATACACCAATAATGAACTTACAGAAAGAGAGACTAAAAAAGCAATCCCATTTACAATCACACCAAAAAAATTAAGATACCTAGGAATAAACTTAACTAAGGAGGTAAAAGACCTATACGCAGCAAACTACAGGACACTGAAAAAAGAGATAGAGGAAGACATAAACAGATGGAAGAACATGCCATGTTCATGGATTGGTAGAATCAACATCATTAAAATGTCCATACTACCCAAAGAAATCTACAGATTGAATGCACTCCCCATCAAAATACCAACAGCATATTACACAGACCTAGAAAGAACTCTCCAAAAATTCATCTGGAGTAAAAAAAGACCCCGAATAGCCACAGCAATCCTGAGAAAGAAGAATAAAGTAGGAGGGATCTCAATACCAGATTTCAAGCTGTATTACAAATGCACTGTTCTCAAAACAGCATGGTACTTGCACAAGAACAGACATATAGATCAATGGAACAGAATAGAGAATCCAGATATCGACCCAAACCACTATGCTCAATTAATATTTGACAAAGGAGGCATGAACATACAATGGAGTCAAGACAGTCTCTTCAATAAATGGTGTTGGGAAAATTGGACAGATACATGCAAAAAAATGAAACTAGATCACCAACTTACACCATACACAAAAATAAACTCAAAATGGATACAGGACTTAAACATAAGACGGGAAACCATAAAAATACTAGAGGAATCCACAGGCAACAAAATCTCAGACATATGCCAAAAGAACTTCTTCACTGACACTGCCCCTAGGGCAATGGAAGCTAAAGAGAAAATAAACAAATGGGACTACATCAAAATAAAAAGCTTTTTTACAGCAAAAGAAACCATCAACAAAACAACAAGAAAGCCCACTGCATGGGAGAACATATTTGCAAATGCTATCACTGATAAAGGCCTAATCTCCAACATCTACAGGCAGCTTATGCAACTTAATAAAAGGAAGATAAATGATCCAATAAAAAAAATGGGCAACGGACCTAAACAGAATATTTTCAAAAGAATACAGAAGGAAGGCCAAGAGACACATGAAAACATGCTCAAAGTCACTTATTATCCGAGAGATGCAAATCAAAACAACAATGTGGTATCATCTCACACCTGTCAGAATGGCTATCATCAACAAATCAACGAACAACAAGTGTTGGCGGGGATGTGGAGAAAAAGGAACCCTCTTGCACTGCTGGTGGGAATGCAGACTGGTGCAGCCACTGTGGAGAACAGTATGGAGTTTCCTCAAAAAACTGAAAATGGAACTCCCATTTGACCCAGTAATCCCACTCCTGGGAATATATCCGAAGAAACTAGAAAGATCAATCAGAAAGGATATATGCACCCCTATGTTCATAGCAGCACAATTTACAATAGCTAAGATTTGGAAACAGCCTAGGTGCCTGTCAGCAGATGACTGGATCAGAAAACTGTGGTACATCTACACAATGGAATACTATGCTGCCATAAAAAAGAAGGAATTCTCATCATTTGCAGCAACCTGGATGGAATTGGAGAACATTATGCTAAGTGAAATAAGCCAGTCAATGAAAGAAAAATACCACATGATCTCACTCATTTATGGATAATAAAGAACATTATAAACTGAAAAACAAAAAGATAGATACAGATACAGTAAAGCATCAAACAGACTGTCAAATTACAGCGGGAAGGTTAGGGAGAGGTGGGGGAGATAAGAAATCAAACGAAGAACTTGTATGCATGCATATGAGCATAAACAATGGACGCAAAACTCTGGAGGGTGAGGGCATGTATGGGTGTTGGATGGGGGGGCAATGGTAAGATATGTACACATATAATACCTCAATAAAAAAAATACACTTAAAATGCATAAAATTTTTTCTAAGGTTATTGTCTTATTTCTTTACTTTTTAAAATACCAAGAGTGGCCTAGAAAGTGACCTGCCCATGATAATCAAGGAAGCTAGTAGCAGAACTGAAACTAGAATCCAAGTTTGCTGACTCTTGGAGATACTGCTTTCTGCTGCACCATACTGCTTCCAAAGAGGCAGCATCTGGCCCTTTATGAGTCAAATAAATTTGTCTTTATTCACATCATTGAACCCTCTGGCCAGGAAGCACTGCAGTGGGGCACACATGCCCCTTACACACACCCATCTTAGAGCCCATTACTAGCCCTATTCTCCAGAATGCTGCTGTCTGTACTGGCCTTTCACACCCAAGCAAGAAGTTGACTATAATCCTATACAATAAAAGCCTAATATGCTATGTGTCCAGTAGTCTGGTTGTCCGTTCAACCAATCAAAGCATAATATGCTAATCATATGCTTAAGCTGCTAAATCACTCGCTATGATGTGCACTGACCACCTGGGGGCAGACACTCTGACTGGTAGGTTAGCTTGCTGCTGGGGTCCGCCAATCGGGACTGAACGAGATGGGCCGGACACACACTGGAGCCCTCCCACGGTCCCTCCCTGGCTGGCCAACCCTCCCTGGCACCGATTGTGCACCGGTGGGATCCCTGGCCTGCACCCTCTTACAATCCAGGACTCCTCAGGGGATGTCAGAGAGCTGGTTTTGGCTCAATCCCACAGGCCAGGGGGAGGGACCTTACTGATGGACGAATTCGTGCACTGGGCCTCTAGTCTTAACAATCATTCCCATTTCTTGAAAGCCTCCTGGGTGTCATGCACTTTACCTGTGTTCATTCAAATCCACACAACAATCCTGCTGCATGGTAGGCAATATTATTGTCATTTCAGAGATGACCAAACAGAGGCTAAGAGAGGGTTGCCTAACATTTTCCAGCTAAATAAATGGTAGAGTTAGAATCACAAACCAGGTTTATCTGAGAGCAAGGCCTGTGTTCAGCTCACTCTACCTGGCGGGATTGTCTCAGTTGTGACAACCCTTCAAATGAGATGCATGATGACACTGGGAGGATATAGACTAGGATCCAGGCAAAATCATCTTCTTTACAGAGCACTCAGCATGTCCAAGATGAAGCAGTTGAGGACTTGGAACTAGAGATGGCAGGCAATTTCTTTTTAGTGCTATCATGTGAGCCAGTCCTCTAATATGAACTCCTCATGAAACCCCAGAATTTACTTACTTGACCAAGTGTCTTATAAGAAGTTCCAGCATCTCCCGGTTTTTTTCTGGTAGCTTATATACCAAGGAGTGAATAGCTCCCAGCCGATAATCCAGGTTGTCAGACTCTGAGAGAGAAAAGACACAGAAAGAGGTTTGCCTTCTGGGAAACTGTATCAAGTAAACTTTCATACATACACACATGTGTACATGCAAAAATAAACAATAAGAGACAGCGAGAATGTCAGATGAAAAGAGACAGAAAGATAAATACTGTATTTTCCAGCATATAAGACGACTTTTTAACCCAGGAAAATCTTCTATACGCCCAGTCGTCTTATACACCAGAAAATACGGTAGGCACAGAAACACAATGACAAAAAATATACTAAGACACAAAGACAATGTGACAGAGAGATAGAGGAAGACAGAGACCAAAAGCAAAAAAAGAGAAATAAAAAACAAGATAGGCCTAGAAAGATGAAGAAATTAGAACAGAGAGGAGAAATATGAGAAGAAAAGACAAGACTGTTTTAGAAGCAGTCAGAATTTGGGGTACAAAAGGTCGCTCCTAACATTCCACATGTAAATTTTCAGATGGAAACCTTTGCCCACCCACTATCCTTGTGGTTCCTAAGAAAATCACCGAGAGGGCTCAGAGTAAAGATTAATAGGTATCTTGCCTCAACAAGCATTCATTATAAGGACAAGCCTCATGATTCTTTTTCCTGCACACCACACAGTACATGATGCAGGACGAGGGTTACATTGAAGTAGGCAGAAATACTCATACAGGGGCCTCAGACAGAATTTTTAAAGCTTCTTCAGTGGCCAATTTTTGGGGTGATTCTACATGCCTTATTACCCATGCAGCTCTCCACCCTCACTTGCAGTTTTAACATCTAGAAAACGTGCTACTAGCACTAACAGATTAGGAGTAGACTCACAACACAATTAAGAGGCATTTGAAAAGGAAAAATTCTGTAAACAACTTGAAACAGCAAGCATAATGGAACCATTGTGCTGTCCCCTGGTAGTGTGAGCCAAAGCTCTTCTGATGGAAGAGGCACAATCGATCAATAACCTACCACATCCCTCAAGTTAGCCAGTTTTCTCCAAACCATTCAACTATCATTGACTTATGAAAAGTAATACAACACTTGAATTAGACAGCAAGTGAGAATACTTTCATTTGGCAGTGCATAAAAATCTATGTATTTTTCTCCCCCTCCGCCTGCTCAATTACTTTCCCTCAAGCAGTTTTCTAGGCTTATTGCTGTACATATTAAGAAACCAGGATAACACAATTAACTGGTAACATAAATACTTACTGGCAGCAGAGACCAGCTCTTTATGTAGTCTGTAGGTCATGACAGGTTCAGAAAGATTCCTGAAATTAATGAAGACTGTAAGTTCCTTTGGGAAGGGAGTACCCAGGCCATAGATTCTCAGTTCTGTGCATAGCAAGGCTGAAGTTTCTGAGCCCCACAGTTTAGTGACTACACACATTATTCTCCTCACCTGAAACTTTGTCAGAGGAATCCTATTTGCTAGTAATTCAACAGAAGACCTGTAAAACTATCGACTGCGACCTTGGGCAAGGTCGTTAATTCATTCCTCAAAATGAAAAGAGGCACAAGCCAATCCTGCAAAATTCCAAGTGAACCCACTCTGAGTGCTACTATGAAGTCTTTACAGTTTGATAGTTGCTTAGTGGTTTTCACATCTGTCTTCCCATTTGATCCTTCCAATGATCCTGTGTGGTGTAGCAGTAATTCAAATCAGAATTAAATAAAGGAGGCTCAAATAGTTTTATTTAGTAAAAGCAAAAATACTGACTTAGCATCTATCTGTGTCTGGCACTGTGCTAAGTATTAGGGATCCAGAGATAATTATGACATAATCCAAACTTTCAAGAAGCTAATAGTCTAATTGAGGAGAGTGTCATATACAACATTTCCAATGCAACAGGACAAGTGTGACAATAAAATAAAGATAAGTGGTGGGTGGTTCAGAGGAAGAAAGTAATCCACTAAATAATAATAATAATAATAATAATAATAGCAAATTCTTCACTGTTTTAAGTGACATACATACATTTACTAATTTAATCATCATGTCAACCTTATAAAGTATATATTCTTAATATCTCCATTTTATAGACAAGAAACTGAAGTTCAGAGAAGTTAAATAATTCATCCAAGACCACACAACTAGTAAGTGCAAAACTAGGCAGTCTGCCTCGTCCATGCTCTTAATCACTATGCTATACTGCTTGTCACTGTTATTACTATAGTAATCCAGGAGAGAGTTAATAAAGGTATAAATAAAAATAGTGGAATTAGCAACAGAAATATCAGTAAAAGGTGAGGAGAATTATTGAAAGATAGTAAAGACAGAAATCCAACAATTGGGTTTGTTGATAAGGGATAGAGTAATCTGGTTTAGGTGACTGGGTAGAATAGAAATTGATTCAGAGGGTAGAGGAAATGCTATGTCAGAGGGGTCACTGGGATAGCCAAAGGGATATGTCTTTTAGAAAGATGTATGGAGTGAGCTTTTGGATCTGCAAAGTAGATATAAAAATCATGAACCTAGGACAGTGGTTAAAACCACGAGAACAGATACAACTGCTCAAGTAGAGATAGCTATCTGACAGCCAACACCTACATGAGGCTTTCCAACATTTATTTGTCCAGAATAGTGTATAAAAAAGAAATGGAGTTGAATCAGGTATCAGAATATAAAAAATTGAAATATTTCACATAAAAATTCATATTTTATGCCTCTATTAAAAACTTTGAGAGGGTCAGTGGGGAAAGGGGGGACATCTGTAATACTTTCAACAATAAAAATAAATAAATAAAAATTTACTAAAAATTTTGAAAGATATGGCTACATTGGGCCCATATGATTATTTGTGGCAGTAAAGAATACTGTTGTTTATATATAAACAAAGGGATTGCTATACAAATAATGGTTCCATGTGCAATATGTTTAATATGAAAGTAGTCTATTTCACACTCATTTTCATGTCCTGTCTCCTGTGGATATCTAAATTTTCCATCCCTCCAGTGTAGGAAAAAGAGAAGAGAGTCCTAGGAAATAGCAGATAGAAAGTTCATAAATGAATGGGACTGCTAAAAATGGTCAAATAGGTGGGAGAAAATCCAAAAGCAAGCGATATAGCAGGATCTAAAAGAGGAGAAAGTTTTAAAAAGGGCTTGTTAACAGCTTCAAATGATACAAAGAGGTAAAATAAAGACTAACAATTGTCCATTGTGTTTAGCATTGAAAGATTCACTAGTGACCTTGACAAGAGCAGCATCAATAGAGCAGGGAGGGTAGGAGTCAGATTACAATGGGTGAAGCAGTAAACTGGGAGATTAAGTAGAGACAAGGGAGGGTATATTACTTCAGATACTGAAGTTTAGTTTGGAAGAGGTAATCTCATCTAAGCTCCTGCTTCCAATTATCTTCTACATTGTCAAAGATTCTCAAAAATTTTTACTATATTTTATTGATTTTTTAAATTTTTTACAGATAGCAAGGGAGAGGGATAGAGAGTTAGAAACATCGATGAGAGAGAAACATCAATCAGCTGCCTCCTGCACACCCCCTACTGGGGATGTGCCCACAACCAAGGTATATGCCCTTGACCAGGAATCAAACTTGGGACCTTTCAGTCCGCAGGCTGACACTCTATCCACTTAGCCAAACCGGTCAGGGCAAAGATTCTCAATTTTTTATCTCAAGCCTAGAACTCATTCTTTTATATTTCCCATATATCCAATTGCCTGTTTAAGATCTTGTCCTGATTCCTTCAAAGACATGCAAATTTGACATTTCCAAAACCCAACGTCATCTCAAATCTAGTATTTTTCTTGTGTTTCCAAAATCAGTAAAGGCATGACCATCATTTGGTTATATGGGCCCAAAACATGGAAGTCACTGTTTTATCTTCCTATCCTCTATCCTAATATCCAATTTTTCTCCCTAAATCTCTTTTTATAACTTTTTAATTTTTTAAAATTACAACTTACATTCAGTATTATTTTGTATTAGTTCCAGGTGTACAGTATAGTGGTTAGACAATCATGTAGCTAAATCTCTTGAGTAAGCTTATTTCTACTAATCTCCACTGCCATCCCCAGGCCAAGGAGAAGCACAATATTTTTCTTGGACTACAGCAATACCCTGCTAATTGGTTTCTACCTATACCTACTTTGCCTTCCTCTTATGTGATCTCTCTATATTTTTTTCAAAAAAACAAATCTCATCATGCAATCTCCTGATTAAACTCTTTCAATACAGGGGTTGGCCAAAGTAGGTTTACAGTTGTTTATATGGAAAATACTTAATAAGTAATACAAGAATAAACTATGTTACAAATACTCACAACTGTAAATCTACTTTTGCCCACCACTGTATATTCCTATCATTTTAAGATAAACTTAGGCCCCAATTCTTACAACGTCCTATAAGGCTGTGCATGATCTGGCCCCTACATATCTCTCCTCGCTCTCTACACTCAATACCCCACCTATAAAGGTACATGAAGTTTCTTGAAGGGGTCTTCCTCCCCTTTAATTCAGGCTTTTGCATGTTTAGGTCTCTCTGTTTGGAACAGCCTCCCACAGTTGACTCCAAGTTATAATTCAAACCTCAGTTCAAACAAACAACCAGAATAAATCAGGTCTTCCTGTTATTTGCCTTCACAGTACCTTGTATCTTGCCTTCAGAGCACTTATTATAGTTTGTTATATTTGTACTAGAGGCCCAATGCACGAATTTGTGTATGGGTGGGGTCCCTCAGCCTAGCCAGCCCGGCGGGGAGGGCCAGGGGTAGGGACCACGGGAGGTTGGCCAGCTGGCCCCACCCCCGATCAGGGCCCATTGGAGCTGGACTGGGTGTGGGGAGGGCCTGTAGGAGGTTGGCTGGTCAATCCCGCCCATATCAGGGCCCATCCAGACTGGCCAGCCAGGGGCAGGGACCACAGGAGTTGGCCAGCCATGGGAGGCTGGCTGTGGGAGCACACTGACCACCAGGGGGCAGCTCCTGCATTGAGTGTCTGACCCCTGGTGGTCAGTGCACATCATAGTGACTGGTCAACTGGTCATTCCAGTCATTCAGTCATAACGGTTGCTTAGGCTTTTATATATACAGATATATAGATAACTATTTGTCTTTGTCTGCCTCCCTCACTGTTCTATAATCTATATGCCTACAACCTAACACTATGCTAGACTTAGAATAGTATATGTTTATTGAATGACTCAGTGAATGGTGGATTGAATGAATGAAAGGTCAAATAGATGTGCACTACTAGAGCATATTTATATTCTGAGGGGAAAGAGCCAGTTGAATGAGAAAGGTTAAAGATACAAGAAAGAGAAAGGATCATTTTTAGAGTATTTTTCTGGAAATGTTAGAGATAAGGGGTGAGTTAGGTACCTAGAACACAGATGCAGGAGACCCACTGTGAAAATACTGATATCTTTGAGAAATCTTAAGGATGTTGATTAGCTAGTGCATATTAAAGGCCCATAAATAAGAGTCTTAAGGACTTGATTTTCCCATCTTTCAAAAGGGCCACACTGTTTATTGAGGGATGAGCTGGAAAAGATGTAATGTGGGAAGGAACTTAAGCTATATAAAACTTTTAAAACATTGATTCCTTTGAAGGAAGCTACAGACAGAATTATTTATTCTCATTATTCTTGTCATCACAAGTCTCCTGAAAGTAAGCAGATTGCTGTCTTTAAGAAATTACTGAAGCAACTCCAAGAAAGCCACATTCCTTGGCAGAAAGGAATAAAGGAAGAAGATGCTCCAATACTAGTGGCCTTACAAGTCAGAGATATTTAGGTTCAAATAATATGAGTTGTGACCATTGATATTATTAATAGGGAAAGGGGTGTACTTCAATTACTCCATCTTTAAAATGAGTATTAGTGCCACCTACCTTATATAGAGTTATTGTGAGAAAAAAAACAATGAAATTGTCAGTATAAACAGGTAGAAAACTGGCTAGCAAAGAATAAACCCTCCACAACAATATCTCTTTTATTTGGCAGATGCAAAAGAAATACTCCTGGAAAGAGTATTCATGTGTATATAAAGTTATAAGATGATGCCACAGCAGAAGGTCATTTAACAGCAATATCTGAGACCCAATATATTTTGGATTAATGATATTTTCCAGAGCTTAAGTATCTATCTTAATGACTAAAAAGTATACCAGTAATAACTGAAGAGAAGACATTTTAGCACATAAAGTATGATACATACTATGAAACATAAAAAATGGTAAGAAATTAATATGTTTAAAAATATAGATGTGTGACAAATATTTTTACATAATACATATTTATGCCAATAAATTGAATAATATATTAATTATCATTGTGAAGCTAAAAAATTTGCTGGGGAATAAAGTTTTTTCCCTACTGCTGCTACTTCATTTAATTCCAACATTTTTATGGTTGTATCTTATTTTTCCCCCATTATATTGATTAAAGCATTAGATATGAAACCCATACACAAGCACACAGATTATATTTGCGCAAATGTAATTTAATGTTTCAAAATGGTTATTATCTACCAAAACATGTTAAGAACCTTAAATGGTCACAAATCCTGATTTTACTAGTGAGCACATAGTGAGATCACTATTGATGCAAAATAGCAAAACTTAAATTTTAAGGGCATGATTTTTAAAATAAAATTTTCCCCTTAAAAAAAACACACACACCTCATAAACACAGACAACACAGAGAGAAAGGGGGTTTGGGGCAGTTAGGAAAGGGTAAAGGGGGGATAAATGATGACAGAAGGAGACTTGACTTTGGTTAATAAACACATAATATAATATACAGAGGATGTACTAGTATTATAGAATTATACAGCTGAAACCCAAATAATTTTATTCACCATTGTCATCACAATAAATTCAATAAAAAGTAATTAAAATGAAATAATTCTCCTTAAAAACCCAGTTTTCAATAACAATTCTATTATTTTGATGCTTCCCTTCCTTAAATTCCCAGATTTAAATTTTTTTTTCTAATGTACATTCTCCTTTGACAGAAATCCTTTTCCCTTGCTTTTTCTTTAGCAATCTGATCCAATATCCTGAAACGTGGACCACATTAACTCCAATTTCCATCCAGACAACTTTCATCTATATATATAAAAGCTTAAGCAACCAGCGACCAGCTAACCATCCAGTAGCTATGATGTGCACTGACCACCAGGAGGAAGACGCTCAATGCTGGAGCTGCCAAGCTGCAGTGACTTGGCAGCTGCGGTTCTTGGGTGATGCACCCGGAACCAGAGAGGAGGGAGCCCCATTCTGGGGTGTGTCACCCGAGAATAGCCCTCTCGCAATCCAGGACCCCTCAGGGGATGTTGGAGAGCCAGTTTTGACCCAATCCCCACAGGCCAGGCAAGGGACCTCACCAGTGCATGAATCCATGCACCAGGCCTCTAGTTAACTATAAAAAGCAAAGTCCCAAATCATATCAGGCATACCTGAGGTAGAATTTCAAGGAGCTGGTGATTGTCTTAATGTCCCAGTCACTATTATGAAAATCAACATCTCCTGGGCATTTAGGATCTAATTGAGAAAAGAAAATGAGAAAAAAGTTAACTTTCCAAAGATCTTATGTTTTACCCCTTTAAAAGGAAAATAAAGTGCCTTAATTAAAAGACAGTTACTCTAACTAGTTTTCAAGAGATGAAAATTTATAACAAAAATGTATTTGATATCTCAAAAAATTCCCTTGCATTTATTTTGGTCAGTCAGGCAGGCAAGGAGCTTGGAAATCATCTCTTCTATTCACATAAGAAAATGTGTAACAAACAGAAAATAAACTCCTCTTAGATCAATCAGAGGACTGAGGTCATACATAGGGCAAACTACTGTCCCCAAAACACAGGAAGATACAGAGAATTAAAATTTACTAGCATCAAAGCCCAGGAGTAAAAAAAACCCTTGGGAATATGTACAAGGTCAGAAAAACCCAATCTGCAACTGAGAAATTGCTAGAGGCTTGGTGTGGATGAGTTTGAAAGTGAAAAATTCTATAGGGACCCAGTCCTAGGTGGGGACTCCACACTTTTGTGAGTTTTATTTCCAGGAGCCCGATCAGGTTCTCACAATGAAGATCTGAGAAAAATCCCTCATATTTCTGTGATTTTGAGAGGAGGAGAGAAAAAGTGGCCTTTTAAAATTTATGCAAAGAGCATTTCATTTTTCTTCACAAGAAACGCTCAAGAGAAACTATTTTACCAGATTCTCATGTTCTGGGGTTTTACCAGAGCTTAACTGACCTAGGAAAAGGGAAATTCCCAACTACAGACAAGCTTGTCTTCCTATCTTTTCTAAGTGGTAAAACCAAAATAAAACTGAAGAGCACTTGTGATGGTCACAAGTCAGGAGCACAGGATCACTAAAGACTAAGATGTAATTATAGGAATGTTGAATGCTACCCCTTTTCTGACACCTTGCCACCACATCAACAGGCCTTCTGGATAATAACATGAAAATATGACTAAAATAACTATGCTTCTCAGATAATATTTAAGAAGACTCTAGGGAAAACCAAAGACAACAGGGGAAATAAAAACAAGGATACCAGAGATAAGTTTGGCCTCTGATTTATAAATACAGAAAGCAATTAACACAGGCTAAACCCTAACCAGATAAACAAACATCACACTAAAGGTCTGTTTACTGCATTTCTGTTTATCACAGTTCCCTTTACTGATTACATCATGTCTGGCTTGAAACAAAAAATTGCAAAATACTAAAAAACAGATACTTTTCAAGAGATACTACAAAACAAACAAAAAAACACAATTTGAAGAAACACAGCCAACCAAACAACAAGACTCAGATATGGCAGAGATGTTGGCATTATCAGACTGGAAATTTCTGTGATTAATAATCTATGGTCTATAAATGATAATGTGGGCAACATAAAAGAGATGGATAATGTAAGCAGAGAAATAGAAGCTATAAGAAAGAATCAAAAGGAAATTTTAAAATCAAAATCACAATAACAGAAATGAACAATTCTTTTGCTGTGCTCATCAATGGATGTGGGCAAGTATAGGACTTGGTTGGAAAATCTATAAGGAGGATTCTCTGAAAGGTCAAAGGCCTCTGGGGGACCTTGCTGAAGGTGGTAGTCCCTGCCTTGACTTTTCCAAACAAGTCTGAGCCCCCGGGTGTTTTACTAGAATTTTTATGTTTAGACTTCAAAACGTCCTTGTTTTAAAGACACTACAAATACAGGTGTTTTCTCAAGAATGCTTACCCTGCTGATTGTATCTAGATGTTAATTTTAGTTCAAGCAGTTATTACAATAAAAGCCTAAGGAAGCAGGTAAACAGGGCTGTTTGCTCCTAAAGCCAAACAGCCCCTAGCCTTCTCTTTCACAGAAACATGTATCAAAGTAATCTATTCATCTGCCACTCAGGGTCTCCTGGTCAGCCCCAGCAAAGTGGTGCCCTGTGTGAGGAGCCAGGAATGCAACGCAATGCTGCGGAACCCTCGAAAACAAAAAGAAAAGGAAAGTAACTGCGCAGTAAGTAACTGGAGCCCACTTGGGATTTCCAAGTTCAAGGGAGTTGTTTCTCAGCTAAGGAATTCACTATCTCTGTTATGCTTCTTAAAAATGTGAGTATATTTTCCATTAGAAAAATAAGCCTATTTCCGAAAGTAAGAAAAAAAGGTTTTTCCTGTATTTGCCTAGGAAGCAAAGGTTATAAATATATTATTAAAATAATTATGTTATTTTAATCAGGAAGTTGATTACTTTAAATGATTAGATTACTTAATACTGTTTAATAATAATAATAATAACATATCTCTCCATATAAAAGCCTAATATGTATAGTGTCCCTTCGGGAGTTTGGGAGACCAGGAGTTCGATTGCTCGCTATGACGTGTGCTGACCATCAGGGGGTGGAACGGAATGAAGGAAGGCCCCAGCTGGCATCTGGAAGGCCCCGGCCAGCAGCTGGAAGGCCCCGATCGGCCCTGATACCCAGCCAGGCCTAAGGACCCTACCCATGCATGAATTTTGTGCACCGGGCCTCTAGTAATAATATAATATATTTGACTATTTTCCAGGTGTTTTAAATTTTAAGATTGCTTTTTCTCCTTATGAAGGAAAATGTTATACTTAAGGTATATAGGAAGCTCTGTCAAATAAGGAAATAATAATTATATTCTATTTATAAAAGCATATTAAGTAGATTCTAATATGCTTTCATTTATAACTAATTGTTGTAAGTTATAATATTGTGGAATATTGTGTTGTACAGAAAGGACAAGATTCCATGTCATTTGCATTATAATCAAATCAATAACCATTTCATTTTAAATTTTTTCTCATTTGGAGAAAGTCACTATTTTGTTATGATACATTTAAAAAAATGTTACATCTTCTCAGGGATCCATAGTAAGGACTCCGAATTATTTTAAGCTACATATCTCTGAGAATAAAATTTCAGATCATCCCCTTGAATTGGATAAAAATTATTAGAAATCTATAGAGTATCTAGATTTATAGAAATATTGTCAAGAAAAATCAGGAGAAAAATATTTAATTATAGGACTAAATGAACTAAAAATAATTATGGTTTTAGTAATTATTGTTATGGCAATGAGCTTGTTTGCATGAATCCAATAAGAATCTGATTTCTTCATAACAGGACATAGGTCAGTTTCTAATTGTAGTTTTAGTAACCAAAACGTTACTGGAATGTCATGTCTGAAAGAGAAATGCCAGGACTCTGTCACCAGAAAGCTCTAAGGAATAAAAATTGACTTTGAAGCTGATAAGCCCCTTGGATAAATAGCCTGGTACCATGCTTGGTCATGTGATTCATGGCAGTCTTTCCATCCAATTTGCAGCCCCACCCAAGCTGTTTGCAGCATCTTTTCCATACGAATGACCTGTCCTGGCTCAGACTTCAGACATTGCTAAAATCTCTCAAACAAGCTGCAGCTGGTGACAGCATGTCCCAAGCCTATGAATAAAAGGCCCAAGACCTGGCTCTACCACCAGCCTATCCTAGTTCAGAGCTGGGCCTCATGTGGACACTTCCTAGCCTAATACAAATAGCAGACATCTGCAGCTCTCTCTGTAGCTTTTGCTAGGTGGTCCTAGGCAGTGGCTGACTTTGCACTGCCCTAATGGCCCTAGAGCCAGTGCATCCATAGGACAGCTTCAGAATATACAAGATTACAACTCTACATATCCACAATCAATGTACTCAAGAGGCAGACTCAGTGGGCAACAAAGCCCCACTGAAGCAAGTCCTGACCTAGGAGGTATGTCCTGCACAGCAGCTCTAACACTGTAGTCATAGATGGTCCTGACAGCCAATTGTCCTGGAGGTCAACTCCTCCCAATAATGCCAACAGCAATCAAGGCTCAACTATAAGATTGTGCACACAGCCCACACAGGGGCACACCTAGAGTGCCCAGCTCAAGTGACTGGGGAGGCTGAGTCACGGGACCCTACAGGACACCTACTACACAAGGCCACTCTACCAATTTTAGGAGACATAGCAGCTCTACCTAGTACATAGAAACAAACACAGGGAAGCAGCCAAAATGAAGAAACAAAGAAACATGTTACAAATTAGAGAAATGGAAGTAAGCAAACTACTGGATACAGAGTTCTAACCATGGTTATAAGGTTACTCAAGGATCTTCATGAGAATTTCAAGGATCTCAGTCAAAATGTTAAAGATGAAAAAGGGCCAATCAGAAATTAAGTATTCACTAACTGAAATAAAGAATAATTTACAGGAATTCAATAGTAGAGTGGAAGATTCTGAGAATCAAATCAACGATTTGGAATCTGAGGAAGCAAAATTCACCTAATCAGAAGAGAAAAAATATCCAAAAATATGAAGGTGTAAGGACCATCTAGGACAACTTCAAGCATTTGCAATATGGGGGTGCTGTTAGGAGAAGAAAGAAAGCAAGGTATTGAAAACCTATTTGAAGAAATAAAAACAGAAAACTTCCCCTACCTGGTGAAATAAATAGACTTACAAGTCCAGGATTCACAAAGATTACCAAACAAGAGGAACCCAAAGAGGCCCACACCAAGACACATCATAATTTAAACACCAAGGGTTAAAGACAAAGAGAGAATCTTAAAGCAGAAGAGGAAAACAGTTATCTACCTACAAAGGAGTGCCCATACAACTGTGAACTGATTTCTCAACAGAAACTTTGAAGACCAGAAGGAAGTGGCAAGAAATATTAAAAGTAATGAATAGCAAGGACCTACAACCAAGGTTATTCTAGCCAGCAAAGCTATAATTTAGAATTGAAAGTCAGATAAAGGGCTTCGCAGAAGGTAATGAATCTCATCACCACCAAACCAGTATCACATGAAATGTTGGAAGGTATTCTTTAAGAAGAGGAAGAAGAAGAAGAGAGGGGGAAAAAAAAGAACAATAAAAGAGCAATAAATAAATATCTACCAATCAATGAATCTAAAAATTAAGACAAATGACCAAGGAATCTAATGAACAAAATAAACTGGTGACTAAAATAGACTCAGAGTAATAGAAACATAGAACAAACTGATCAATCTCAGAGGGAAGGGGTGGGAGGTGGAAGGGATGAGATTAACCAAAGATTTTATCTATGGACAAAGACAATAGGATGGTGAAGGCCTGGGGTGGGGCAAGGCAGTAACCAGGTAAAGGTGGGTAATGGGTGGAAAAAAGGGGGGCATCTTTAATACTCTCAACAATAAATATTTTTTAATAAAGAAAGAAAAATAAATAAAAAGAATAAGAACAGAATATCCAAGAACCCTGGGACAATAACAAAAGGTATAGAATACATATAATGGGAATACCAGAAGGAGAAGAAATAGAAAAGTGAACAGCAGAAACATCTGAAGGAATAATGAGTGAGAATTTCTCAAAACTAATAATAAACAGCAAACCATAGATCCAGGAAGCTCAGAAAACACCAAGGAGAATACATACCAAAGCATCTACACCTAGGCATAACATATTTAAATTAAATATCAAAAACAAGGAAAAAATCTTGACAGAAGCAGAAGAAAATCACACCTTACCAAAAGAGGAACAAGGATAAGAATTATATCATACTTCTCTTTAGAAACCATACAAGCAAAAAGAGAGTCAAATAAAATATGTAAAGTGTTAAAAGAAAAGCAGATCAGCCTAAGTTCTGTACCCAGTAAAAATATCTTTAAAAGTAAAGGACAAATACTTTATCATTTAAACAAACACTGAGGAAATTTGTCACCAGTAGACATGCCTTGCAAAAGACGTTAAAAGAAGTCCTTCATAGAAGAAGCTATAGGTCAATAATTCAGATCTACATGAAGAAAAGAGTATGAGAAGAGGAATAAATAATGGTAAATAAAACCTTTTTAGTTCTCTATTCTTAATTGATCTAACAGGTAAAAGTTCAAAATAATAGCAATAATGCATTCAGTGATTATAGCTTAGAGATAAGGGAAATGAATGACAATGTTATAAGGGATTAAAGATAAGAACTAAGAATATTCTGTTATAAGGTACTAATGTGACTTGTATAGTGGTATAGTGTTATTTAAAAGAGGACTTGGGAAGAGAACCAAGATGGCGGCATACACATATACTTATTGCCTCTCACAACCACATCAAAACCACAACTAAACGGCAGAACAACTACCACCCAGAACCGTGGGAAGGCTGGCTGAGTGGAAGTTTCACATATAGAGAGGTGAAGAAAGCACATTGAGACTGGTAAGAGGTGCGGAGGCATGGAAAGTTTGCTGGCACCTGGATGTGCTGCTCTTTTAATCAGGAGGAAGGTACAAGCTCCCACTGGCTCTGAACTCCAGTTCCGGGCTAGACTCTGGGGAACCCAGGCACATACAGGGAGAAACTGGACTGTGTGGCATCGGGACAGGAAAGTGAGGGTGGCTTTCTCTTAGAGGGGCTCCCAGTGATCATTGTTCCTGCATGGGGGCGCAGGACACTGGCAACCAGGGACTTCTCCAGTTCAGGACTGACTGGCAGCCATTGCTGTTTGCTCTGCCCCAGTAATACCCAGAGACCCTGGCCCACCAAATTTACAACCCCACCCAAGCAGTGTGCATCGGGTTTTGCATATGAATGGCCTGTTCTTTGGCCTAAAACCTGTCAAACTGCAGCTGGGTCAGAGAGTCCCAGAGCTTCCAAAAGAAGGCCCAAGGCCCAGCTGGCCTTGCTTCACAGCTGGGCCTTGTCTGGGCATTTCCAAACCCCATATAAAGAGGAGGAATCTGCAGATATCTCTGTAGCTCCTGATGGGCGGCCCCAGACAGTGGCTGACCTTGCACCTCCTTGGAGATCCAAGAGCTAGTGTACCCAGAGGTCAGAGTGAGACCATACTGGATTACAAATATTCACATCCATAAGAGACACACTCAAGGGGCAGACTCAGTGAACACCAAAGCCCCATTGAAGCAAGTCTTGCACCATAAGGGTGTCTCCTGTGCAACAGATTTTCCAGTGTAGACATAGCTGGTCATCATAGCCAATTGGCCTGGAGGTCAATTCCTCCCAGTGATACCAACAGCAATCAAGGGTTAACTACAACAAGACTGTGCAAACAGCCAACAAAGGGGTCCATCAAAAGCATCCACCTCAGATGACTGGAGAGGCTGAGCCACTGGGCCCTATAGGACACCAACCACACAAGGCCACTCTATCAACTCAAGGAGAATTAGCAGCTCTCCAGTACATAGGAACAAACACAGGGAAGCAGCCAAATGTGGACACAAAGAAACAAGTCGCAAATGAAAGAAATGGATTAAAGCAAAACACTGGATATAGTTCAAAACCACGGTTATAAGGTTACTCAAGAATCTTCTAGAAACCGCCAAGAAATTTAGTGAGACCCTCAAGGATATAAAAAAATGACCAATCAGAAAATAAGCATACACTGACTGAAATAAAGAATAATATACAGAGATCCAGCAGCAGACTAGAGGATCCCAAGAATAAAGTCAAAGATTTGAAATACAAAGAAGCAAAAAACACCCAACAGGAAAAGCAAAAAGAAAAAAGAAACCAAAAATATGAAGATAGTGTAAGGAGGCTCTGGGACAACTTCAAGCGTACCAACATCCAAATTATAAGGGTGCCAGAAGAAGAGAGAGAGCAAGATATTGAAAACTGATCTGAAGAAATAATGACAGAAAACTTCCCCTACCTGGTGAAAGAAATAGACTTACAAGTCCAGGAAGCGCAGAAAACCCCAAACAAGAGGAATCAAAAGAGGGCCACACCAAAACACATCATAATTAAAAGGCCAAGGGCAAAAGACAAAGAGGGAATATTAAAAGCAGCAAGAGAAAAACAGTTAGTTACCTACAAGGGAGTACCCATATGACTGTCAGCTGATTTCTCAACAGATACTATGCTGGCCAGAAGGGAGTGGCAAGAAATATTCAAAGTGATAAAGAGCAAGAACCTACAACCAAGATTACTCTACCCAGCAAAGTTATCATTTAGAATTGAAGGTCAGATAAAGAGCTTCACAGACAAGAAAAAGCTAAAGGAGTCCATAAACACCAAACCAGTATTATACGATACTAAAAGGTATTCTTTAAGAAGAGGAAGAAGAAGCAAAAGGTAAAGATAAAAATTATGAACAGCAAAGTGACAACAAATATATACCTATCAACAAGTGAATCTAAAAATGAAGTGAATAAAAAATCTGATGAACAGAATAAACTGGTGAATATAATAGAATCAGGGGCATAGAAAGGGAATGGACTGACTATTCATGGGGGGGAGGGGGTATGGGTGGTGCATGAAGAGATTGGACAAAAATCTTACACTTATGGACTAGGACAGTGTGGGGGTAAGAATATGGGGTGGGGTGGAAACCGGTTGGAGGGGAGCTAAGGGGGGAAAAAAAGGAACAACTGTAATAATCTGAACAATAAAGATTTATTTAAAAACCTACTAGACCTAATAAATTAATTTGGAAATGTAGCAGGATACAAAATTAATGCCAAGAAATCTATGGCCTTTTTATATACCAGTAAAGAACTCACAGAAAGAGAAACAAACAAACAAAAAATCCCATTTACCATTGCACCAAAAAAAAAAAAAATTTAAGATACCTAGGAATAAACTTAACTAAGGAGATAAAAGACTTGTACTCAGAAAACTACAGGACATTGAAAAAAAGAGATAGAGGAAGACATAAACAAATGGAAGAACATACCATGTTCATGGATTGGTAGAATCAACATCATTAAAATGTCCTTACTACCTAAAGTAATCTATAGATTCAACGCACTCCCCTTTAAAATACCAACAGCGTATTTCACAGACCAAGAAAGAACTCTCCAGAAATTCATCTAGAATAAAAAAAAAGACCCCAAATAGCCACAGCAATCATGAGAAAGAAGAACAAAGTAGGTGGGATCTCAATACCAGATTTCAAGCTGTATTACAAATCCACAGTTCTCAAAACAGCATGGTACTGGCACAAGAACAGACATATAGACCAATTGAATAGAATAGAGAACCCAGATATGGACCCAAACCACTATGCTCAATTAATATTTGACAAAGGAGGCATGAACACACAATGGAGTCAAGACAGTCTCTTCAATAAATGGTGTTGGGAAAATTGGACAGATACATGCAAAAAAATGAAACTAGATCACCAACTTACACCTTACACAAAAAATAAACTCAAAATGGATAAAGGTCTTAAATGTAAGACAGGAAATGATAAAAAGCTTAGAGGAATCCACTGGCAGCAAAATCTCAGACATATGCCAAAAGAACTTCTTCACCGATACTGCCCCTAGAGCAATGGAAGCTAAAGAGAAAATAAACAAATGGGACTACATCAAAATAAAAAGCTTTTTTACAGCAAAAGAAACTATCAACAAAACAACAAGAAAGCCCACTGCATGGGAGAACATATTTGCAAATGTTATCACTGATAAAGGTTTAATCTCCAACATCTACAGGCAACTTATACAACTTAATAAAAGGAAGATAAATGATCCAATAAAAACATGGGCAATGGACCTAAATAGAATCTTTTCGAAAGAAGACAGAAGGAAGGCCAAGAGATACATGAAAACATGCTCAAAGTCACTAATTATCCTAGAGATGCAAATCAAAACAACAATGCGGTACCATCTCACACCTGTCAGAATGGCTATTATCAACAAGTCAACAAATGACAAGTGCTCGTGAGGATGCAGAGAAAAAGGAACCCTTGTGCACTGCTGGTAGAAATACAGACTTGTGTCCCCGTTATGGAAAACAGTATGGAGTTTCCTCAAAAATTTAAATATGGAACTGCCATTTGACCCAGTGATCCCACTTCTAGGAATATATCCCACAAAATCTGACATTCCAATCAGAAAGAATGTATGCACCCCTATGTTCATAGAAGCACAATTTACTATAGCTAAGATCTGGAAACAGTCAAGTGCCCATCAGCAAATGAGTGGATTTCAAAACGTGGTACATTTATACCATGGAATATTATTCAGCGGTAAAAAAGAAGAATCTCTTACCCTTTGAGACAGCATGGAGAAAGTATCATACTAAGTGAAATAAGTCAGTCAGAGAAAGATAAGTATCACATGATCTCACTCCTATTTGGAACCTAATTAACAAAATAAATTAATGAATAGAGTGGATCCAGAGACATGGAAGTATAGAACAGAGTGGGGAATCTCAGAGGGAAGGTGGGGGAGCGTGGGTGGGTGGGTGGGTGGGTGGTAATGAACAAAAGAACTTGTATGCATATATGCATAACCCATGGACACAGACAAAAGGTAGATGAAGGCCTGGGGCAGAGGGCAGGGGCAGGCTGGAGGAGGTCAATAGGGAAAAAAGGGGACATATGTAATACTTTCAACAATAAATATTTTTTAAAGTAAAAAGAAAAAAACAAAACCTCCAGTACCCATTTTAAAAAAAAATTTATTGATTTCAGAGAGGGAGAGAGAAATGGAAACATCAATGGTGACAGCAACCTGGGCATGTGCCCTGGACCAGAATAGAACCTGGGACCCTTCAGTCCACAGGCCAATCCTCTATCTACTGAGCCAAACTAGCCAGGGCCAGTACCCATTTAAAAAAAACAAAAACAAACAAAAAAACCTCTCAGCAATGTGGGAATAGAGGGATCTTACCTCAAACATAATAAAGGCCATGCATGACAAACCTACAGCCAACATCATACTCAATGGGCAAAAACTAAAAGTGTTTGCATTAATATCAGGAACAAGAAAGGGATGTCCACTTTCACCACTCTCATTCAACTCCAGAGGCCTGATGCATGAAATGCATGCAAGAGTAGGCCTTCCTTCCCCTAGCTGTCAGCACAGGCTTCCTTCTGGCACCCGGGACCCAAGTTTCCCTCCAGCACTTGGGACCCACCTTTCCTCCAGCCGCTGGCAGGCACTCAAGATCCAGGATCCAGGCTTCCCTCGCAGCCCCGGCTTCATCTGGAAGGATGTCTGGTCTAATTAGCATATTATGCTTTTCTTATTAGAGACTAGAGGCCCGGTGCACGAAATTCATGCATTGGTGGGGGAGGGGTCCTTCAGCTCGGCCTCTGAGACCCCTCGAAATGTGGGACCCCTCAGGAGATGTCCTACTGCGGGATTGGGCCTAAACTGGCAGACAGACATCCCTCTAACAATCTGGGACTGCTGGCGCCTAACCGCTCGCCTGCCTGCCTGCCTTATCGCCCCTAACCACTTTGCCTGCCTGCCTGATCTCCCTTAACCACTCTGCCTGCCTGCCTGCCTGATCACCTCTAACCACTCTGCCTGCCTGTCTGCCTGATTGCCCCTAACCACTTTCCTGCCTGCCTGATCACACCAACAGCCTTTGTCTTTCTGCCTGATAGACCCTAATTGCCTCTGCATGCTGGCCTGATTGCCCCTAACTGCTCCCCTGCCTGTCCGATCACCCCTAACTGCCCTCCCCTGTTGGCCTGGTTGCCCCTAATAGCCCTCTCCTGCCTGTCTGGTCTCCCTTAACCGCCCTCCCCTGCTGGCCTGGTCACCCCTAACCACCCTACTCTGCCGGCCTGATTGCCCCTAACCGCCTCTGGCTCGGCCCCCGCCACCGTGGCTTCGTCTGGAAGGATGTCTGGATGAATGTCCGGAAGACATCTGGTCTAATTAGCATATTACCCTTTTATTAGTATAGATATTAGAGGTCCTAGCCATAAAGATCAGACAAGAAGAAAATATAAAAGGCATCCAAATTGGAAAAGAGGAATTAACATTGTCATAATCTATAGATGATATGAGATTGTACATAGAAAACCCTAAGGACTCTACCAAAAACCTACTAGATTTAATAAATGAATTTGACAATGTAGCAGGATACAAAATTAACATCCAAAAATTTATGGCATTTTTATACAACAATATTGAACTCTCAGAAAGAAAAGCTAAAATAAAAAACAACCAATCCCATTTACCATTGCAAAAATAAATAACATCTCTTGGAATGAACTTGACCAAGGAGGTAAGAGAATTTGTATGTGGAAAACTATAGGACACTGATAAAAGAAATAGAGGAAGATAAAAACAAATTGAAGAAAATTCCATGTTCATAGCATGGAAGAATTAACATCAACAAAATGCCTATACTACACATAGCAATCTGTGGATTTAACACAATCTCAATTAAAATACCAATGGCATATTTCATAGATCTAGAACAAATACTCCAAAAATTTATATGGAACCAAAAGAAACCCCAAATAGCCTCAGCAATATTGAGAAAATAGAAGAAAGTGGGAGGGATTAAATACCAGATATAAAATTATAGTACAAATCCATTGTAATCATAACAACCTGGTACTGGCACAAAAACAGGCATACAAACCAATGGAATAGAATAGAGAACCCAGGAATCAACCCAAGACAATATGCTCAATTAATATTTGACAAAGGAGGCAAGAACATACAGTGGAGTCAAGACAGTCTCTTCAATAAATGGTGGTGGAAAAATTGGACAGATACATGCAAAAAAAAAAATGAAACTAGACCACCAACTTACACCATACACAGAATAAACTCAAGTTGAATAAAAGACTTAAATGTAAGTCGGGAAACCATAAAAATCCTAGAGGAAACCATAGGCAGCAAAATCTCAGACATCTCTCGTAGCAATATGTTTACCGATACATCTTCTAGGTAAGGGAAACAAAGAAGAAAATAAACAAACGGGACTACATCAAAATAAAAAGTTTCTGCACAGCAAAAGAAACCATCAACAAAATAAGTTAGCCCACTCTATGGGAGAACATAATGTATCACAGAAAGGGTGAATTTCCAAAATATATAGAGAACTCATTCAACTTAACAAAAGGAAGACAAAGAATCCATTTTTAAAAATGGGCAAAGGACCTAAATAGACACTTTTCCAAAGAAGACATACAGATGGCCAAGAGACATTTGAAAAAATGCTCAAAGTCACTAATCATCTGAGAGATACAAATTGAAACGACAATGATGTATCAACTCATACTGGTCTCAATGGCTACCTTCAACAAATCAACAAACAACAATTGCTGGTGAAGTTGTGATAAAAAGGAACCCTAGTACACTGCTGGTGGGAATGCAGACTGGTGCAGCCACTATGGAAAACAGTACAGTGTTTCCTCATAAAATTAAAAAGGGGATTGACATTTTACCAAGTGATCCAATTTATAGGAATATATCATAAGAATCCTGAAACACCAATCAGAAAGAATATATGTGCCCCTATGTTCATAGCAGCACAATTTACAATAGCTAAGATTTGGTGTTTCAGGATTCTTATGATATATTCCTATAAATAAGTAAAACAGGGCCCTGCTAGTGTGGCTAAGTGGTTGAGCTTCAACTTATGAACCATGAGGTCATAGTTCAATTCTCAGTCAGGGCACGTGCCTGGGTTGCGGGCTCAATCCCAGTAAGGGGCATGCAGGAAACAGCTAGCTGATCAATGACTATCTCTCATCATTTATGTTGCTATCTTTCTCTTCCTCTCCCTTCCTTTCTGAAATTGGTAAAAATATATTTTAAAAGTAAACAAAGGAGGAAGCCTTTAATAAATCACAAAGCATTGGATTGGAATTAATGGTATCAGAATGAATTTACGTTCTTAATATACAAATAGATATGAATATATGCATGAATGCATATATGAATGTATGTATAATGTGCTGAGTACTGAAAGGATCCGTAAGCAATAAAACCCCAGCAGGAGTAAGTACACCTCATGCCCATATTTCAGTTTCAAAATGTATGCTTTTGTCCACTTAAATGAACCAGGGCTCCTTGGAGAAATCGCTGGATCCATGGCTATGAATGGCAAAGTATAAGATAAGAATAGAATTTCTTCATGTTGCAGAAAGTAAAGAAGTGGTCAAAAGATTAAGGAAAATGTCAAAAGAATAGAAAAACCACCCTGAAGAGGTTCCAAATGGCAAAATATACGATGATATCAGCATCAAAATAATAATAGTAATAGATTTAACCCATTGAATAAAATAAGAATTCATGGATCCATTCTGCTATGGATGAAAAAATGTATAATAAGGGAAAGCTACATCTTATAGCATAATGCCAACTAATAAATGTACAAAGACTGCTGGAATTATAAAGTCACCATTTGTCAGATTAAAAATGGCAGCAGAGTAAGTGGGTGCTGTACAGACATGCTCCCAGGAACAAACTGATATTACAACTAAAATACAGAAAAACTTCCTAAATAACAGAAAATTCACAGGAGAGAACCCTCACACCCAATGACCGAAAGCGGAGACCACATAGAGACTGGTAGGAGGGTTGGAGGTGCGAAAGGGCTGGCTGGGTGCCCAAAGACAGCAACTGGAGTCCTGGAGAGATATCTCAGCTGTCGGGGGTTGCCACTGAGAACTCTAGAATATAATCCCCAAGCAGGAGCCAGGACTGGGGACTCAGGGGATAGAACTCAGAAGGAAGACACCCCAAGTTTCCTGAGCTGAGTCATTCCCTCACTCAGTGGAGGACATCTTTCCCACATAGACATTTGCCTTGCCTGTGGGGAAGACAGTTGACACACCCTATTGAAAAACACCTTGAGGAGAAGGAAAAAGATGGTGACCAGCAGGAAGGTAGGGAGAGAGAGAGTGTGAGTGAGGAACCCATAGAGGAGAGTGTAGACGTGTGTGGTGTGTGTGTGTGTATGAGCTAGGGTCAGTTAGATCCTGCAGGTCTTCCAAGGGGCTGCCTAACCAGGCAGTCCTAGACGGCGGAGCCCCGCGCACAAAGCGGACACCTCTTGGTGGCTGGTGCGGACGCGGAGACCACGCCATCCTGAGAAACAGAGCTGCCTGAGACTCGCATCCTGGCTTCTGACACAAACCAGGACCCTGCAGCCACTGGGGACAGAGAACTGCTATCACAGTTCAGACCAACAAACAACAAGAATCCAGACTTCCCAGCAGATTTCCGTGAGTCAAAGAGCCTATCCCCCTCCCCGCAGGCGCGCGGATAGCGCCATAGTAACTGATAGACCCGCCCCTCGCCCAAGCTGCAGAGCGCCCTCAGCCTCGCGATAGCGCCAAAGTAACTGATAAACCCGCCCCTCGCCCAAGCTGCAGAGGTTTGCGCAGGGACGCACTCCCCCTTAGGAAATTTGGCGTGCAGGACAGAAGCAGCTCACCTTCGGGGAAATCTGTCAGTGCGCACAGAGGGCTCCCCTTGGGGGAATTTGGGGGAATTTGGCTTGCGGGTCACAGCTCCCCTTCGGGGAATCTTAGAGTGTGCACAGAGGGCCTTCCCTTTGGGGGATTTGGCGCACAGGATGGACTCCGCCCCCCTTCGGGGAATCTGGGAGAGTGCATGGAGGCCGCTCACCTTCAGGGATTTGAGAGTGTGCGCCCTAGCTGGTTTGGCTCAGTAGAGAGAGCACACACATGCAGCTCCACTTCAGGGAATTTGGCATGCTGGACACAGCTGCCTGGGATCCCTGACTCACAGCGCATTCACACTAAGAGCCAGCGACCCAAATTGTTGGGGCATGCACACACAGGGACCCTGATTCTCAACTAGAAACCTCACAAGGCAACAGAGACTCTGACACTCGTTTCTTGGTGCAGACACAGGGAAACTCTGACTCCTGGCACATGCTAAGGATCTCATTTTCGGCACATACCAACAGTGTGGTGCAGACAGGGCCCCTGATTCTAAGTGTGCACATGAGACCACAAGGAACACTGGAGACACTGACCCTGGGCAAGTCTGGTTCCCAACAACCAAAGGCAGCCACACGTCCTAGTGTCAGAGCACTTCAGTGAAACTCGGGTGGAGCGAAGTCCCCACAGCACACGGCCCAGGTCCACGCAAACGGAAGCCTGAGATTTCTGGTGATAGCCAGAATGGGGAAACGAAACAACTCACAGAGGAAAGAAAATGTGGAGTCGCCAAGAAAGGAAATTAGTGAAACTGAAGCTTGCAACATGACCGAAAAGGAGTTCCGAGTATTGGTCGTGGAATTTATACATCGGATGGATGAGAAAATCAACAACTTATGTAAGAATCAGGAAGAAATGAAAAGTGATATAGCTACAATCAAAAACACCATGGAAAGTTTCAACAGTAGACTACAAGAAGCAGAGGACCGAATTAGTGAGTTAGAAGATCAGGTACAGAAACAAGCTTAATCTGAACAGCAATTGGAGAAAAAAATTAAAAAGCAGGAGGAAAGCCTAAGGGAGCTTCGGGACAACATGAAGCGAAGTAACATGCGTATAATAGGGCTGCCAGAAGGACAAGAAGAGCAGCAGGGATTAGAAAATCTATTTGAAGAAATAATGACAGAAAACTTCCCGGATATGGGAAACATAAAAGTTACGCAAGTACAGAGAGTCCCAAGCAGGATCAACCCCAAAAGACCCACACTAAGACATGTCATAATTTCAATGGCAAATATAAATGATAAAGAGAGAATCTTAAAGGCAGCAAGAGACAGACAGAGAGTTACCTACAAAGGAACACCCATCAGATTGTCAAATGATTACTCAACAGAAACACAAGAAGCTAGAAGTGAATGGAAGGAGGTATACAAAGTGTTGCAAAGCAAAGGACTGAATCCAAGAATACTGTATCCAGCAAGACTATCAATCAAAACTGAAGGGGAAATCAGGAGCTTCGCAGACAAAAAAAGACTCGGGGAGTTTATCACCACCAAACCAGCAATGCAAGAATTGCTAAAGGGAATACTGTAAAAAGAAGAAATAAACAGGTAAGAAGGAATACAGACACAAAAATAGATATGACTACAAACAAATACCTTTCAATAATAACTTTAAATGTAAACGGACTAAATGCTCCAATCAAAAGACATCGAGTGGCTGAATGGATAAAAAAACATGACCCATATATATGCTATCTACAAGAGACCCACCTCAGAACAAGAGACTCACACAGATTGAAAGTGAAGGGATGGAAAAATATCTTTCAGGCAAATAGAAATGAAAAAGAAGCTGGGGTAGCAATACTTATATCTGACAAAATAGACCTCAAAGTAAATGCCATAACAAGAGATAAGGAAGGCCACTTCATAATACTAAAGGGAGAAATCCAACAAGAAGAAATAATTCTGGTAAACATATACGCTCCCAATATAGGAGCACCCAAATACATAAAACAACTCCTGGAGGATATCAAGGGAGAGATTAATAGCAATACAATCATAGTAGGAGACTTTAATACCCCATTATCACCATTGGACAAATCCTCTAAACAAAAAATCAGCAAAGAAACAGCAATCCTAAATGACTCACTAGACCAGATGGAATTAATTGACATCTTCAGAACATTTCACCCCAAAGCCACAGAATATACATTCTTCTCAAGTGCACATGGGTCATTTTCAAAGATAGACCATATGCTGGGTCACAGGAAAGTCTCTTCAAATTCAAGAAGATAGAAATTATATCAAGCATCTTCTCAGATCACAGTGGCATAAAACTGGAAATCAACTACAATAAGTACAATCCAAAGAAATCAAACACACGGAGACTAAACTGCATGCTATTAAACAAGGACTGTGTTACCAAAGAGATCAAAGAAGAAATAAAAAACATCATGGCAACAAATGACAATGAAGACACAACAATCCAAAATCTATGGGACACAGCGAAAGCAGTCCTGAGAGGGAAGTTCATAGCTCTACAAGCCTATTGCAAAAAACAAGAAACAATGGTAATAAATTACCTAACCCTGCAACTCAAAGAGCTAGAAAAAAAGCAGCAAGAAAAGCCCAGTGTAACCAGAAGGAAGGAAATAACAAAGATCAGAGCGGAGATAAATGACATAGAGACCAAAGAAACAATACAAAAGATCAACAAAACCAAGAGCTGGTTCTTTGAAAGGATAAACAAGATTGATGGACCTCTAGCCAGGCTCACCAAGAAGCAAAGAGAGAGGACCCAAATAAACAAAATCAGAAATGAAAGAGGTGAAATAACAACAGACCCCACTGAGGTACAAAGGATTGTTACAAAATACTACAAACAGCTCTATTCCAATAAACTGTACAACCTGGAGGAAATGGACATATTCCTAGAAAAATACAACCTTCCAAAAATCAATCAAGAAGAATCTCAACAACTCAATAGGCCAATAACAATGGACGAAATTGAAGCAGTCATCAAAAAGCTTCCAGCAAACAAAAGCCCGGGGCCTGACGGCTCCACAGGAGAATTTTACCAAACATTCAAGGAAGAACTAAAACCTATCATCCTCAGACT
The DNA here is from genome assembly GCA_025583905.1 of Ia io. Classification (NCBI taxonomy): domain Eukaryota; kingdom Metazoa; phylum Chordata; class Mammalia; order Chiroptera; family Vespertilionidae; genus Ia; species Ia io. The sequence goes on from JAJQQW010000001.1 coordinate 52,840,705, forward strand.
ATTCCAAAAAATTCAAGAGGAAGGAACACTTGAAAGCTCCTTCTATGAAGCCAGCATCACCCTAATACCAAAACCAGATAAAGACAACACAATGAAAGAGAATTACAGACCAATATCCCTCATGAACATAGATGCCAAAATCCTCAACAAAATTCTAGCAAATCGGCTCCAGCAGTACATCAGAAAGATCATACACCATGACCAAGTAGGATTTATCCCAGGAATGCAAGGGTGGTACAATATCCGCAAATCAATTAACGTGATACATCACATAAACAAATTGAGAGATAAAAATCACATAGTTATATCAATTGATGCAGAAAAAGCATTTGACAAAATCCAACACCCTTTCTTGATAAAAACTCTCAACAAGGTGGGAATAGAAGACTCATACCTCAACAAGATCAAGAAAGTAATAAAGTCGCCACTTGGTAGGTATCCTAGTAACACAGTAATTACTAATTCCACAAAGCATCATAAATAGAAGCTAAAAATTAGTGGGTGAGTTTGATAAAGAAAAGGATCATCTCTAAATACTCTGCTAAATAAACCTATTCATTGCAAAGGAAAGAAAAATAACTTTACAGTGGAGAAACCAGGCAGATATTAGTTTTACCAAATGATCAAATTAATAGCATCAGTAATGGCACATAGGTATCATGTGCCTTCTTATATGTTGTACTGAGAAACATACAGATAACTTCTCTGGTATTCCTACCCAAAACCCATAACATGAATCTAACCACAAGAAAACATCAGACAAATCCAAAATGAGGGATGTTCCATGAAGTCACTGGCCTGGCAGAATATGCATTTTTCTCAAGTGCAAATGGAAAGTTTTCTAGGATAGACCATATGTTAGGACACAAAAAAAGTCTCAATAAATTTAAGAAGATTGAAGTAATATCAAGCATCTTCTCTGACCATAATGGTATGAAATTAGAAATCAATCACAAGAGGATAAAAATGGAAAAACACACAAAGACATGTAGGCTAAATAACATGTTACTAAACAATGAGTGGGCTAACAAAGAGATCAAGGAAAAAAATTAAAAATTACCAGCAAACAAATGAAAATGAACACAAAACAATAAAAAATTTATGGGACACACAAAAGCAGTCTTGACAGGGAAGTTCATAGCATTATAATCTTACCTCAAAAAGCAAGAAAAATTTCAAACAATGTAATCCTACACCTAAAAGAGCTAGGAAAAAAAAAAGCCCAGAGTAAGTAGAAGGAAGGAAATAATAAAATCAGAATGGAAATAAATGACGTAGAGACAAAAAAAAAAAAAAAAATCCAGTGAGCCTGGCTCGGTGGTTGAGCATTGAACTATGAACCAGGAAGTCACAGTTCAATTCCTGGTCAGGATGCATGCTCAGGTTATGGTCTCAATCCCCAGTGTGGGGCATGCAGGAGGCAGCCGATCAATGATACTCTCTCATCATTGATGTTTCTCTCTCTCCCTCTCCCATCCTCTCTGAAATCAATAAAAAAATATATTTTTTAAAAAAGAAAGAAAAACAATAACAATGAAACCAAGAGTTGGTTCTTTAAAAAATAAACAAGATTAATGAAACTTTAGCCAGACTTATCAAGGAAAAAAGAGGGAGGACTCAAATAAATAAAATCAGAAATGAAAGAGGCAAAGTAACAACTGACATCATAAAAATACAAAGACTTGCAAGAAAATACTATGAAAAACTATATGTCAACAAATTGGACTATCTGAATAAAATGGATAAGTTCTTAGAAATATACTATCTTCCAAAACTGATTTAGGAAGAATCAAAGAATCTTAATAAACAGACTGCAACTAATGGAATTGAAGCAGTAATTAAAAAATTCCCAGCAAACAAAAGTCTTAGACCAGATGGCTTCACAGGTGAATTTTACCAAACATTCTAAGAACTAACATATCCTTCTTAAACTATTCCAAAAAATTCAAGAGGAGTGAAGACTTCCAGCTCTTTTAATGAGGCTAGCATTATCTAAATTCCAAAAAGAGACACTATAAGGAGGGAAAATTATATCCCTGATGAACACAGATGCTAAAATCCTTAACAAAATATTAGAAAACCAGATCCAGCAATACATTAAAGAGATCATACACATGATCAAGTGGGGTTTATTCTGGTGATGCAAAGTTGGTGCAAATCAATAAATGTGATATACCATATAAACAAAAGGAAGGATAAAAACGACAAGATCATTTCAATGGATGCAGAAAAAGTATTTGATAAAACCCAGCACCCATCTATCTATATAATAGAGGAATATGCAAACTAGCCGGGATGCTGTAATGTCACGACCCAACAGTAGGGACCTGAGGCTGCATGGTGCCTGGCCAGGGTGAGGGACCTTAGGCAACGCCCCTTGCCCAGCGGGGCTTGACAGGGTATGTCAGGCCGCATCCCCCGCCTGGCAGGCCTTGACAGGGGACCTCAGGCCATGCCCCCATCCTGGCGCTGGGCCGGGGTACCTGAGGCTGCACCCCCTGCCCGGCAGGACTTGGCAGGGGACCTGAGGCTGTGGCCCCCTACCTGGCGCCGGGCTGGGGGACCTGAGGCTGTGGCCCTGCCTGGAGGGGCTTGACAGAGGTGGGGCTGGCTAGGTCTGGGTCTCACCCAATGGGGGTGGGGCTGGCCAGGTCTGGGTCTACTGCGTTTTCGAAGCACATGTGGGTGGTGGGCAGGGACTTGACTCTAGGTCCCACAGCAGTGCCCCAGACTCTGACTGGAGGGAGATTTTCATATACATTTTACCAATTTTCTTTCATCTCTGATACTTCTATTATAGAGAAAGGGCAGACAGCAATATTAAAATATTTTCTTTAATTATTTCCCTTTTATTTTTTATTTATTTTTTAATTTTTTAAAATATATTCTATTGATTTTTCACAGAGAGGAAGAGAGAGGGACAGAGAGTTAGAAACATCGATGAGAGAGAAACACCGATCAGCTGCCCCCCGCACACTCCCCACTGGATATGTGCCCACAACCAAGGTATATGCCCTTGACTGGAATCAAACCCAGGACCCTTGAGTCCACAGGCTGACGCTCCATCCACTGAGCCAAACCGGCCAGGGCAATTCCCTTTTAATATGTATGAATTTAATGCACTGGGCCACTAGTCATATATAATAAAAGCCTACTATGCTAAGTGTCCGACTGTTCGACCATTTGACCAGTTGCTATGACACGCACTGACCACCAGGGGAAGACGCTCAAACCAGTACATTAGCTTGCTGCTGGGGTCTGGCCAATCAGGACTGAGCGAGACAGGCCAGACACGCCCTGGAACCCCCCCCCCCGGCCCCGTGGTCACTCCCCAGCCCTAATCGTGCACTGGAGGGATCTCTCAGCCTGGCCTGCACCCTCTCGCCATCCAGGACCCCTTGGGGGATGTCAGACAGCCAGTTTTGGCCCGATCCTGCAGGCCAGGCCGAGGGACCCCACTGCTGCATGAATCCGTGCACCAGGCCTTTAGTTTATTATAAAAACTCTCAGTAAAGTGGGAATACAGGGAACATAATTCAACATAAAGCTATATATGAAAAAAATTACAGCCAACATCAATGAGCAAAAATGAAAAGCATTTGCATTAAGATCAGGAATAAGATAAGGATGTCTGCTTTTTCTACTCTTATTCAACATATTACTGGAAGTTATAGCCACAAGAAGAAGAAATAAAAGGCATCCAGTTTGGAAACAAGGAAGTAGAACTATCATTATTCACAGATGACATGATATTGTACATAGACTTCATCAAAAACTCCTAGGTCTAATAAATGCATTCAGCAAAGTAGCAGGATACAAAACCAATATTCAAAAATCATTGGCATATTTATACACCAATAATGAACTATCAGAAAGAAAAACTAAGAAAATAATCTCATTTACTATTGCAATAAAAAATAAGGTATAAATTTAACCAAGGAGGTAAAAGAGCAGTACTCAGAAAATTATAAGTCATTGAAGAAAGAAGCTGAAGAAGATACAAATAAGTGGAAGTATATGCCACATTCACGGATAGGCAGAGTTAACATCATTAAAATTTCCATACTACTCAAAAAAATCTATAGATTCAATGCAATTCTTATCTTGGTACCAATGGCATATTTCACAGGACTAGAATGAAGAGGGAGGTAGCATGCTCCCTGACTGTAAATTATATTACAAGGCAATAATAATCAAAACAGCATAGTATTGGCAGAAAAACACACACAGAGACCAGTGGAACAGGATTGAGAGCCAATAAATAAACACACATATAAATGAGCAAATAATTTTCAATAAAAAAGCCTAAAACATATAATGCAGAAAAGAAAGCCTCTATAATAAATAGTGCTGGGAAAATTGAAAAATCACATGCAAAAAAAGTGAAACTAGACTACTGTTTGTTCCCATATACAAAAATTAACTCAAAATGGATTGAAGGCCTAAATATAAGACCTGAAACAATAAATTACATAGAAGAAAACATAGCTACTAAACTTTGGTCTTAGGGAAGATTTTATGAATTTTATCCCAAAGACAAGAGAAGTAAAGGCACAAAATAAATAAATGGGACTATATTAAACTAAAAAGTTTCTACACAGCAAAAGAAACTGCCAACAAAACAGCAATGAACTGAATTGGAGATGATATTTGCAAACAACAGCTCCAACAAAGGGTTAATACTTGAAATATATAAAGAACTGTCCTAACTCAATTCCAAAAATAAAAATCCAATTACGGGCAGACAATCTATGGGCACAGCAAAAGCAGTACTGAGATGGATATTCATATCATTATAGGCCTACCTTAAAAAGCAAGAAAAATCTCAAACAATCTAACTTTACACTCAAAAGAACTGGAAAAGGAACAACAACCAAAGCCCAAAATGAGTAGAAGGAAGGAAATAATAAAGATCAGAGCAGAAATAAACAAATTATAGTCTAAAAATACCCAATACACAAGATTGATGAAACCAAGAGCTGATTCTTTGAAAAGATAAACAAGATTGACAAACCTTTATTCAGACTCTAAGATCAGGATACCCACTCTCACCACTTTACTTCAGCATAATATTGGAAGTCTAGCCACAACAATCAGACAAAAATAAATAAATAAAAGTCATTCAAAATGAGATGGAAGAGGTAAAACTGTACTATTTGCAGATGGCATAATACTATAAATAGAAAATGCTAAAGACTACACCAAAAAATTATTGGAATAGATAAATTCAGTAAAGTTGCAGGATACAAAATTAATATTCAGAAATACGTTGTGTTTCTGTACACTAATAACAAACTATCAGGGAAATTCAGAAAATAATATATTTATAATTGCATCAAAAAGAAGAAAATACTTTGAAATAAAATTTAAGCAAGAAGGTGAAAGATGTATACTCTGAAAACTCTAAGATATTGATAAAAGAAAATATGATACAAATAAATATAAAAATGGATTGGGAAAATGAATATTGTTAAATGTCCATTTTACTAAAGCAATCTACAGATTTAATGTAATCCTATCAAAATATTAATGGTCTTTTTCACAGTAATAGAACAAAAAATCCTAAAATTTATGTGTGACCATGAAAAAACCCAAATAGCCAAAGCAGACTAGAGAAAGAACTAAGCTGGAAGAATAATGCTCTCTGATCTCAAACTCTACTACAAAGTTATAATAATCAAAATAGTTGGTACTGGGAGAGGGGGATAGACACAGATCAATGAAATAGAATATAAGGCTCAGAAATAAACCCATGCACATATGGTCAATTAATCTTTGACAAAGGAGGCAAGAACATACAGTGGGGAGAACACAGTTATCAATAAATGGTATTAGAAATACTGAATCAAAACATGCAAAAAAATGAAACTAGACCATTTTTAATACCACATACAAAAATAAATTCAAAATGCACTAAAGGAAACTCCATGCTGTTCTCCACAGTGGCTGCACCAATATGCATTCCTACCATCAGTGGACAAGGGTTCCTTTTTCTCTGCATCCTCTCCAGCACTTGTCATTTGTTGATTTGTTGATGATAGCCATTCTGACAGGTGTGAGAAGGTACCACATTGTCATTTTGATTTGCATCTCTCAGATTATTAGTGACTTTGAGCATGTTTTCATATGTTTCTTTGCCTTCCTTCTGTCTTCTTCCGAAAAGTTTCTATTTATGTCCATTGCCCATTTTTTGATTGGGTTGTTTATCTTCCTTTTGTTAAGCTGTATGAGTTCCCTGTAAATGTTGGAGATTAAACCTTTATCAGTGATAACATTGGCAAATATGTTCTCCCATGTAGTGGGCTTTCTTGTTGTTTTGTTGATGGTTTCTTTTGCTGTGCAAAAGCTTTTGATTTTGATGTAGTCCCATTTGTTTATTTTCTCTTTATTTTCCATTGCCCTAGGAGCGGTATCAGTGAAGAAGTTCCTTCGGCATATGTCTGAGATTTTGCTGTCTGTTGATTTCTCTAGTCTTTTTATGGTTTCCTGTCTTATGTTTAAGTCCTTTATCCATTTTGAGTTTATTTTTGTGTATGGTGTAAGTTGGTGGTCTAGTTTCATTTTTTTGCATGTATCTGTCCAATTTTCCCAACACCATTTATTGAAGAGACTGTATGGAGTTTTCCTCAAAAATCTAAAAATGGAACTCCCATTTGACCCAGTGATCCCACTTCTAGGAATATATCCCACGAAGCTAGAAACATCAATCAGAAATGATATATGCACCTCTATGTTCATAGCAGCACAATTTACCATAGCTAATATCTGGAAACAGCCTAAATGCCCATCAGCAGATGAGTGGATTAAAAAACTGTGGTACATCTACACAATGGAATACTATGCTGCACTAAAAAAGAAGGAATTCCTACCATTTGCAACAACATGGATGGAACTGGAGAGCATTATGCTAAGGGAAATAAGTCAGACAGAGAAAGATAAATATCACAAGATCTCATTCATCTATGGGAAATAATGAACAACATAAACTGATGAACAAAAACAGATCCAGAGACAGGGAGGCATTGATCAGACTGTCAAACCTCAGAGGGAAGATGGGGTAGGGTGGGGGTCAGAGGGAGAAATCAACCAAAGGACTTGTATGCATGCATATAAGCCTAACCAATGGTCACAACAGGGGGTGGGGGTATGAGTGGCGGGGGGTTGGGAAGGTAATGGGGGAATGAGGACAAATATGTAATACCTTAATCCAGTGGTCGGCAAACTCATTAGTCAACAAAGCTAAATATCAACAGTACAACGACTGAAATTTCTTTTGAGAGCCAAAGTTTTTAAACTTAAACTTCTTCTAATGCCACTTCTTCAAAATAGACTCACCCAGGCCGTGGTATTTTGTGGAAGAGCCACACTCAAGGGGCCAAAGATCCGTATGTGGCTCGCGAGCCGCAGTTTGCCAACCAGGGCCTTAATCAATAAAGAAATTTTTTAAAAATGCACTAAAGACTTAAATGTATGACCTTTAACCATAAACTCCTAGAAGAAATCATAGGCAGCAAACTCTTTGATATCAGTCTTAGCAATAACTTGTTGGCTGTGTCACAGGCAACAAAAGCTATAAAATAAACAAAAGGGACTATATCAAACTAAAAAGCTTTTGCACACTGAGGAAAATTATCAACAAAATGAAAAGTCAGCCTACTAGAAGGAAGAAGATATTTGTAAATGATATTTCTGATAAGGGATTAATATATAAATATATAAATTTATATAATTTGATATAAAAACAATCAATTAAAAATGGACAGAGAACATGAATACATATTTCTCCAAAGAAAGAAATACAAATGGCCAACAGACATATCAAAAGATGTTCAACTTATCATCAACAAAGTGCATAACAAAACTACAATGAGATATCACTTCACACCTATCAGAATGGCTATTATCAAAAAGACAAATAATAATCTACAGTAATAAAAGAGAAACATGCAAATTAACCATCACTCTGCTACACCCACCAACCAATCAGGAGCGAGTATGCAAATTAACCCAACAAAGATGGGGGCAGCCACGGAGCTGGAGCATGCAGGAAGCTTGGGTTGCCCCTGGCGATGGAGGAAGCCAAGCTTCCCATCCGCCCTGGCCTCCGCTCAAGGCTACAAAGTTTCAATTATAGAAGATAAATAAATCCCAGATACCTGCTTCCAGCCGGCCCTGGCCTCCACTCAAGGAGGCGCTGAAAAAAAAAAAAAGGAGGGGCTGGGAGCTTGGGTCACCAGGAGGCATGGCCAGCCTGAAAATGGCCATCAGCCCCTCACCCAGGATGGCCAGGCACCCCAGCGGGAGCCCCCACCCTGAAGGGGCTGTGGCCTGCCTGAAAACAGCCCTCAGCCCCTCACCCAGGCTGGCCACACCTCCATGGGATGAGGGTTCCTGCTGGGGGGGTTGGCCAGCCTGCAAACAGCCATCAGCCCAACACCCAGGCTGGCCAGTCACCTCAGTGGTGACCCCCACCCTGAAGGGGGTGCGGCAAGCCTGAAAACGGCCATCAGCCCCTCACCCAGGCTGGCCATGCACACCAGCGGGACCCCCACCCTGATCTGGGACACCCTTCAGGGCAAAACAGCCGGCCCCCACCCATGCACCAGGCTTCTATCTATACTAATAAAAAGGTAATATGCTAATTAGACTGGGAGACCTTCCAGATGTTCTTCTGGACCAAGCCATGGTGGCGGGGCCAAGGTAGAGACGGTTAGAGGCCAAGAGGGGAGGGCAGTTGTGGGTGATCAGGCCAGGATGGGACGGCAGTTGTGGGTGATCAGGCTGGTGGGGGGCAGGGCCGTTGGGGGTAAGCAGACCAGCAGGGGTCCAGATGGGGTCAAGCAGGCCATCAGTGGGGGTCAGTTGGAGGTGATCAGGAATGAGGGGGGGCAGTTTGGAGTGAGAAGGCCAGCAGGGGTCAGTTGGGGGCAAGCAGGCCAGTGGGAGGGAAGATGGGGTCAAGCAGGCCAGCAGGAGGGCAGTTGGGGGCGAGCACACTGGCATGGTGAGTAGTTGGGGGTGATCAGGCTGGCAGAGGGGGCATTTGGGGTCGAGCAGGCTGGCAGGCAGAGTGGTTAGGGGCAATCAGGCAGGCAGGCAGGCAGGTGAGCGGTTAGGAGCCAGCAGTCCTGGATTGCGAGAGGGATGTCCGACTGTCGGTTTAGGCCCTATCCCTGTAAACCAGTAGTAGGACATACTTCGAGGGGTCCCAGATTGGAGACCAGCTGAGGGACAACCCCCATTCACGAATTTCGTGCACCAGACCACTAGTATCATAATAACTATGTACCAGTATTGTGACAGATGGTTTCTAGACTTATGTTGATCAATTTGTAAGGTATATAAATGTCTAATCACTGTGTTGTACACCACACACTAATGTAATATTGTATGTTAACTATAATCTAAAAAATAATTAAAGAAAACCTCAAATAAGTACTGGGCAAGGATGTGAAGAATAGAAAACCCTCCTATACTGTTGGAAGGATTGCAAATTAGTGCAGTCACTATAGAAAACAGTATGGCAGTTCCTCAAAAAATTAAAAATAGAACTAACATATAACCCAGCAAATACACTTCTGGATATTTACCTGTAGAACTTGAAGACACCAATTCGAAATGATATATGCACCCTTATGTTCACTGCAGCATTATTTAAATTAGTCAAAATATGGAAGCAATCCAGGTTCCATCAGCATACAAATGAATGAACAAGATGTGGTATGTGTATGTATATATACACAACGAAATATTACTCAGCTAAAATAAGGAATGAAATCTTGCCATTTACAACAACATGGATGGACCAAGAGGATGGCATGCTAAGTGAAATAAGTTAGACAGAGAAAGACAAATATTATATAATTTCACTTATATATGAAATCTGAAGGAGAAAACAAATGAATAAGGAAAACAAAACAGAAACAGACTCATAGATACAGAGAACAAACTAATGGTTGCCAAAGAGGAAGAGAGTGGGGAGATGAAGCTAAAAATACAAACTTCAGTTATAAAATGAATAAGTCCAAGGGATGTAATGTACAGTATAGAGGATATAGTCAATAATATCATAATAACTTTTTAAGGTGGCAATTTATTAGAATTCTTATGGTGATATCTTCTTATGGTATACAGATGTCAGATCACTATATTATATTCCTGAAGCTAATAAATATTGTATGTCAAATATACATTAACTTAAAAAAATGTGTAGAAACTTCGCAGCAACAATAATGCACATATACACACACACAACAGTTTTTGTTCATAAAACAAGATGAATTCCATACTGACCATGCTAATCAGTGTGGAAATCTGGGGTGGGGGGGATTACCAAAAGCATAGCTAGAGAGTGCAGAGTAAAGTTTTATTAAAATAGCATGATCAAGTCAATAAAAAAAATTTTAAGTGAGGCAGCTAAATTCTACCCTTGACAAGGAAAGCAAATATACACTGAGTGGCCAGATTATTATGATCTCTGAACACATAATTATCTGGCCACTCAGTGTATATCCTATATAATAAAAGGCTAATATGCAAATTGTCCCCTCGAACAGGAGTTTGACCAGGAGTTCGACCTGTAGGCAGGCGGGCCAACCACCCATGTCCCCTCCCCCTGGCCAGGCTGGCCGGACCCCACCCATGCATGAATTCATGCACCGGGCCTCTAAAAAAAAATACACACACACACACACACACACACACACACACACACACACACACACTGAGTGGCCAGATTATTATGCATTCAGGGATCATAATAATCTGGCCACTCAGTGTAATTAACAATATAAGAATTAGAAGAAATTTGAAAACTCTTATCAGGTTGTGTATTAGAAAATTCAAACAAAGATCACTACCTAAGTAAGTGGTTATCAAATATCAGTATGCATAATATTCACCCAGATTCTCTGGCTCCACCTTTAGAGACTCTGACTCTTAGGTCCCAGTATGTTTAACAAACATTCCAGATGATTTAAATACAGATTGTCCACCACATATAGACATATACTGTCCTCTGTAGGCTGTGCTTCTGATATTTTACCAGAAAACTCAATCCACCCTCTGAGATACACACCACAAACTAGGAAAATGTAGAGAAAAAATTACATCTACTTTGAAACCTATTGCAGAGGACATACTGTGGAAAATAATTCTATTTTCAAAGAAATATACAAATAATTAAGAGCTATTTCAACTGAGAAGTTAACACCTTCTGAGTACCATATAGCAATTGCCATTATCTAACCAAATTAGCAATGGCCTGTCATATATGGAGAAAATGTGGCAGTATCACCCAGATCTGAAAAGTTTAGTTCCAAATACAACTATGATATAAAGGAGGCCAGGATATTAGTCTATATTTATGGCATTTTCTTACTTTATCACAGTTCATTTTTTATCACAAATTGCTTAAAGAAAGTAAAATAAAAAAACATGATATAGTTACCCAAAACAGTGTTTCTCAAACAGCAATCCTTTGGCCACCTACATCAGAATCACCGTGGTGGATTGTTTAAAATGAAGATTCCCATCTTAGTTCTACTAAATCAGAATTCCTAATGGAAGAAGTCAATAAAACATATACATACAGAAACACAGACATGCACACACATACACAAATTTTTAACAGAATAATTCAGTGGATTTTATATATTCAGAAATTTGGACAAGCATCACCATAATGAATTATGCAATGTTTTCATAATTCCAAAATGAAACACCTTTAGCATTCACTCTCCATTTTCTTCTTCCCCACCCCCACCCAAACTAGGCAACCAGTATTCTACGTTCTTTCTATATTGGTCTATTATAGAGATTTTGCATAAATGCAATCATACAACATATGGTCCTTCATTAGTGTCTTCTATTAGTATAAGGTTTCCAAGGTTTATCCATGCTATATGTATCTGTACTTCATGTCATTTAATTGCATAAAATATTGTATTGAATGAATATTCAAAAATGTCTAATTTACATAAGTATTTCATATGAAAGAGGCATGAAGAGAAAATTAGATGCTTGCTTCCAAGCAGAATTCAAGACTTGATCTCATTTATAGGCAATTATCCATACTCCTGCCCTTGTTTATTGACAACAATTATAACCAAAGCCAGTCTGTATGGACTCAAGAAGCTTAGAGCACACACAGTAAATAAGATAAATGATAACAATGCCAGGAATGATGGAATTAATTTTACAAATTCAAATAGAAGGCAAAAAACTAAGCCTTAAAATGACCACATGACAAGGTATATGACTCTCTGGATTTGTGCTGACAGGTAGCCATAGCCACATTCGGCTATTTTAATCTATATTTAAATTAACTAAAATTTTAAAAAGAGTTCTACAGTTGCACTAGCCACATTTCAAATCCACAATGGCCAAATGGATTTGGCAGCTATCATATTGGACAAATCAGACAGGGAATATTTGTATCATTGCAGAAATTTCTGTTGGACAGTGTTGCTCAAGAGATAACTAAAACTATCACAGCATGACCCATTTATTAACTAAAAAATATTAATTAAAAGTCTACTGTGTCCAAGGCACTGTTCTATGTACTAGGGATATCATAATATATAACACAAAATTCTTACCATTGTGAAGTTAAACTACGAATGATGGAAAAGAGAGGATAAAAAATAAAATATATCACACAATATATTAAAGAGTAAAAATATAAAAATGTGAGGTAACAAAAAAAGAGATGCTATTTTAGTTACCATGGTCTGGGAAAGTCTCTATGATAAACTGATATGTATGTAAAAATCTGAAAAAAGTTGAAAGTAAACCTTGCAAATATATTAGATAAAAGAATTGCAGAAAGAGAAAATAGTTAAAGCAATAGCCTGAGGCAGGTATAGGCTGGGCATGTTCCTAAATACAAGGCAGCTACTGTGGCTAGAGGATTGTAACATGTGAAAGAGTAAAACCAAAATATAAGCAATTGTGTAGAAAATGTAGATTTTCTGGTGAAAAACTTAATGTTGTTTCGAAAGTTTTCTTAGGTTGGTAAATACAGAAGATTTTTTATATGTCAAATGAATTTCTAAGTTAAGAGAAATACATCTGAAATGGCAGTATGGAGACTTCCATGGATCATCTCAACAGCAAAACAACCATAAATAGAGAAAATTATTGCAAGAAAAATACAACCATTTAGAATCTCTACAAACTGTCCTGATGGCATACACCAAATAGATAAGCCCTATATCCTTGTCAGATGCAGCCAAGAACACAGGGCTTTCTATGCCCCAAAAAAGGTCTTTAGCATTTCTCATCCCACTCTCAGTCTTAGGTTGCAGAAGCTCCATCTGTGGTAAGCAGTTAGACAGACCTGAGCAGAACATGGATGATGAGCCAGATATAGAAGGTCACCAGGGTAGAAATCTCCAGGGTGGCCTTTCTTCCCCTAGCATATAGATGGTCATTTGGTTTGGATCCCCGTGACCTTTCCTCCCTAGAGATAACATCTAGGCCTCAGTTGCATTTCATCTCCAAGCCCAGAAAAGCAGCAAAACCAGACCAGTTACCCCATGGCTGACCTCAGGACCAAATGCATTGGATAATGACCCCCTGCCCTGGTGCACCCCAGTCAATCAATGGAGACCACAACCCTGAAAGGACACACCTGGAAAACTGCTGAATATTCTATTGAGATCTTCCCCTGGGACCTCCCCTAAAATCTCCACCCTTACAACCCTTAGGACTGAGGACCCAGTGCACTGTCCTTCCCAGGAGCATGCCCTGACTTTCCTTTTACCTTCCCTAAACCTCCTTGACCCAGGCACATTAACATTAGCTTCCCCACTCCCAAGCTGCAAAGGCCCTTCCTTTACCTCTATAACTTGTTTCCTAAGCCCATTTCTTTTAGGAATTACTTTTTCTACCTCTGTGATTTACCAAATAAATGTTCTCTTATACTTTGAATCTTGGCTCTGAATTTTTCCTAGCCAGAACCCAAGTACCGAGGTTGCTGAACCCAGGTTTGGTCTGACCCCAACAGTCAGACACCTGGTGACATTCCCGCTGACTAATAGTATAGCATATTCAAGAAAGCATGACTGAAACCTGTGGAGCCCCCTTCCTCAACTCAGTCCCCAATCATAGGGTGGAATCTTGACACTAGAAATAGCAGGAAATTAATAATGAGCCCAAATAATCCCTTTGCCAGCTCACTAATGCGGCAGAAATTTCATGCAGATAGTGGGAAGCTAGGAAAACCAGGGGACTTTGCTTCCACCCAATGTCCTGTTCATAGAACATGTGTATCATTACGAGAGAACCAAGTCACTGTCCTAACCACCAGATCCCAGATAATTTGTGCAAAGGTCATATCCACAAAACTGACTTTACTAAAAATAGAGTGTGAGAAATTTCAAGCCAAATGATACTCAAAAATAATGAAACTGTTGATGGTAAGCAATTAAGAAAAAGATGGTAACTTCATGAGCTCTCTAAACCATAAAAGAACCATTCAATCAGAGAAAACCAAGCAAAGGAAGAGATAGCTAAGAAGAGCACACCTAGGGAAGGTGCAAGCCTGAAACAATTACCTCAAATTTAATTGGATCACTGTGGAATGACCTGCATCCAAGAAATAGTCCATAGGAGTCACTAACAAACAAGTAAATAAAACAAAATCAACAAAGTGTCTGTGTAAAAAGGGGGCAGTAATTAGTATTCAGAGTTGCTATATCATTTAAATGCTCAGATACAGACAAAAAAATGATAACATATGCAAAGGAAAATGATTCATTCACAGTGAAAAATGACAGGCAAAAAAAAAAAAAAAAAAAAAAACTTCCATTGAAAAGATCTGGATATTGGAATTTGCAGAAAAAATTTTTGAATCAGCTATTTTAAATGTATAAAAAATGAAAGCAAACCGGGGTAGGCAGTTAGATACACATGAGCAGAGCAAGTGTGGTAGGCAGATCGACAGACCCGAGCAGAGCAAGGACCATGGGCCAGGTACAGAAGGTCACAAGAGCAGAAAGCCTAGCAAAGGACAATTGTAGGGTGGGGCCTAGCCCTGAGGGTGACCTTTCCTCCCCTAGTATATTACTGGTCATGCAGCTTGGAGCCCCTGACCTTTCCTCCCTGGAGATAACATCTAGGCCTCAGTTGTATTTCAGCTCCAGGCCCAGAAAAGCAGAAAACCAGACCAGTGACCCCATGGTTGACCTCAGGACCAGCTGCATTGGATAATGACCCCCTGCCGTGGCATCGACCAATCAATCAGTAGAGACCTAGACTCTGAAAGAACACACCTGAAGATCTGCTGAATATTCTATTGATCTTCCCCTGGGACCTCCCCTAAAATTACCACCTTTAAAACCCTCAGGACTAAGGACCCAGAACTCTCTCCCTCTCAGGAGTATGCCCTCTTTTCCCCTCTCCCTTCCCCTTGCCCTTCACCTAGGTGTTTACCATTACCTTCCTCACTCCCAAGCTCCTAGGGCCTTTCCTTCGCCTCTATAACTGGTGTCCTCAGCCACTACAGTATACAAATTACTTATTCTACCTCTGTGATTTTATAAATGAATGTTCTCTTATAGTTTGAGTTTTGGCTCTGAATTCTTTCCTAGCCAGAACTCAAGTACCAAGGTTGCTGAATCCAAGTCCCGTCTGATCCCACCAGTCCAACACCCAGTGCCCTTCTTGCCACCTACAACAAAACCATGCTTTAAAAAGGTAAAGTAAGGTATGAAGACAATGTGTATTCAAACAGAAAATGTCAATAAAGCAATAGAAATTACTTTTTTAATTGAAATTATTGGGATGACACTAGTTCACAAAACCATACAAGTTTGAAGTGTACAATTCAACAAAACATCATCTGCACACTGTATTGTGTGTCCATCGCCCCACGCTAAGTCTCTTTTAATCCCTATTTATCCTCCCTTTGCCCACCTCCACCTAACACCACCCTTTTCATTTGGCTGTCACCACACTGTTGTCTGTGTCTACATGTTTTATATATATACTAGAGGCCTGGTGCATGAATATTCATGCACGGAGGAGGGCGGTACCTCAGCCTGGCCTGCCCCCCTCACAGTCCGGGAGCCCTCACAGGATGTCCTACTGATGGCTTAGTACCGCTCGCCATGGGGAGCAGGCCTAAGCCGCAGTCTGGCCTCCCTCTGCGGGAAGCGACTGGACGATCAGGTATATAGATACTTTCTGGAGGCAGCACGGACTCTTCCTTATTTCTTTCCTCTGTGGTTGGAGAACAGGGGACTAAAAGGTGGAGACAGAACTGTGGCCAGGACTGGGGCTTTTGTAGGCAGTGGAAAGAGGGAGAGGGCTGGGGAAAGTCTAGATACATTTCCTTTGATTGTCCTCCCTTCTTCCGGGCCCCTCCCTCCGTTTTTTCCTTCTCGTGGTGGACGCTCAGGCCTCGGACCAACCGGAGCCCAGCGATGGTGGTGTTCAGCCCCCTCACTTCTCAGCTGAACATACAGCTGCCTCGCATTCCAAGCGGGGCTGTTTTCAAGTGACTAAAGCGCTGGGAAACCACAGCTCCCGGCCTCTCCCCTCTCAGTTTCCTCCTTGGGTAGGTTGCAAAGTTCATCGAGACCCCAAAGCAGCAGCTCTGCGCTGCGTGGTGGCGGGGGGATGCATGCAGGCAGTGCCATGTCCCAGGTCATGGACACAGGAAGGCACCGTCATGTCCCTGGCCAGGGATGCAGGCAGCCAACTTCACCTCAGTGGTGGGTGGAACATAAGCACTGGGCAGGCCCGCCCCTGCCCTCCAGCTCCTGTGTATGCACAACCCATTGACTGGCCATGACTAGGACACCTTAATGGAAAAATTAGCATATTACCTCTTTATTATATGGGACTAGAGGCCCATCGCACGAAATTGTGTGTGTATAGGGTCCCTAGGCCTAGCCTGCGATCAGTGCCATTTTCTGTCTGCTCGCCAATCCCTGGCTGCCAATGCTGCTGCTAGCAACCCAATTACCCTCGCAGGCTCATATCCCACCCCGCCCGCAGCTGCCAGCCACTGGGTTCCCTTTGCAGGCCCTGGTCCTGCCCCACCGCCTCCCCCAGCCAGCTAGTTTCCCTCGCACGCCCCCCACCTCATAGTGACTGGTCGAATGGTCGTTCCGGTTGTTATACTTATGGTCTGGCCTTTTATTATCTAGGACTAGAGGCCTGGTGCACGAAATTCATGCATGGAGGTGGGGAGGTGTCCCTCAGCCCAGCCTGCACCCTCTCCAATCTGGGACCCCTCGAGGGATGTCTGACTGCCCGTTTAGGCCCGATCCCGGGATCGGGCCTAAACGGGCAGTCAGACATCCCTCTCACAATCCAGGACTGCTGGCTCCCAACTGATCACCTGCCTGCCTTCCTGATTGCCCCTAAATCGCTTCTGCCTCCAGCCTGATCACCCCCTAACCACTCCCATGCCAGTCTGATTGATGTCTAACTGCTCCCCTGACTGCCTGTTTGCCCCCAACTTCCCTCCTCTGCCAGCCTGGTCACCCCTAACTGCCATCCCCGGCAGGGTTGATTGCCTCCAACTGCCCTCCCTTGCAGGCCTGGTGCCTCCCAACTGCCCTCCCCTGCTGGCCATCTTGTGGTGGCCATCTTGTGTCCACATGGGGGCAGGATCTTTGACCACATGGGGGCAGCCATATTGTGTGTTGGATTGATGGTCAATCTGCATATTACTCTTTTATTAGATAGGAGGATAGAGGCCTAGTGCACGGGTGGGAGCCAGCTGGTTTGCCCTGAAGGGTGTCCTGGATCAGGTTGGGGTTCCCTTGGGGTGTTTGTAGCCTGGAGCAGAGCCAAGCCTCCTGCTGGATCCGTGGCTGCCGCTTGGATTTGTTTACCTTCTACAATTGAAACTTGTATCCTTGAGTGGAGGCAGGGCCCGCCAGAGTGTGTGGAAAGCTTGGCTTCTTCTGTTGCCAGGAAACCCAATGGTAGCCATCTTGGCTGGGGTTAATTTGCATACTCGCCCTGATTGGCTGGTGGGCGTGGCTTGTGTAGCAGAGTGATGGTTAATTTGCATATTACCATTTTATTAGAGAGGATATATATATGTTTTTCATTAATCCCTTCACCTTAAAAAAGAAGGAAATCTTACCTTTTGCAACAGCATCGATGGACGTAGAGAGTATTATGCTAAGTGAAATAAGCCAGTCAGAGAAAGACAAGTGCCATATGATTTCAATTATATGTGGAATCTAATAAAGAAAATAAACTAACAAAAAAGAGACAGCTTCATGGGTACAAAGAACAGACTGACAGCTGTCAGAAGGGAGGACTTTGGGGTCTGGGTGAGAAGGACTTAGGGATTTACCAAAGGAAAAAAAAGATTCATGGACACAGACATGATTGCTAGAGGAAGAGGGTGTGGGGGATGTAAAAGAGAAAAGTATGAGGATAAATCGTGATGGAAGGAGACTTGACTTGGGGTCATAAACACACAACACAATATAAAGATGCTACATTGTAGAATTGTATACCTGAAACCCATATAATTTTATTAATCAATGTCACCCCAATAAATACAGTAGAAAAGGATATGAACATATAAATAAGACATTTTCAAAGAAGAAAACTGAATAGCAAATAAGTGCATGAAAACATCAAGAAAATATTATTTCATACAAATGTGATTTTTTAAATGTTAAAGTCTTAGAATGCACATTCTGGCAAAGATGTGGGAAAACGAGGAGTCATATAGTACTGGTGAGAGTGTAAATATCCACAAACACTTTGGAAAGCCATGTCACATTATCTTGAAAAACTGAATATAAACATACCCTGACATCAAGTAGTTTTATTTCTAGGTAAGAACTCCAGGGAAACCCTCAGACATGTGTTCCAGAAGACTTTGACACAGTATATTGTTTCAATGTTATTTTTTAAATCATTATTAGAAAGCATTACAGATGTCTTCCCTTTTTCCCCCATTGCCCAACTCTACCTCATTCCCACCCCACCCCAAGTCTTCACCACCCTAGTGTCTGAGTCCATAGATAATGCATATATGCATATAATACCGTTGGTTAATCTCTTCCCGCACTGTCCTTCCCCCTTTTCTCTGAGATTCATCAGTCTGTTCCAGGTTTCCATGCCTCTGATTCTATTTTACTCACCAGTTTATTGTGTTCCTTAGATTTCTTCTTTATTTTGATTTTTAGATTCAATTGTTGATAGATATATATTTATTACCATTTTATTGTTCATATTGTTTTCTTTATTTTTTTCTTTTTCTTTCTCTTCTTAAAGAATACCCTTCAACATTCCATGTAATACTGGTTTGGTGGTGATGAAATCCCTTAGTTTTTTCTTGTCTGTGAAGCTCTTTATCTGACCTTCAATTCTAAATAAGAGCTTTGGTGCTAGGTCCTTACTATTCATCACTGTGAATATTTCTTGCCACTCGCTTCTGGCCAGCAAAGTTTCTGTTGAGAAATCAGTGGGCAGTCTTATGAGTGCTCCCTTGTAGGTAACCAACTGCTTTTCTCTTGCTGCTTTTAGGATTATATATTTGTCTTTAACATTTGGCATTTTAATTATGATGTGTCTTGGTGTGGGCCCCTTTGGGTTTCTCTTGTTTGGGATACTCTGCACTTCCTGGACATGTAAGTGTATTTCTTTCACCAGGTAGGGGAAGTTTTCTGTTATTATTTCTTCAAATAGGTTTTCAATAGCTTGCTCTCTTCTTCTGGCACCTCCATAATGGGAATGTTGGTATGCTTGAAGTTGTCCTAGAGGCTCCTTACAATATCTTCATTTTTATTTTTTATTTTTGCTCTTCTGATTGGGTGTTTTTTGCTTCATCATATTTCAAATCATTGATTTGATTGTAGGAATTCACTACTCTACAGTTGAATCCCTGTAAATTATTCTTTGTTTCAGTTAGTGTATGCTTAACTTCTGACTGGTCCTTTTTCATGTCTTTGACATTCTCACTAAGATCATTGAAAGTCTCACTAAGTCCATTGAAGCTCTCTTTAAGATACCATTGTTTTGAACTCTGTATCTAGTAGTTTGCTTGCTTCCATTTCAGTTCTTTTTCTGCAGATTTCTTCTATTCTTTCATTAGTGACATGTGTCTTTGTCTCCGTATTTGGCTGTTTCCCTGTGTTTGTTTATATGTATTGGGTAGAGCTGCAATGTCTCCTGGAATTGGTAGAGTGACCTTGCACAGTAGTGACTGGGGTCTCCCTGGAGGTACAAAGTCAAAAACTGCCTGAGGATGTGGTACATCTATACAATTAAATACTACACAGCTACAAAAAAATAAATAACTCACCATTTGCAACAGCATGGATAGACCTGGAGAGTATTATGCTATACAAAATAAGCCAGTCAGAGGAAGTCAAGTATCACATATATGGAATCTAATTAACAAAATAAACTGATGAACAAAAATAGATCCAGAGATATAGAAGCATGGAAAAGACTGTCAAACCTCAAAGGGAAGGCAGGGGAGGATGGATGGGTGGGAAGAGATCAATCATTGAACTTGTATGCATATATGCATAACCCATGGACACAGATAATAGGGTGGTGAAGGCCTGGGGTGAAGCGGGAGCAGGCTAGAAGAGGTCAATGGGGGACATATGTAATACTTTCAGCAATAAATATTTTTTTAAAAGGACTATATTGTTAAATTAATAGATTTCCCTACGACTTAAAAAAAAAAAAAAAAAAAAAAAGAGGAACTGCCTGGGTCTCAGGAGCCTCCTTGTCGCTCAGCCAAAATCCCGGCTGGTTTTTAAGTCCGAAGTTACAGGGACTTCTCTTCCCAGCTCTGGAACACTGGGCTGGATGTCTAGTATAGGGATGGGTCCCTTTGTACCTCCCTGGAGGACTCTGCAGCTGAGATATCCCTCCTGATTTAAAAAAAAAAAAAAAAAACACACCATGACCCTAGCTGGCTTGGCTCAGTGGATAGAGCATTGGCCTGTGGACTGAAGGGTACTGGGTTCGATTCTCAGATTGGATTCCAGTCAAGGGCACGTAGCTTTGTTCCAGGCTCCTCCCCAGCTCAGGCCCTGGTCAGGGCACATGCAGGAGGCAACCAATTGATGTGTTCTTCTCACATTGATATTTATCTCTGTCTTTCCATCTCTCTCCCACTCTCTCTAAAAATCAATGGAAAAATACCCTCAGGTGGGGATTAACAAAAAATAAAAATTAAACAAATAATAAAAAACGCCACATGTGGTTGTCAGACCAGCCTGTTCTGTGCCTGCACCCTTCCTACCAGTCTCCTTGTGCTTTCTTATTTACTTGTCTAGATGTGGGACTTACATTCAGACAGATTTCAGGTGGTTCTGAATGATGGTTGTTCTGTATTTTAGTTGTAATTTTGATGTGGTTGTGGGAGGCATCGAGTACTGGAGTTTACCTACACTGCCATCTTAGTCTCCTCCAATGTTATTTTTAATAGCATAATATTGGAAACCATCTAAAAGGCCATCAATAGGGAATGGATAAACTATGGTACATTCATATAATGGAATACTAAGCTACTGTTAAAATAAATGAATGTATTAAAAATGAATCAATTAAAAATAGACAGAGAACATGAATACATATTTCTCCAAAGAAAGAAATAAAAATGGCCAACAGACATATCAAAAGATGTTCAACATCACTAATCATCAGCAAAGTGCATAACAAACTACAATGAGATATCACCTCACACCTATCAGAATGGTTATTATCAAAGAGACAAATAATAATCTACAGTAATAAAAGAGAAACATGCAAATTAACCATCACTCTTCCACACCCACCAGCCAATCAGGAGCGAGTATGCAAATTAACCCAACAAATATGGTGGCAGCCACAGAGCTGGAGCAAGAGGGAAGCTTGGGTTGCCCCCAGCGATGGAGGAAGCCAAGCTTCCTGCCCGCCCTGGCCAGCCCTGGCCTCCACTCAAGGCTACAAAGTTTCAATTATAGAAGATAAATAAATCCCAACAAAGATGGAGGCTGCTACAGAGCTGGAGAGAGCAGGAGGCTTGGCTTGACCCTGGCGATGGAGGAAGCCAAGCTTCCCGCTTGTCCTGGCCTGCCCTGGCCTCCACTCAAGGCTACAAAATTTCAATTATAAAAGATAAATAAATCCCAGATACCAGGGCTTCCGCTTGGGTCGCTGGGGGGCATGGCCAGCCTGAAAACCACCACAGGCCCATCGCACAGGCTGTCCCACACCCCAAGAGAACCCCCACTCTGATCCGGGACACCCTTCAGGGCAAACCAGCCAGCCCCCACCCATGCACCAGGCTTTTATTCTATCTAATACAAGAGTAATATGCAAATTGACCATCACTCCAACACACAATATGGCTGCCCCCATGTGGACACAAGATGGCCACCACAAGATGGCCAGCAGGGGAGGGCAGTTAGTGGTGACCAGGCCTGCAGGGGAGGGCAGTTAGGGGTGACCAGGCCTGCAGGGGAGGGCAGTTAGGGGTGACCAGGCCTGCAGGGGAGAGCAGTTAGGAGCAAACAGGCTGGCAGGGGAGCAGTTAGGAGCAAACAGGCTGGCAGGGGAGTGGTTAGGGGGTGATCAGGCTGGCAGGCAGAAGCGATTAGGGGCAATCAGGAAGGCAGGCAGGCGAGCAGTTGGGAGCCAGCAGTCCTGGATTGTGAGAGGGCAGTTGGACATCCCTCGAGGTGTCCCAGATTGGAGAGGGTGCAGGCTGGGCTGAGGGACACACACACCTCCCCCCCCCCGTGCACGAATTTCATGCACCGGGACTCTAGTGTTAAAATAAATGAATGTATATTTCCAGAGCTGGTAATGTGACTAAACCTGGCAAATATAAAGTTTAGCAAACACAAGGAAATTTATAGAATGTTATTTCTGTACATTTTAAAAATTCAAAATAATACTATATGTTGAGAACATAGACTAATTTAAATTGAAAGATAGTAGCTATTTTCTGGAAAAGAAAGAAATAGGGTTTATTTGTAATGTTTTATTTCTTTTTAAAGAAAAAATATGGATCAATTTGCAAAATATTAAATCTGTTAAATCTGAATGGCAGATGCATAAATATTTGTAATACTTTTTGTTTTCTTGTGTAATAAATGTTTTTAGAACTTAAATATAGTAAAAAGAAAAGAAAATGAAAATATTAAATAAATTGATATGTGAATAAATTAATGATGAATGGACATCCCAGATATTGGGGCATATTATACAAAGAGTGGTAGAATACAACAGCTGCAAGTATCATTAGCAGTATCTAATCTTACTCTACAATTGACACATTTGGAAGTTGAGACCTAGAAAAATTAAGTAACTTCAAAGCCTTACTAGCAGCCAGAATTGAAATCCATGCTTTCTAACTTGCAGTCCAGGACTCCCACTATGTCTCAGGTACATATAATTGCCACCTTCATTAGAAGATACACAAAATTACAGGCATAAGGAATGGTACGGAGAGCCAATAGTGGGACTGTCCTCAATAACCCAAAGTCATTCCCTAAAAGCCTCTCATATAAAGAGTAACATTTATAAACTCTCTGAGAAAACTACATAGCTCATTTACATAATGGCTTCACTGCAAACCTTATTATAACTTCTGCTAAATGTCAATTATGGGAAAACACCATGAGAGAAAAAGAAATATCCCTAGGAAAAGTGTACAAGGGCTATAAAATCCCCACTTATTATCTGATTAGTGGAAGACCACACCTCTCATTCATCTTTCTGAAGTTGAGTTATCCTCAAAATTTAAACAGGTCAATAATGCCAAGTATTCTTTCTCAAACTGTCTGCATTCTGATCTCTTAAGAAACCTCCAGATGCCCTAATGCAGACAATTCATTGGCAAAGGCTGAAGAGAGTGAGTTTCATGACTTATTCTTGGTATCCTCTCTCCATTTACCTTATCCATGGTTATCAATGGCTTCATTAATAAAGTACACATCTGAATTGAAGACTGGGTTTTCAAAGTATTTTCCAGTGCCTAGTATGTTATTTCAATTAACAACAATAGCTAATTTTTTTTTCAATCTTCAACCAAAGATATGTGTGTGTTTTCTATTGATTTTAGAGAGGGGTGTGCAGAAAGGGGGAGAGAAAGAGAGAGAAACACTGATGTGAGAGAAAACCATCCATTAGTTGTCTCCCTGCCCTGACAGGGAATTAAAACTACAATTTAGGTATGTGCCCTGACCACGAATAAAACCTGCAAACTTTTGGTGTATGAGAAGATCCTCCAACAAACTAAGCCACCTGGCCAGGGCAACAAAAATAGCTAATTTTATTAAATGCTCACTAAGCGCTAGACATCGTTCTATACACCTTTTTATTTTAAAAAATGGGTGAAAGGTCTAAATGTGAGAGTTAAAATCATAAATATTTTTTGCAAGAAAACATTGGTGAAAATCTTTGAGACCCTGAGTTGGGCAAAGTTTCCTTAGCTATGCCACCAAAAGCACAGTCAATAACAGACAAAAATGATAAATTAGACTTCATCAATATTCAAAATGTTTTCACTTCAAAAGACACCATTAAGAAAATATTTTTAAAAACCAGCAACAGACTGGGAGACGATACTACATTTGAAAAACACACAGCTGATAAAAGATTTACATACATAATTTTTAAAGAAACCTTAAAATTCTACATTAACAAGACAAATACCCAGACAAAACATGGGCAAAATATATGAATAAACATTTCACAAAAGAAGATAAACAAATGGCTAATAAATACATGAAAAAATGCTCAACACTATCTGTTATTAGGGAAATGAAAATTAAAACCATAATGAAATACCATTTCATGCTTTATGGGATGGCTCTAATAGAAATATGACAATACAAAAATTTTGTGGACAAGGAAAAACTGGAACACTCATGCATTACTGGTGATAATGTAAAATGGTACAGCCGCTTTACAAACAGTTTTGAAGTTTCTCAAAAGGTTAAATATATATTGACAGGAAGATGGCTGCCAATGGGAAGGCAGGCTGCAAGATAGTGTGTGAGTGAGAGAATGAAAGGAGAGTGTGTGGACATACAGGGAGTGTCCACTTGTGAGTAAGGGACAGCTATATTCCAAGGGACTGTTGGAGACTGCTGGACCAGGCTCCTCTGACCGGGCAGCCTCTTCTACTGCTGAAATCTCTCCCAGAGTGACCGGCTCTGCCGGAGAGACCACGCCATCTTGAAGGGGAGAGTGGCTGTGATCAGAAGCCTAGCCTTACCTTCCATCGGAAAGAACTCGGATACCTCCCGGGACCCTAAAACCACTACTCCCAGGGACCAGCAGCGAACCCACAAACACCGGGTGTCAAGCAGCGTAAATAGGTGGGCTCGGATGAGCTCTGCACCTTCTCATGGAAAGGTCAGATTTCGCCCAGAGAAAGCTGAGGTCTGTGATCCAGGCTGAAAGGAGAAACACACGCAGTGGGTTCTAGAGGTTCAGAGGAAGTCTGCACCCCACAAAATCCACAGACGTTGGGGCCAGCATAGTCTGTGAATGTGGAAGGGGGTCCACAGGGTTGCTGACAGAAAGGAACTATAGAAATCTACCCATAGCTGGGCTGGGCACAAAAAGGGCTAGACACTGTGTGTTTTTCAAATGTAGTATGGTCTCCTGAAGCTTTACCAGTAAACCAGCTGTGCTGTGTCAGGGAAAAAAGATGTGCACAGAGATGTGAGCAGAGTTGCACACAGTGCTGGGGCGAAAAAGTCACTAGTTCACACACTTACACTGGCTCCTTTTTCTCTGTAAATTCTTGATTTTGACTACTAAGCCCAGTACATAGGATCACCCAATTACAAACACTCTCAGAGACCGCAGGGGAAAGTTGTTTTTGTGGAACTTGGGGATCAGACCAGGGAGAAATGATCAGAAAACCAGCTCTGGGGCAGTCCATACCCCCAAACAAGTATTAAGTGCAGCAGGGAAAACAAATTCAAAATACTGGGTAGAGAGCACTTATAGCGCCGGATGTCAATACAGAAACACTGCCACCCAAGTGTTGAATCACAAACTGACTCTTGTGTAAATACAACCACAGGCAGGCTGAGTAACAAAGAAATACTGCCTTCTTGCAAACAAGACTGTGGCGTACAACACAGGAGCTGTGGAATGCAGGGAACTTCAATACTCTCCTGACTACCTGACAGGAAACAGGCATGCCAAACAGAACAGTAGAGGAAGTGAATGACCTTAACTACTGTACATTTTTATTTTTTTTATTTTTTACTTAAGAAACTAATTTGTTTTTCTTTTTTTCTCACTTGATTTTACCCTTTTAATTATTATATATTTATTTTTAATCACTATTATTACTACTACCATTTCACCTTTTTAAAGTTTCATTTTATTTTTCTCTTTATTTTATTTTATTTTATTTTGGAATTATTGTTCTACATTCTAATTTCATTTTTCCTTTAGCATCATTTTACTCTATCTCTTTACCTTTATGCAGTCTCTTCCTCACTTTTCCCCTTTTGTTGTCTTATTACTCTTACCCAATTCATGCTTTAGATTTTCCCTATTCCTTCCTTATAACCCCTGTTAAAAATTCATCCTACTTATATATCTAATTTCTGATCCCATGCTCCAAGTCCATACACACTTCTCTCTTCTCTTTCTTCACTATCCAATTTTATTCTCTCTTCCCTTTTTTGTTTGTTTTTTCTTGCTGTTTTTTTATTTGTGTTTTTTTGTTTTCCCCTTCTTTCTCTCTGTCCTATTGTTATTCTTAGTTTGATTGTTGAATAGGTTGCTTTTTTGTTTATTTGAGTGATAGTTTCTCTTTTTGCTTCTGTTTTTCCTCTCCTCACTTGTTATCTTGTTATTAGTTGTAGTTTGTATTCATATCTGGGTGTTAGTTGTTAGCATTTTTTTGGATTAGTTGTTGTTCTATTGGAGTTTTTCCCCATATAAATAGTTCCCCCCTTCTTTTTTATTCTGTTTCTTTTCTCGCTCACTTTCTTTCCTTTCCTCAATATCATTTTTAAACTCTTTTTTTTTATACACTAATTCTCTCTTCTCTGGTGGTCACCCTTATTTGGGGATATTAGTATCGTGAATACATTTGTGTTCAGTGCCTTGTGCATTGTGCCTTGTTGTGTTGTATTTTGTGTCTTTAAGTCAATGCAGGAGAGAGAGAGCTACAGAACCAGACACCAGGAGAGGAGAGATAATGGGGAGACAAAGAAAAAGCCTGCATATGAAAGAAAAGGAGGTATCATCAGAAAAGGAAGTAAATGAAATGGAGGCAAGCAATATGTCAGAGAAAGAATTCAGAGAAATGGTCATATGGCCTCAGAAAAGGTTGGAAGACAAATTCAACAATATGTGTAAGAACCAAGAGGAAATGAAGAACCAAGCAGAAATGAAAAATGACATTGCTACAATAAAGAACTCAATAGAAAGCATCAACAGTGGACTAGAAGAAGTGGAGGACCACATCAGTGAGCTAGAAGACAAGTCAGAAAAAAATACCCAAGCAGAGCAGCATCTAGAAAAAAAGGTTAAAAAACAAGAAGAGAGCATAAGAGAACTTTGGGAAAACACGAAATGAAACAACATCCTCATAATAGGAGTGCCAGAAGGAAAGGAAACTGAGCAAGGAATAGAAAACCTGTTTGAAGAAATAATGAGAGAAAACTTCCTGGATATAGGGAAGAAAAAACTCACACAAGTCCAAGAAGCTCACAGAGTCCCAAACAAAATGGACTCCAGAAGACCGACACCAAGGCACATTATAATTAAATTGGCAAACACCAACGACAAAGTAAGAATCTTAAAAGCGGCCAGAGAGAGACAGTTACCTACAAAGGATCCCCTATCAGACTAGCGACTGATTTATCAACAGAAACACATCAGGCCAGAAGGGAATGGAATGAAATACACAAAGTCATGCAAAGGAAGGGTCTGAATCCAAGAATACTGTATCCAGCAAGGCTATCAATCAAACTTGAGGGTGAAATCAGGAGCTTCACAGACAAATAAGGACTAAGGAAGTTTATCACCACCAAACCAGCAATGCAAGAAATGCTAAATGGTCTGCTGTAAAAAGAAGAAATAGAAAGCAAAGAAAGAATGCAGGCATAAAGAATAAAAATTGTGACAAACAAGTACCTATAAATAATAACTTTAAATGTAAATGGATTAAATGCCCCAACCAAAAAACATAGGGTAGCTGAGTGGATATGAAAACATGACCCATATATGTGTTGTCTAGAGGAAACCCACCTCAGAAAAAAGGACTCACACAGAATGGTGGTGAAGGGATGGGAAAAGGTATTTCAGGGGAATGGAAATGAAAAAAAAAAGCTGGGGTAGCAATACTTATATATGACAAATTAGATCTCAAAGTGAAGGACATAACAAGAGATAAGGAAGGCCACTTCATGATACTAAGGGGAAGTAATTCAACAAGAAGATATAACTCTGGTAAACATGTACGCATCCAATACAGGAGCACCCAAAAACATTAAAAAAAAAATTTCTGGAGGAGATCAAGGGAGAGATTGACAGCAATACAGTCATGGTAGGGGACTTTAATACCCCACTAACACCACTGAACAAAACCTCTAAACAAAAAATCAGCAAAGAAATATCAGTCCTAAATGACACACTAAATCAGGTGGAATTAATTGACATCTTCAGAACATTTCATCCCAAAGCCACAGAATATACATTCTTCTCAAGTGCACATGGGTCATTTAAGATAGACCATATATTGGGTCACAGGCAAAGTCTCTTCAAATTCAAGAAGATAGAAATCATATCAAGCATCTTCTCAGATCACAATGGCACAAAATTGGAAATCAACTACAATAAAAACAATAAAAAAAATCAAACACCTGGAGGCTAAATAGCATGCTATTAAACAATGACTGGGGTACCAGAGAGATCAAAGAAGAAATAAAAAGCATGATGGCAACAAACAACAATGAAAACACAAAATCTCTGGAACACAGTGAAAGCAGTCTTGAGAGGGAAGTTCATAGCTCTACAGGCCTACCTAAAAAACCAGAAACAATGGTAATAAATTATTTAACCCCACAAATCAAACAGTCAGAAATAGAAAAACAAGAAAAGCCCACCGTAAGAAGAAGGAAGGGAATAATAAGATCAGAGTAGAAATAAATGACATAGAGACCAAAAAAAAACTATACAAAAGATCAACAAACACAAGAGCTTGTTCTTTGAAAGGATAAACAAGACTGATGAACCTCTAGCCAGGCTCACCAAGAAGCAAAGAGAGAGGACCAAATAAACAAAATCAGAAAGGAAAGAGGTGAAGTAACAACCGATCCCACAGAAATAAAAATGATTATGAAAAAATACTATGAACAACTCTCGTCCAAGAAAATGGACAACGTAGATGATATGGACATATTCTTAGAAAAATACAAGCTCCCAAAATTCAACCAAGAAGAATAAAAACACCTGTATAGGCCGATAACTACCAAAGAAACTGAAACAGTGATCAAAATTCTTCTAGCAAACAAAAGTCCTGGTCCGGACGGTTTTACAGGGGATTTCTACCAATCATTCAAAGAACTAAAACCTTTTTTCCTCAGACTATTCCAAAAAGTCAAGAGGAAGGCACAATTCCAAGCTCTTTCTATGAAGCCAGCATTACCCTAATCCCAAAACCAGATAAAGACACCACAAAAAAAGAGAACTACAGGCCAATATCCTTGATTAGCATAGATGCTAAAATCCTCAACAAAATTCTAGCGAATCAGATTCAGAAATACATTAGAAAGATCATACACCATAACCAAGTGGGATTTAATCCAGGAATGCAAGGCTCGTACAATATCTGCAAATCAATAAATGTGATACATCACATAAACAAACTGAGAGACAAAAATCACATAATCATATCAATTGATACAGAAAAAGCATTTGACAAAATCCAATACCCTTTCTTGATAAAAAAATTCCAGCAAAGTGGGAATAGAGGGGTCATACCTCAATATAATAAAAGCCCTATATGACAAACCTACAGCCTACATCATACTCAATGGGCAAAAACTAAACACATTTCTCCTAAGAACAGGAACAAGACAAGGATGCCCACTTTCACCACTCCTGTTCGACATAGTACTAGAAGTACTTGCCATAGCGATCAGACAAGAAGAAGAAATAAAAGGCTTCCAAATGGGAAAAGAAAGAAGTAAAACAGTCCTTATTTGCAGATGACATGATACTATACATAGAAAACCCCAACGAATCCATCAGAAAACTACTAGACCTAATAAATGAATTTGGAAATGGAGCAGGATACAAAATTAACACCCAGAAATCTATGGCCTTTTTATACAAGAATAATGAACTCTCAGAAAGAAAAATGAAAAAGAAAAACAATCCCATTTACCATTGCACCAAAAAAATTAAGATACCTAGGAATACACTTAACTAATGACATAAAAGACCTGTACTCAGAAAACTACAGGACATTGAAAAAAGAGATAGAGGAAGACATAAACAAATGGAAGAACATACCATGTTCATGGATTGGTAGAATCAACATCATTAAAATGTCCTTACTACCTAAAGCAATCTATAGATTCAATGCAATACCTATTAAAATACCAATGGCATATTTCAAAGATCTAGAACAAACTCTACAAAAATTCATCTGGAATAAAAAAAGACCCCGAATAGCCACAGCTATCCTGGGAAAGAACAAATTTGGAGGGATCACAATACCGGACATCAAGATATTACCAAGCCATGGTCCTCAAAACTGCCTCATACTGGTAGAAGAACAGACATATAGTCCAATGGAACAGAATAGAGAACCGAGAAATTGACCCAAGCCATTATACTCAATTAATATTTTACAAAGGAGGCAAGAGCATAGAATAGAGTCAAACAGTCTCTTTAATAAATGGTGCTGGGAAATTTGGTCAGATACATGCAAAAAAGATGAAACTAGATCATCAAATTACACAGTACACAAAAACAAACTCAAAATGGCTAAAGGACTTGAATGTAAGACGGGAAACCATAGAAATCCTACAAGACTCCATAGGCAGCAAAATTGCAGACATATATTTTAGCAATATCTTTACAGACACAGATCCTAGGGCAAGAGAGACTAAGGCAAAAATAAACAAATGGGACTACATCAAAATGCATCTGCACAGCAAAAGAAATCATCATCAAAACAACAAGACATCTTACTGCATGGGAGACATATTTGCCAATGTTATCTCTGATAAGCGTTTAATCTCCAGCATTTACAGGGAACTCATACAACTTAACAAAAGTAAGATAAGCAATCCAATAAAAAAATGGGCAAAGGATCTATAGACACTTTTTGAAAGAGGACATTTGGAAAGCCAAGAGACATATGAAAACATGCTCAAAGTTACTAATCACCTGAGAGATGCAAATCAAAACAACGAGGTACCACCTCACACCTGTTGGAATGGCTATCATTAACAAATCAACAAATGACAAGTGCTGGAGAGGATGTGGAGAAAAAGGGACCCTTCTTCACTGTTGGTGGGAATGCAGACTGGTGCAGCCATTGTGGAAAACAGTATAGCGTTTCCTCAAAAATTTAAAAATGGAACTGCCATTTGACCCAGTAATACCACTTCTAGGAATATATCCTAAGAAAAAGAAACACCAATCAGAAAGGATATATGTACCCCTATGTTTATAGGAGCACAATTTACAATAGCTAAGATTTGGAAACAGTCTAAATGCCCATCAGCAGATTACTGGATTAGAAAACCATAGTACATCTACATAATGGAATACTACGCTACTATAAAAAAAAGGAATTCTTACCTTTTGCAGTAGCATGGATGGAACTGAAGAGCATTATGCTAAGTGAAATGAGCCAGTCAGGGAAAGAAAAATACCAAATGATCTCACTCATTTGTGGATAATAAAGAACATTATAACCTGATGAACAAAAAGATAGATACAAAGGCAGAGAAGCATCGAACAGGCTGTCAAATTACAGCAGGAAGCCTGGGGGATGGGGGAAGGTAAGAGATCAACCTAAGGACTTGTATGCATGCATATTAGCATAATCAATGGACGCAAGACACTGGGGGTGGGGGTGAGGGCATGTGCCGGGGGTAGGGGAGGCTGGTGGAAGGTCAATGGGGGAAAAAAAGGAGACATGTGTACTACTATTTATAACACTTTAAACAATAAAAAAAAGTGAAATATAAATTTGCTGTATGACCCAGAACTTCCTCTCCTAGTTACATATTTAAGAGAAATGAAAATGTATGTCGACACAAAGGCTTTGACATAAATATTCATAGCAACATTATTGAAACTAGCCCAAAACAAGAAATAACTCAACTGCTCATCAACTTCAATAGACTACTATGCAGCAATAAAAATTCATGAAATATTAATACAGAGGTACATTATGCTAAGTGAAAGAAGCCAGACACTACAAACCACATATCATGTAATTCCATTTTAATAAAATTTCAAAAAAGGAAAATTCATAGAGAAGAAAGGAGTTTACTGATTGCCTGGGACTCAGAGTTATTAACTGTAAATGCATGTGTAGGATCTTATTGCAGAAATGAAAATGGTCGTAACTCATTTATGGTATGGGTGCACCACTCAACAAAGTTATTAATATCATTGAATTGTACACTTGAAATCAGCGATTTTATTATATGAAAAAAACTCAAAGTTTTTAAAAACCTGAACATATACATACTCCATGACCCATAAATTTTACTCCTAGATATATCTGTAATATATATCACACATGTATGTTCTCCTTAAAGGCATGTAAAAGTATTTTCATAGCAGTGCTATTTGTAATAATCTCAAACTGGAAACAACCATAATGTCTATTAACACAGAATGGATAAATATGCTATGAAACGTTAATACCCTGGAATAGTATACAACAATGAGAATGAACAAATTCCAACCATAATAATGACATAGATGAATCTTACAAACTTATTGTTTGTTGAGAGAAAGAATCCAGGCACAAAAGAGTGTAAAATGTTTGGTTCTATTTATATAAAAAGTAGTAATAAAGAAAACTAGTCTGTACTGTTATAAATCATAACAGTGGTAAACTTCTGATATAGGATTATGATTAGACGGGGTCAGAATTAAACTTTTATATGTAGGTTATACTCTATGACTTTTTTAACTCACCCAAGGATATGTTTATTCGTTTTAGAGAGAGGAATGAAGAGAGAGAGTGAAACATCAATGTGACAGAGAAACATTCACTGATTGCCTTTCATTGGCACCCCACCTGGGGACCTAACCTGCAACCTAGATATGTGCCCTGACCGGGAATTGAATGTTATTTTCTTTAAGAACAAAGTAGAACAGCTTTTGACTTTGAACCTTTTCCACCCATTTTTAATTGAGCTCTAATTAATGGAGAGAGAAATAAACATAGATCTTACATGTACATTTTTGACACTTTTTAAAATGTCATATCATGCACTAAAGCACACCATACAGTTAATACAATATTATTGGCTACATTCCCTATGCTGTACTTTACAACCCCATGACTATTTTATAACTACCAATCTGTACTTCTTAATCCATTCACCTTTTTCACCCCAGTCTTCCAACCATCCTCCCCTCTGCAAACTCCAGTCTACTCTGTATTTATGAGTCTGTTTCTATTTCATTTGTTTCTTTTGTCCTTAAATCTCTGCATATAAGTGATATTATATGGTACTTATCTTCATCTGACTTATTTCATGTAACATAATACCCTCCACACCCATCCATGACGTTGCAAAAGGTAAGATTTCATTCTTTTTTATGGCCAAGTAATATTCCATTGTATATATGTACTCCATTTTGTTTTGTTTTTTTACCTGCTCATCTATTGATGGACATTTGGGTTGCTTCAATATCTTGGCTATTGTAAAGAACATGACAATGAACATAGGGATGCATACAGTTTTTCAAATTAGTTTTCTGGGTTTCTTCATATATATACCCAGAAGTGGAATTGCTGGGTCATAAGGCAGTTCCATCTTTAATTTGTTGAAAACCCTACATATTGTTTTCCACAGTGGCTGCACCAGTCTGCATTCCCACCAACAGTGCAGGAAGGTTCATTTTTCCCCAACTATTCACCAGCATTTGTTTGTTTATTTCTTGATGATAGGCATTCTGACTAAGCCGTAAATCACTAACATTTCTCTTAGCAGCATTTTTTTTTCTGACATATCTCCTCAGACAAGGGAAATAAAAAGAAAAAGTAAGCAAAGAGGACTATATCAAACTAAAAAGTTTTTGCATAGCAAATGAACCAATCAACAAAAGTAAAAGATAACCTACTGAATGGAAGAAGATATTTGCCAATGATACATCTGATAAGGGGTTAATATCCAAAATTTATAAAGAACTTAGACAACGCAAAAGGAAAATAATAATAATCCAATTAAAAAATGGGCAGACGCCTGGCTGGTGTGGGTCAGTGGTTGAGTGTTGCTCCATGAACCAAGAGGTCACCAGTTCAATTCCCAGTCAGGGCATATGCCAGGTTGTGGGCTTGATCCCCAGTAAGGGACATACTGGAGGCAGCCGATCGATATTGCTCTCTCTCATGGATATTTCTCTCTCTCGCTCTCTCCATCTCTGTTCATCTCTCTAAAATCCATTAAAACATAGTATTTTAAAAATTTAAGTGGGCAGAAGACCTGAATAGATATTCTCCAAAGAGGACATACAGATTGTCAATAGACATATGAAAAGATACTGAACATCACTAATCATCAGAGAAATATAAATTAAAACCACATGAAAATAGGTGGTTTTGGTTTCTCCATATATATATATCACACACACACTGAGTGGGCAGAGTATTATGATCTCTGAATGCATAATAATCTGGCCACTCAGTGTATATCCTATATAATAAAAGGCTAATATGCAAATTGTCCTCTTGACCAAGAGTTCGACCAGCAGGCAGGCCGGCCAACTGCCTATGTCTCCTCCCCCTGGCCAGGCTGGCCGGACCCCACCCATGCATGAATTTATGCACTGGGCCTCTAATATATATATGTCACCAGAACTACTATTCCCAGAATTCCTGGTGCTCCCCACACTCTGG
The DNA here is from genome assembly GCA_025583905.1 of Ia io. Lineage (NCBI taxonomy): Eukaryota > Metazoa > Chordata > Mammalia > Chiroptera > Vespertilionidae > Ia > Ia io. Next base: position 52,875,776 of record JAJQQW010000001.1, read on the forward strand.
GTTTTCCCTTCCTGCTCTGTTGCCATCCCAAGGCCTCCCACTCTGCCAAGTCCTCCAAACCACCAGCTCTCGCTCTCTGCTCTCTGTCTGGCAGCTTTGAGAGCCAAGTTCCCCAAGCTGCTCCACTCTCCACCACCTCTCCCACTCTGCTCTCCGCCAGGCACCTGTGTATGCAAATTAACCCGCCATTTTTTGTCAGGTTAATTTGCATGCTCACTCCTGATTGGCTGATGAGTGTAGTGGAGGTACAGTCAATTTACATGTTTCTTTTTTATTATATAGGATAATGCTGTGGAATCTCCCAATAATAATAATTACATGCATCAGAATCTTCTCTATTCAATAAGAAACAAGCCATCAAAGTTGAGTTATGTCTTTTAGCCTTATCTAAAACTTCAGCAAAATCATCGGCATGAAAATACAAATTCTGATCATTTGGCAAATGCATAGCTAATCTTGTGATTGCATGAGACTGGTCATGCATTCGCATTACAAAAAAGTCTCCAAACAGCCTCAGGAGTGCTCACATACCTGGAGTCAATGAAGTCCTGTACTTCGTCATGATTGATAATGTTTTTTTCAAAAATTTGAATATTTGTACAATCATGCCCTTTATAGATGTATTTAAATAGATATTTGACACTTTTAATTGATTCACAGACTTCAACATTTATATGACAGTTATATTTGAGGCACAAATACGGGTTATAAGGGACAATCCAAGTATTATCAACAATTTTATTTCCAATAGAAATGGTACTACCAGATCTTCGTTTGTATTTGGGATATTCATCAATATTTCCAATGGTTGCATTTTGAAATTCTTTTGGATATCCCTTTGAACATTTTCCATTTTCCATAGATGGACTATTTCGATTTTGTATTACACATGGTCCATGTACCATATTTGATTTTACAATTTGAAAAAGTTGAGGACACTGGTCCTCATCTGAAATTTCTGCCTTAACTATAAGGTCAATGTCATCTTCTGAACATAATTTGGACTCACTATCTAATGTCAATAATATGTGAGCGTGAGGCAGTCCACGTTTCTGAAATTCAATGACATGAATTTTAGCTATTACTTTGCCAAATAAATGGAATTTACATATATCATTTAAAAGAGCATTCAGGTTAATATTAAAAACTCTGGCTACCAAGTCAGGTCTGTTTTCAACTTTTTGCCAGCATTGTAAATTGTTTGCAATATCTGCCAATTTGGGGTTGCATGTCATGGTTATGAATAAATCGGGCTTCCCATACTTCGTTACAATTGCCATAGCATCCTGATATCGCTATTGCATATTTCTGGGTCTACCCTCAAAAGATGATGGAATTATTATCATTTTACCAATCGGCACATTGTCATTTTCAGATCTAGATTTAGATAATCTATCAAACCACTATATTTTTCAACTCTCAACTTAGATTGGTTTGCTTTGATGGAATTTATCTGATTGGCCTCCATTTTGGAATATCAATCCACAATAAACTGCTGAGTTAATTTTCCTGCATTTAAAATAGGATTGAACATGTCCCGCACAGAGAGATGAAATCCTTAATACTGCATTTGTGTGACTCGTGTCCTTATATTTTGTCTAGTATTGTTGTCGATTACACTGTTGTCTCTGAGTCTTAATGCAATATCCGTTCTCCAGCCTTTTTCACCATGTGGAAAAAGAATAGGATATGTCATTACATCTAATGTAGGAAACAGGATACTGATTTGTTTCATTTTAGTGGCATTTGGATTACTGGGATCTAGTTTACAATGAATGAGCAAGTCCCTTTCAAAAGGAGGTTCTCCATCTTCGTTTCTGAATATGACAGCAACCTCGGTTACACAGGGAGAATTATATCTACCTGGGTCACTGTTACGATCGTATTTAATTGCCATTGTTACTTCTGTGGGAGCAATACCTTTTGCTGCTGCTTCAGATTGGGCTTCCTTTTCTACCTCATGTAGCATCTTGTATGATTTTGTTAATTCATTTATTTCATGCATGAGGTTGTTGCTGTTGATCATGAGTCCTTCTGAGCAGCCCTGGTTTTCTGGCATTGCTAATCTTTTACTTGTAGCTTCAGCTGTATCCAAAATATAGAGTTGAGCAAACTTCCGTGAAACACCATCCGAAGGATGTGAAGTTCCAGTACGGTGATAAACTTGTCTGTGTATTCTAAAACAGTATGGCCCATATCCTGATGGCAATGCAATATTTGCACCCATAGAAGCAAAAGCAAAAGAACTATTTATGGAACGAATATTTTGCATGAAATTTTTACTGTCAGAATCTTCATTTGTCATTAATCTTTTTAAATATGCCGGGTAATCTGGAAAATGTATATCATTTGGACAGACTTACCCTTTGCTACAACATCAAGTAAATTTCCCATCAGATGGTTTTTCATCAGAGAAATTTAGTGATAGGCAAAACTCACATCTAACAGTCATTCCACCACAACTATGTTCAAGAATTGCATCCTCATGTACTCCATTTTCGCTGAGAAGGTAGTTCCTACCAGTATTGGTAGTACTTGTTGATGACTGTTCTCTAGACACATTCTGTTGTCGCCATCGCCTTCTTTCAACTTCAGAGGCATGTTGGTCTTTAGACATTTTCAGTCGATGACGCCGGTGTTTTTTGGCTTCAGAGTGCCGTTTTTCCAATAGCTGCTCTTCAGACACATTCTGTCACAGGTGCCGCCTTCTTTCAAGATCAGACATACGTTGCTCTTCAGACATTTTCTGTCGATAACGCCGGCATCTTTTGGCTGTAGAGCTACATTGTATCAACAGTTGTTCTTTAGACATAGTCCCACCTCTCTACTGTCATGGTATGAGATGCAGGTGAATGAGAGTCCTGGCCGTCAGGCCGCTGAGAGCTGTCTGACCAACGGCTGATTCTGTGGGAGTGGGACTTCCTCCTCCTTGCTGTCAGTTTCCACAGCTGCGATGAGGAAGCTGGGAGCGACCAAGTGAGCCATGCCCTCCAAGCCACCCACTCTCCACCTGCTCTCCTGTTCTGCTCTCCACGCCTGCAGACTAGGCCTGGCACCGCCAGCGCCACTGCCCTCATCTCCCAGGGCCCAGTGATGGTCCTGGGAGCCTGTGGGTGTGGCCTGGCGCTGCCGCCCTCACCTCCCAGGGCCTGGCGATGGTCTCGGGAGCCTGCCCTCACCTCCCAGGCCCGGGATAGTCCTGGGAGCCTGCGGGTGTGTCCTGGCACCACTGCCTTTGCCTCCCGCCTGGCAATGGTCCCGGGAGCCTGCAGGTGTGGGTATGCAAATTAACCCACCATCTTTGTTGGGTTAATTTGGATACTCATTCCTGATCGGCTGGTGGGTGTCGCGGAGGTACGGTCAATTTGCATCTTTCTCTTTTATTAGTGTAGATATATATATAGAAAGTATATTTTTAATAGAAAAAACAGTCAGCTACTTCTGATAGCAAGAAAGTAGTATTAATGACTAAATAATAGAAAAATAGAACTTTAATATTTAGGATGGTAAAAATAGTGCCCAGCCAGCATGACTCAGTGGTTGAGCATCAACCTATGAACTAAGAGGTCATGGTTTGACTCTGGGTAAGGGCACTTGCCCAGGTTTTTGGCTTGGCCCCCAGGGGCATCCCTCTCCCTTCCTTTCTAAAATCAATAAAAAATATATATTTTTTAAAAATGTAAAGCCAGTTTTGGAATGGTTCATCTAAAACCTCAAGAAACTGTAAAATATTCAGAATTGTGTGAAAAAAATTAGAAAATTTATTTTGCATAGTATGGATATAATCATTATTATATGTGAAATTGTTTTACCAATAACAATGGAGAAAGAGATTTAAGAACAAACTTTATACTGTAAACCTAACAGTTATGTTCCCTAAGTATACAAAAACTGTCTTCTAAGTCAAACACAAAGTATTATTTTGGAAGGCAAAGAGTAACTTGAGTACACATTTGGTTATGTTTAATTTAGTTGGCTGGAAAAAATAAACTGTAGCATGCTAAAAAAGAAATGCAAGTATTTACGCCAAAACAGGTTTTTCCTATTTAAATATCTAAGTAGAAAAACAACCTAATTATTTTCTGTTCAAAATCCAGGATAATATTTTAACCAAATCTTGGCAAGAAAAGGAGTTTACTTAACTATATGACAAGGGTGAACTTTACCTGAACCCTGTGCACCAAGGAGACAGAGAAGGTTTAGAATTCTCCCCATCTTTTTGTTTCTGAGAAACAACTAACTTCAAAGGACCACCCTGCCCTCACTTATAAGACACATCTCCATCCTTTCATATGACTCATGTAAAACACATGATAACTCTCCTTCTTACCTGCTTCTATAAAATGCCAAATTTCATTCCTCTTACATGAGATGCATCCCATTAATAAGGTTCTTCCCATTGCAACAGACTGTATAAAATAACCCCCTTAATTGTTTGTCCTTTACAAAGCTACAGTAATCAAAACACGGTGGTAACTAAGATAGTAGATATTAAAAGTTCTCAACACAAGATAAAAAATATTTGTAACTATTGGGAGGAGGTGTCATAGCGGCATAAAGAGACATAGACTAATAGAACAAAACAGAGATACCAGAAATAAATCTCCCCATATATGGTGATATGGGTTTTTATAAGGGCACCCTTCAATGGGAAAAGGACAGTATTTTCAACAAATGGACTAGGAAAATTCGATATCCACATAATTTGGTATCCCTTATGGAAAGTTCCCGCAAAGCATACGTAAAAATGCCTATGCAGTCAATTACCATTTTTGTTGCACTTATTTAAATAATCATGTCAAATCTAATGAGGCCAGACTTACTTTGTAAAGAAGATTCAAAACGGGGGATGACTTGTTATTAGAGACATTTATGTTTCAATGGAAAACTATAGCACACCTTTAAGGATCATTAGATTCTTGTTCTGTTCATTGTCTTTGAGCTGCTTTTACCCTCTTGGTAAATTACATTTTGTCAGTGCCTACCAAATTCTCAATTATTCTAGTTTCCTTCAATATCTGACTCCAACTCCCCAAACTAACATTTCCAGTTTTTCCCAGACTCCTGACTTGTCATCACTAAGGACAAAAACTGCCAACTTCCCAAATCCCTGAAAGCTGAATCCAGACAACCATCTTGATTAGAACTTCAAACAAATTAACACAACAGATCATGTATGGGGAACATTCATGCATGGAGTTGCTGCTCCATATGCCACTCCGGATGCTATTAGTTCAATATCTAGAAATCCTCACAATTGATTGCCCAAACACCAGGTCTCAACAATGGTTCAGCTGCTTTGTAACAAATGGTGACCAAATGAGAAATGGACTTATATTGTTCAAAGAATAAAGAATGTCTACTCTTTCCTTAATCAAGCAAAAGGACAGACAGGAAATCAGGGTCAAGATGGAGGAGTAGGATGATTCTGAGCTCACCTCCTCCCATAACACAAAAAAACTACAACTATATATAGAACAACTATCACTGAGAACTACCTGAAGATTAGCAGAACATATTTTTCCATAACTAATATAAAGAAAAAGCCACATCCAGATGGGTAAGAAGGGCAGAGATACAGTCTAGTTAGGACCCACACTCACAGTGTGATGACCCACAAGTGGTAAGGATATCACAACTGTAGAGGTCTATCCTGAGGAGTGAGAGATCTGAACCCTACATGGGCTCCCCAGGGTAGCACACCCACATCAGGGAAAGGAGTCCCCATAATCCTACCTAATAATAGACAAATATGCAAATTGACCATACTTCTGACACACCACCAGCCACGCCCACCAGCCACGCCCACCATCCAATCAGAGCGAGCATGCAAATTAACCCAAACCAAGATGGCTACAGCCACAGAGAGCAAGGTTTCCTAGGTAACAGAGGAAGCCAAGCTTTCCGCCTGCCCTTGCCAGGCCTAAGCCTCCACTCAAGCTACAAAGTTTCAATTATAGAAGGTAAACAAATTCAAACAAATGGCAGCAGAATGGAGCTTGAGAGAGCAGGCCAGGGTTGCCGCCAGCAACAGGGGAAGCAAAGCTTTCTGCACACCCTGGCCGGGCCCACCCGCTTAAGGCAACAAAGTTTCAATTATAACCCCAACAGAAATGGCTGCCAGCCTCGGCCTCAGAGGGAACCCCAGGCTTGGCTCCACTCCAGGCTACAAAGTTTCAATTGTAGAAGGAAAATAAATTCCAGATACCAGGGCCTCTGCTTGGGTTGCCAGGGGGCGTGGCCGGCCTGCAAACCATCACAGCCCCCTCGCTCAGGCCGCCCCACACCCCAAGGGAACCCCCACCTGATCCGGGACACCCTTCAGGGCAAACCAGCTGGCCCCCACCCCTGTACCAGGCCTCTATCCTATCTAATAAAAGAGTAATATGCAGATTGATCATCACTGCAACACACAATATAGCTGCCTCCATGTGGTCAAAGATCCTGCCCCCATGTGGACACAAGATGGCCACCACAAGATGGTCAGCAGGAGAGGGCAGTTGGGAGGCACCAGGCCTGCAAGGGAGGGCAGTTGAGAAGGACCAGGCCTGCAAGGGAGGGCAGTTGGAGGCGATCAACCCTGCAGGAGAGGGCAGTTAGGGGTGACCAGGCCGGCAGAGGAGGGAAGTTGGGGGCAAACAGGCTGGCAGCAGAGTGGTTAGGGGGTGATCAGGCTGGCAGGCAGAAGCGGTTAGGGGCAATCAGGAAGGCTGGCAGGCAAGCAGTTGGGAGCCAGCAGTCCTGGATTGTGAGAGGGATGTCCGACTGCCCGTTTAGGCCCAATCCCAGGATCGGGCCTAAACGGGCAGTCAGACATCCCTTGGGGGGTCCCATATTGGACAACCCCCCCTCCATGCACAAATTTCATGCACCGGGCCTCTAGTCTCTATAATAATAAAAGCATAATATGTTAATTAGACCAGACGTCCTTTTGGACAGAGCTGGGGCTGCGAGGGAAGCCAGGGTCCCAAGTGCCAGAGGGAATCCGGTGCCAGCAGCTGAGGGAAGGAAGGCCTACTCTTGCACGAATTTCATACATCAGGCCTCTAGTCTAGTTATAAAAATCAGTGGAGCTTACATTTGGGAGAGCTGAAGAGCTGTAGGAAACCGAGACCCATCTCTTAAAGAGCTGAAGCACAGCCCAGCCAATGTTGCTCAGTCGTTGCATGTTGACCCATGAACCAGGAGGTCAGGGTTCAATTCCAAGTCTGGATGCATGCCTGGGCTGTGGGCTCAATCCTCAATAAGGGGTGTGCAGGAGGCAGCTGATCAATGATTTTCTCTTACCATTGATGTTTCTCTCTCCCTCTCCCTTCTTCTCTATGAAATTAATAAAAATATACTTCTGTGGTTTTCTAAATATATTTTTATTGATTTCAGAGAGGAAGGGAGAGGGGTGAAAGAGATAGAAATACCAATGATGAAAGAGAATGATTGATCAGCTGCCTCCTGCAAATGCCCCACTGGAGATCGAGTGTGCAACCTGGGCATGTGCCCTTGACTGGAATTGATCCCAGGACCCTTCAGTCCACTGGCTGATGCTCTATCCACTGAGCAAAACCAGCTAGGGCTAAATATATAGTTTATAAAAGAACTCATACACAAAACCCCTCACAATGACTCCCAGCACAGAGATGCACCAGTCTGAAAATCGCCTGGGTCATATGTGAAGGAGATACATTGGTCAATCTTAAGACAAGAGCTGGAAGAGCAGGTATCTGTTGGAACTTCCTATAGGGATGGAAGTACTTGCAGGTACCATTTTTAAATTTTTCCTTCCACCTAGCTGAGAAGTGCCATTTTTTACATTCTCAATTAACCTTGTTAACGCTGTTTACCCCACACTGGTGTCTTAGAGAAGCTGCCCACTCAACCTGCTACTCCAACTTGCACCCCTCCAAAGTGGTTCCCACTCTATCACAAAAAAGCAGACACCCTCAGCCTATACCAAAACCCACCCAAAACATCTCCAGCCCTACACGCAGTGTGCAGATTCAACAGGCACTGGTATCCCTCAAAAATGACTCTCACCCTGTCACAATTGATGGGATGGGCTCAGATAGCATCAGAGACCTTCAAAGCAGGTCCTGCACCACCACACAAAGTAGGTGACCTCAGATGGTATCAGTACCCCTCTAAAGTGGCTCCCATTTCAGGAGTAAACCCCCACACACAAAAGCATTCTCAGTAGCCAAGGCCAAGCCTTCCAGCCAGCAGCAATGAAGACCTATTGCTCACATAAGTGTGCCAGAAGCCGTTGTGATAAAACCCACCAGAGTTCTGACCTACACACAAGTGTTCCCACAGCAGCCACAGCCAGACCTCATAGGTATCCAGGGTGGGAGACAGCCCCATCCATCAGAACACAGGCAGCAGTTGTGGCTGGGCCTTACAGACAATCAGGCCAGAGGCTAACCCCACCCAACAGCATACCCACAGCAGTCACAGCCAGGCCTCACAGACAACTAGGCCAGGGACCTGTACTGCCCACCTGCATATTGACAAGTGTTGAGGCTGAACCTCACAGCCAGTAGACTTGGGGGCCAAATCCTTCCCACCAGCATGTCCCAGAAATCACAGCCTATCTAATAAAAGAGAAACATGCAAATTGACCGTACCTCTGCTACGCCCAAAAGCCACGCCCACCAGCCAATCAGGAACGAGTATGCAAATTAACCCAACCAAGAAAGTGGTTAATTTGCATATCCAGGCACAGAGCGATCACTGAAGACAGCGTAGAAGGAAGCCAAGCACTACAGAAGGGAGCAAAGCTGCAGAGAAGCAAGCAGGGTGGCAGAGATGGGAGAAAAGCAGGTGGGGCAGAGGGAAGCAGGCGGGGCGGCGGAGATGGCAACAGGAAGCCCTATTCTTGTAGTAATAGGTCCAAGGAAGCCCTATTCTTGCAGGAATCTTCTTGCAACATGCCTCTAGTCAGATTATAATAGGTGAGTGGACACAACCCATACAAGGGAAACCCTTGGAGCACATGACTCTTGAGACCAGGGAAGATTGTGCCACTGGATAGCACAAGAGATCTTCTATATAAGGCTACTCTTTCAAGAATGGAAAATGTAATGTATCTACCTAATACATAGAAACAAATGGAGTTAGGCAAAATGAAGAGATAAAGGAATATGTTCCAAATGAAAGTTCATGACAAAAACTTAAGAAAAATAACTAAACAAAATAGAGATATTCAATCTACCAGATAAAGAGTTCAAAGTCATGATTATAAAGGTGTTCACCAAATTCAACAAGGAAGAACACAGTAAGAACTTCAACAAAAAGGTAGGAAAATAGAAAAGGATCAAATGAGACTGAAGAATACAACAACTGAGATGAAAATTACACTAGTGTGAATTAACGCAGATTAGATGATGCAAAAAAGAATATTCAGTGATCTAGAAGGCAGAGTACAGCAGTGGAAATCACCCAATCATAACAGCAAACAGAAAATAATAATTTAAAAAATGGGGTTAGTTTAAGGCATGTCTGGGACATCAACTGCACTAACATTCATATTAAAGGGATCCCAGAAGGAAGAGAGAAAGGGACAGAAAACCTATTTGAAGAAATAAAAGTTGCCCTGCCTGGTGTGGCTCAGTTGGTTGAGCATTATTCCATGTACCAAGAGGTCACTGGTTCGATTCCCAGTCAGGGCACATGCCTGGGTTGTAGGCTCGATCCCCAGTAGGATGAATGCAGGGGGCAGCTGATCGATGTTTCTCTTTCATCAATGTTTCTCTCTCCTGCTCCCTTCCTCATTCTCTAAAATCAATAAAAACATATTTAGAGGGAAAAAGAAAAGAAAAGATGAAAACTTCCCTAATCTGTGAAAGAGACATCCAAGTTGAGGAAGCACAGAAATCCCCAAACAAAATGAACCAAAAAAGACCCACACCAAAACACATCATAATTTAAATGTCAAAAGTTAAAAATATTCCAAGTGTCCATAAGTAGGTGAGAGGATAAAAAACCTGTGGAATACTACACAGCCATAAAAAGAAGGAAATCTTATCCTTTGTGACAGCATGGATGGGCCTGGAGAGTTTTATGCTGAGTGAAATAAGCCAGTCAGAGAAAGACAAATACCATATGATCTCACTTATATGTGGAATCTAATGAACAAAATTAACTAACAAACAAAGTAGAAACAGTCTCATAGATACAAAGAACAGACTGACAGCTGTCACAGGGAATAGGTGATACAGGGCTGGGTGAAAAAGGTGAAGGAATTAAGAGAAAACAACAACAGTACAGTAAAACATTGATATAATGGATTAATTTGGGCAAGGGGGTGTCAGTTGAAGCTGAAAGTAAGTTTTCCAAATGCATATGTTAAAAAAATGACAAATTAGTTTACCTGTTTTTACTTATGTAGAAACATTTGTGTAATTAAAATTAAGTGTATGTACAAAAACTTTAATTTCACAGAAAAGTTTTCTAGTAGTATTACTATAATTTTAAATTCATACTGAATAGGTATAGTAAATGCATGCATTCACCAGTCACCCAAATAAACAAGTGCACAGGGCTGGGGCATGGCTTAGTACACATGAGAACATTGTAGGCATGCGACAACAGAACCAGTTACCTCAAGACGCAGCATGATCACGTGCTAAGCGTTCCCCAAACATTGTTTATGAGCGGTTACTTGGATTTAAATATGTAGACTATAGTTGTAGATATGAAATATTTATGTCAGCAAAATTACTAGGGTTTTTTTCTTAGAGAAAATATGTGAGATATATTGCCTATTCACTAAAATTTGTCAAAAATAACAGTGAATTAATAACAAAGAATTACTTGTTAATTTAATTATAAGCAAATCTTATTCAAAAGCATTTTAAAATTAACAGGTTGTTAATTTTTACATATGGCATACAGACTGGAAATTTTGCCTGTTAAATCCAAAGTCCATTAAATTGAGGTCCTCAAAATCAAAGGTTTACTGTGTAGTGATTACCAGAGCGAAAGGATGTGGGGAGGTAGCAGAGGGTAAGGGGAGATAAATGGTGATGTAAGAAGACTTGACTTGGGATGGTGAACACATCATACAACACACAGATGATGTATTATAGAACTGTACCCCAGAAACCTCTATAATTTTTAACCAATGTCATTAAAATAAATTCAATAAAAGTTTGTTAAAAAGTTTTATAGAGAGGATCTTAAAAAGAGCAAGAGAAAGACAACCAGTAACGTACAAAGTAGCTCCTATAAGAGTAAAAACTGATTTTTCAGCAGAAACTTTGCAGGCCACAGAGGATAGCACAATATATTCTAAGTGATGAAAGAGGGAAAAAATTTCCATCCAAGGCTACTATATCTGGCAAGGCTACCATTCAGAATTAATTGAAAGACAGGTAAGCAAAAGCTAGAAGCATTCTGCAACACTAAACTGACGTTATAAGAAATGTTAAAGGGAATTCTTTTAAGCAGAAAAGAAAAGGCCAAAACTATAAATGAGAAAATTCATAAAAGAGAAAATCACCACTGGTAAAGGCCAAAATACATTAAAGGTAATTAATGACTTGTAAAGCTAATATAAAGAGTAAAAGTGAAAAGTAATAAAAATTACCTATATCTACAATAATTACTTAAAAGATACACAAAAAGATGCAAAATATGACATAAAAAAAACATAAAACATGGTACAGGAGTAAAAAATTTGATACTTTCAGAATGTGGTCAGACATAAGCAACAATCAACTTAAAATAAACTTCTATATACATAGGTTGTTATATATGAATCTCATGGTAACCAAATACCAAAAACCTATAATAGATACACACACAAGAAGAGAATGGAATCCAAACATAATATACCTTTTAAGCCTAGTTGGAGTAGTTCCAGTGGAGAGGTTGAGGAAGAAGCCAAATTGCAAAGGGTTTGAGGAGTAAATAAGATATGAGGAAGGAGAGATGCCAGTCATTTCTTCCAAGGCAAAATTGTCTCTGACCCAATGTAGACAAATATGTGCACATTTTACCTTTGGAAATATCTACTTTTTTTTTTTTTAATTCTACAACCTTCTTTAGTAATGTCTCCTTTTTCTTACAGTCACACTTCCTAATACATAAACAACAATAAATAAGAATTATGAAATTAAAATTGTTACCAAAAAAGGCATTCAGCAGCTTCTGAACTTGAATATTGCTGCCCACAGTTCGGTACAATCCCTCTGTCTTGATCCCTAGGAAAGAAAATCAGGTCAGATTTGTTTATACAGCTAGAGCTTTCATTTACCTCAGGGTAAAAAATGTAGGTACTTACACACTAGAGTCAGTTCAAACAAGAAAGGGTTAACCTATTCTCTCCAAGCTCTCCAGCCCACTCCTACAATAGGGGAACAATCCTGAAGCATCTCTACAAATTATTCTCTTCATACTTTCATTTGGATTGTACCAAGCCCTCATTAATCTGAACAGAAGTGAACACACACTATAGTAAAAAGAATAATATGCTTAAGTGAGTAGCAGCAGAAGACTGAGAATGGTGCTACCATCTTGGAAAGGAACTAGGATCTAATTGAAAAAAAAAAAAGCAATATCAACCTTCAAGATATCCCTGAGCAGTGACAGAAAGGAAGAGAGGGTTGGAGTATGGCAGATGAAAAATAAAAGGCCATTTTGTGCATGGAGAGGACTGAAGCAACATTTCAAAGAAAAAAAATAGACTGGTCATACAGTACACTGACCCATCTATAATAATAAAAGCATAACATGCAAATGGACTGAATGACCAAACAGAACGACCAGCGGGATGACCTTCCAGTCGGCCACGCTATGACACCCACTGGCGCCAGGCCAACTAAAGTGGGTGCAATGCCATTGGTCAGGGGCCCGGACATTGCCCCATGATCGCCCTGTAGAGGGAGGCCTAGGCCACTGGCTGGCGGGGTGATCGATCAATCAGGGGGCTCCACAATCGCAAAAAAGGGAGGCCCAAGCCACTGACCAGCGGGCTGCAGCGGGTGGCAGGGTCTCCCTCTGTGGGAGCGATACATCACAGAGCCCAAGCCAGGTGGGCAGGGCCTACCTATTTGGGGCGATCGATCATGGGGCTCCTGGATTGTGGATTGTGAGAGGGCACAGGCTGGGCTGAGGGACCCCCCTCCCTGAGTACTTGAATTTCATGCACCGGGCCTCTAGTTTCTAAATATTATGAGAAAGAAACTTGAGAATATCATCAACCTGGAAAAATGTTTATTCCACATTTGTCTGAATTTGGTTTTGCATCCATCAATTTTTAAACCAATATCTATTCTGGCACAAACTGAACTCTTATTTATTTAGGACTATCATCACAATACTACTTGGGGAGTGCCAGGTAGTATTTAGGAATACTTTAAAAGCCATTTAAAGATCTTTCTCTTAAAAAAGCAAGAAACCACAAATTATCCAAATATGCTTATGTACCACTGGTTTGGAAATCACTGAAATTATACAAATTGTGTTAGGGTTCAGTGTTTATAAACAGTGTTTATTCCAGAAATGGGTCCTGAACAATTGATTACATCATTGCTACTTTCGAGAAATTGCCCGAGGATAAATTCACATTGGCTATATTCAAACACGGCCAAGCTTATGGTTCATTACCTTACCTTTTGTCTCAATGACATTGATGCATTTTCTAACAAACTTGAAGCCCACTTCATTCAGCTCCACTGTTTCAAGCAAAGGAAAACAGAGTTAGATGTTGATGTACACAAGTTTCACCTACCAAGCATTCAGTTATCTTGCTAAGATACTGCAGAGAGAGAACTAGGGGTTTGATTGGTCATATCCAATCACCTTAACTGGAAAGGTCCTTTGCATGGGTGGGGGGGTTAGAGTTTTTACTCTTTATAACACAAAATGCTTTTAGTTAGCCCTCTGCATTATGTCTGCTTTAGGCATGAACAACAACTAATGTGAAATATTAGACTGGAAATGCACACAATTTCTCTATGTGTCTAGAACAAGAAGGATATAATGTGTTTCTTTATATCACTACTGCTATTCCCACCATAAGCTAAGATAAAGAGACTTCCTCAAAGGACACATTTTTTTTTCCAAAATAGGTATTAATTTCATTCCACACAGTGGCATCCATAAACACACTTGCATCAATATTACATATCATTGACGACAGCATTTACTATGAATAAGAGAGCTGGCAGTTTATAACATCAGTAGATCAGCAATTTGACTTACTTTCTTCCTGTTTTGTTATGGGGCTGTGGTAAATCTACAAAAGAAGAGAAACAGAAAGATCCATAGCTGTAGTGAATCATTATAATAAATTTAAATAAAAACCATTAACAACTCTAACAAGAAGGAAAAGTGGGCTAAACAGAATCATCTTTGTCTAGATCTTTAGGAAACAGCTGAAATAATCCCTGAAGATTACATTGGATTTCACACTGCTCATTGCAACTAAAGTTATGACCCTCTTAGACATTTATTTAGGTAAAGCTTGGAGGGTTTTTCCAATGGAGCAAGAGAGCATAAGAGAAAAGAAGTGGATTTCTCATGCATACCTGGGTAATGGGCATGTGATGGTAAAATGTAAACATTCCCAAAACCAGCCTCCCTGTCCCCCAAGACTGGTTAATAGGTGTTTCTCTGTGGAAAGACAAGTGTCCAACTGAAAGAGATCCATGAACTGACAAGATTTTTCTGAGTCATCTTGAACTATACATTTTAATAGCTATGAAAATACCAAAGAAGAGATTCTTGACTCTTCAAGTCTAGCACTGGTTCTGTCTCTACGTCATTATGAAATCTAGGGCATGTCCTTTTCATTCTCTAGACTTCAAAATTCACATATTTAAAATGATCAGAATTAGAGATGTTCCTTCAAGCCTACCAGCCATATAAGGCCCATAAAATTATTCAGTTTGCCCCTGCCAAGGCATTAGGGGTGAGTTAATTAAATGTTTGGCCAAATATAACAGGCTAATTTTTAAGTTGACAATTTTGTATGGCCTGCAAATCTATCCTACCTAATAAAAGGGTAATATGCAAATTGACCGCACCTTTGCTACACCAAGCCACGCCCACCAGCCCAAGCCACGCCTACCAGCGAATCAGGGCGAGTATGCAAATAAACCCAACCAAGATGGCTACAGCCACAGAGAGCAAGGTTTCCCAGGCAACAGAGGAAGCCAAGCTTTCCGCATGCCCTTGCCAGGCCTAAGCCTCCACTCAAGCTACAAAGTTTCAATTATAAAAGGTAAACAAATTTAAACAGAATGGCGGCAGCCACGGAGCTGGAGAGACCAGGCCAGGGTTGCCCACGGCAACGGAGAAAGCAAAGCTTACCGCACACCCTGGCCGGGCCCAGGCCTCCGCTTAAGGCTACAAAGTTTCAATTATAGAAGATGAATTAACCCAAACAGAAATGGCTGCCGGCTGTGGAGCATGCAGGCGGCTTGGCTCCGCTCCAGGCTACAAAGTTTCAATTGTAGAAGGTAAATAAATTCCAGATACCAGGGCCTCCTCTTGGGTCGCCAGGGGTGTGGCCAGCCATCAAACCACCACAGGCCCCTTGCTCAGGCTGCTCCACACCCCAAGGGAACCCCCACCCTGATCCGGGACACCCTTCAGGGCAAACCAGCTGGCCCCCACTCCTGCACAAGGCCTCTATCCTATCTAATAAAAGAGTAATATGCAGATTGACCATCACTCCACCACACAAGATGGCTGCCCCCATGTGGTCAAAGATCCTGCCCCCATGTGGACACAAGATGGCCACCACAAGATGGCTAGCAGGGGAGGGCAGTTGGGAGGCACAGGCCTGAAAGGGAGGGCAGTTGGAGGCGATCAACCCTGCAGGGGAGGGCAGTTAGGGGTGACTGGGCCAGCAGAGGAGGGAAGTTGGGGGCAAACAGGCTGGCAGGGGAGCAGTTAGGCATCAATCAGGCTGGCAGCAGAGTGGTTAGGGGGTGATCAGGCTGGCAGGCAGAAGCAGTTAGGGGCAATCAGGAAGGCAGGCAGGCAAGCAGTTGGGAGCCAGCAGTCCTGGATTGTGAGAGGGATGTCCAACTGCCCATTTAGGCCCAATACTACTGGGATCGGGCCTAAACGGGCAGTCAGACATCCCTCAAGGGGTCCCAGATTGGAGAGGGTGCAGGCTGGGCTGAGGGACACCTCCCCCTCCGTGCATGAATTTCGTGCACCGGGCCGCTAGTATATATATATAAAAAGCCAGCGACTGGAACGTCGTAATGACTGGAATGACTGGTCACTATGACGCCCACTGTGGCCAGCAAACCGGCCTGATTGGGGTATGGGGCTGGCCGGCCAACCTCCCGCAGCCCCTCCCCACAGCCGGCCCCACCCCTGATCTGACTCTCCCACCCCAATTGAGGGTGGGGCAGTCAGCCATAACCCCCATGGCCCTTCCCCCTGGCCAGCCCAACCCCCGATGGGCCCCCACCACCCTGATCGGCCCACAGCCTCTCTCCCCAGCTGGCCCCACCCCTTATCACCCCCCAACCCCAATAGGGGGCGGGGCCAGTCAGCCAGCCTCCTGCAGCCCCTCCCCCTGCCCGGCTCCACCCCCAATCTGCCTCCCACCCCAATCAGGGGCAGGGCCTGCTGTCCAATCTCTTGTCATCTCCTTCCGACAGGCCCGATCTGTGCATGAATTTGTGCACTGGGCCTCTAGTGATGTTATAAATATCCAAATGACCCTTGACAGAAAAAAGGTTACCCACTCCTGCTTTAAGCAAAGCATGCAAAACATGTGTAAGTTTAATAGATTGGTATGTTAAGTAAAGCAGCAACGACATTAGCAATGTTAGGATACAGGAAATAAGCTCTCTATATGCCATCTGTTAGAGTGCTGTAACAATCTTTTCTTTTAAAAGAAACATTTTTGCATATGTGTATATACCCATGAGTATTTGAATGAGAGAGGTTTCCATGCTGGCCCTTGCTGCCACTTTGACAAACAATATATTTGTATTAAGTCTACCATAATCAAGCTGGTAAAGGTCCACATTCAGTGGGCCCATGTTCTAGCATTATTCTCCACAAAAACCCTTCCGTATCCTTCGATCTTTAAAACCTAAAGAGAGAACAATTTCAGGAGAGAGGTTCAAGAGGAAAATGCCTTGCTAAGCCTCCTAGCATCCTCCTAGAGAAACACCAAAGACATGTAATAGTTAAGCTCCAGATTTCTGGGAGGGGAAGGAGAGAGGACAGGTCCTGGACTACTTTCTGGATGGCACTCCTCACGATATCACTTCAGATTTATAGCTATCTTCTTGGTTGCTATAAATGCAATTTGGGATCTGTGCACTCCTGTTTAGATTCCAGGGCACTGAAGACAGCGAAAGAAAACCCTAGAATATATTTCCCCTCCTAGTAAGGTGAATAAAGCAAGGAGATTATACTATATCCAAATACTGTTGAATCTCAATAGCTTTGCACCCACACTTCAGACTAGTTAAAAGCACCTAACACTAAAATATTACACTATGGTTGACAGACTGACTTTCATTTGATTTTTAAAGCAACCCTGCAAGATAGGTAGAAAAGAGATTATTAAAGCCATTTTACTAAAGAGAAGAAAACTGAGTCTCAGAGAGATGAAATGAAATCACTTGCTAAAGTTTATACAACCACTGACTGGCAGAACCATGATCCAAACTAAGCCTTTCATATTCCAACATTATGAAGCTGATATTATTTCATATGTCACCAGAAGAAACCTACTGGAAAGATACTGAAAAGAGAAAATGCTTTTCAATAATTTCTTACTGTTCATATTGGTCTTTATAGAATAATCACTAACCCTTTTAAAGACTCTGTCCTCCTGTGCAAGAAGTTTCTAAATAGAGTGGTACATCTTGGCACACAGGATGGTAATGCCATCTCCTCCACTAGATGTGCCCTTAAAGATAATAAACTGATTTCTGGGAGTAAGAAGGGGCAGCAAAAACAATTTTGAATAAAATCTTAATAAATGCTTGTTCACAGCCATGCCAATTATTTTCAGTCTTTCTATATGAACATATATTAATTATATGAAATGAAAAAGGCTTAGTTTTCTTTACGAAGATCTTGTAGCCACAGCTGCATAATGTAAAACTGGAGCAAGAATCTATGGGCCCTGGATTCTAGGCCCAGCTTTGATGTCTTCTGTAAGGGTGGTCCTAGAGAAGTTCCTCACCTTACTGTTGTTTTTTAATTTATGGGTTTCAGAGTGGGTGGGGAAGAAGGAGAGAGAGGGGGGGATATCAATTTGTTGTTAACTTGCCTTACTTGTTAAAAAAGAGATGGTAAATCAACAAAATTCCTTCTGGCTCTAAAAAATTTGAGTCAGATGGATCTATTACCCTTTAACTGTCCTAGACCCACTTGTACCACTAGAGGGCACTCATACACTGGGCTATGCTGCAGAGGTATTCCCCAGTGTCTGAAGTAACTTACAGGCTCTTTCCCATCCATGGCCTCCATCCATAGCCTTCTATTAGCTTCTGAAAGGGCCTGTAGAGTGATGGTTCCTGGCCTAAGGAAAGAAAAATGAGAAGTTGAAAGCAAAAAATTCATCTGAGAGAATGGAGTCTTGTGATCTAAAGTCCCCCTCAACCCCGGGAAGTGTCACACTGAGTAGGCACAGGCATACAGAACTCAAATTTTTCAAAGTCTGTTTTACTCAGAAAACAACAGAATATTTAGAGAACAGTAACTTTGGGAACCCTGAGGGAGGGGGTATCTTGCCTAGGGTTGGGCAAGAAAATAGGAGGGCAGATGCCAGGACACCTCACCATAATACTAGTATACAGATAAATTGGCCCTATACTGCTTGAGCCAAACTGAGGCTCTCCCTGCCTCTCTCAGAAGCCAGCCATTTGGTCTGAGCTATAGGGGTGAGCATGTTCATCATGGGCACATTCATCTTCAGGAAAGTGGCTTTTCTACTTCCACCACCTAGGATGCCCAGGAGAATTTCCAATTGGCACAGCATGCACAGTGGCTAACTTAAGCAATCTTATGACTTATAATAACTAAGAGTTACTAAATGCTCACTAGGTATCAGGTTCTGTTCTAAGTACTTTATAGGCATTGATTTATTTAATCTACCCAGGAATCCCATAAAGCAGGTACCATAGAGGGTTTTTTGTTTTTTTTAATCCTATTTTACAGAAGCAGTAACTGAGGAATACAGAGGTTACCTAAGTTAACATATTGGGTAACATAGTAGACCAGAATTTGAATTTAGTCATTCTGGCCTAGCAGCCATGTTCTTCCTTAACCACTACACTAGCCCTAACCGGTTTGGCTCAGTGGATGGAGCGTCGGCCTGCAGACTGAGGGGTCCCGGGTTCGATTCCAGTCAAGGGCATGTACCTTGGTTGCGGGCACATCCCCAGTAGGGGGTGTGCAGGAGGCAGCTGATTGATGTTTCTCTCTCATCGATGTTTCTAACTCTCTATCCCTTTCCCTTCCTCTCACTAAAAAATGAATAAAATATATATATTTAAAAAAACCAGTACACTATAAGGCCTTTTCATCATGGCAGAGGGCCTCAATACCAATTTTATTTTACTTACTTGCAAGCTACCTATATCCAGAGATATCCCAAGTTGTTATACTGTGTATTGTATTTTTCAAACTTCAAAAAACAAAACAAATTGGAAATTTGACCATATTATTGCAAGCATAAAGTTTCCTTGCATTCTTTACCTCACTGTGCCATTATGAGAAGCTTGCTCCTCTCACTACTTGTATAAGATGAGACCTCTCTCAAGTCATGAAATGATAAGAACAATGATGAGAGACCTGGAAAAAGTCACTGGGGCTCTGTGGGCCTCTTTCATTATCTATAAGGGTGTTGAAACACACAAGTTGGGAGGTGCTTTCTAGTCCTGATATCATGGGATTCCTGTTCTACCTGCCCTTCCATCTCTTACTTCATTAAAGTACTCCTTAAAAAAGAACACTCTTAAATCATCTTTAAGCAAGAATCAATTGAAAACCAAGACTTAGCTTTGGATAGTGAATTCTTTCATGTCTACCTTTCTCTTAGAAACACCCAACCTTTTGGATATATCTTATGGGGCTAGAAAGTCTAGAAATAAAGGCAGCTATGTAGCTGAATCCTGCAGCCAGAAAGAAGGAAAACAAGCAAATGGGCAACAGACAGAAAAGCAGAAACTGAGGACCAGATATGATATTAAAACCATTCTGAAACTGAGCTTCCCTAAATGGGAAATCAAAAAGCCAGTATGTGTCCTTGCTTCACTTTACAGAGAAGCTGAATAAACAAGTACTATTCAGGAAGCATTTATAGATTTTTAAGTGCTACAGAAAGTCAAATTCAAAGAACAATACTGTTTATGAACAGAATGACAAAGTACTGACATCTAGTCCAGGGTCTTCTATTCTGACCTAAGATAAATCCTTTGCCCTCCCTGAGGTCTCAGTGACCCATCTGGAACAAAAAGGCATACACAGCATATTTGCAGAACAGTGTAGTAATTAAGAGTGCGAGCTTGGAAAGCAGAATGCCTGGATTTAGATCCTGGCTCTACCATTTTGCAGTTATGTAATCTGACTTGTTTACTTTCTCTCTGTCTCGTCTTCCTTTGTAAAACTGGGATAATAATACCCCATACCTCATGTGACTGTGGTCAGGACTAAAGGACATTATCACTTAAAGGGCTGAGAACAGTGATTGGCACATAGGAGGTATTCAGCAAATGTCAGCATTTGTGTTGCTGCTGCTGCAGTTGTTATTGTTATTATTATCATTGCCATTCAAGCTATGATGGGCTATGAGCCTGTGGCTTTAAATATTGGTAGGAACACTAATAAAAAGCTATCCTATATTCCTGAAATGTACTGCAGGGTGTCTGCTGCCTGCTGGGTAGTCCAACTTTGTTCCTTAGAGCAGAATGACTAGCCAGGAAAGCAGACATCACATCCCTCAGAAAACTGCACATGTGCAGAGGAACCACAGCACCTGTTCAATGTTATCACTGACCTTCTATTTCACAGCACAGGTATTTTGCTTACAATACACAATGAAATAAAGTTAAAAAGAACATAGGCTTTGGAGACCTACAGACCAGGGTGTGAGCTCAGCCTTGCCACTATTTGATTTGAGATTAAGTAAGAGAATTTTTTTTAAAGTACCCAATCCGTGGTAACAAAATTCACAGACACATTGAAACTTTAATTCCTGGATTCTAGTCTCAGAAATCCTCAGAAATCCAGGGTAGGAAAAAATAGATTAAAAAATGAACACCAAATTTATTATCTACCATGAGTCATACATAGCATTAGGTGCAAGATACATATACTAGTATATGAATTGTCCTCAGCTTCTAACCTCAGAGTCAAATTATTTGCAACTGCTTTGGGTCCATGGGAATATTAGCTGCAAATACTTAGCTCCCAATTTAGGCTAAAAAGGTAATTAGAATGAAAATAAAGGCAGAAAATCTTTATTTCTTTTAAGCACCTTCATGCTGCAAAGCCAGGAACAGTAAAGGTTCATGAAAGGAAAGCCATAGCAAAAAGTCATTTTTCCCTTCCTACTGTGCCGGTAGCTTTGGGGAACATGAGTGACAGAATCATGGTTACTAGCAACTATGTTTACTATCACAGTCATCTTTGATTAGGACTATCCATTTCTATCCCCCCAAAAATTATCTAGGTTCACAAACAGAAATTTAAAATGGGGAAACTGACCAGTAGTAACTTATTCCCAGACCAAAAAAGCCCTGATCTCTTAGACCCATGGTCGGCAAACTGCAGCTCGCGAGCCACATGTGGCTCTTTGGCCCCTTGAGTGTGGCTCTTAGGCCAGCTTAGGAGTACCCTAATTAAGTTAACAACAATGTACCTACCTATATAGTTTACGTTAAAAAAATTTGGCTATCAAAAGAAATTTCAGTCGTTGTACTGTTGATATTTGGCTCTGTTGACTAATGAGTCCTGACCACTGTCTTAGACTAATCTTTATGAATCCAGTCACTGAAAGTTTTGTTCATATGATATTACTAGAGGCCTGGTGCACAAAATTCATGCACTTGGGGGGTGGTCCTTCAGTCCGGCCTGCACCCTCGCAGTCCAGGACCCCTCGCTCCTCACTGCCCTCCTGCTTGCTGCTCCTTACCGCTCAGCGCGCTGCTCTTTAGCACTGCCACGGAGGCGGGAGAGGCTCCCGCCACTGCCACTGTGCTCACCAGCTGTGAGCCTGGCTTCTAGCTGAGCGGCGCTCCCCCTGGGGGAGCACACTGATCACCAGGGGGCAGCTTCTGCATTGAGTATCTGACCCCTGGTGTTCAGTGTGCATCATAGCAACCAGTTGTTCTGGTCATTTTGCTGTAACAGTCTCTTAGGCTTTTATTATATAGATTATAATTGAACCTCCAGGTTCCTTTCTAGTAATATGATCATTTTGTTAAATTGTATTCTATTACTCAGTACCTATTCCATAGAAGCAACAGACTGAAATAAAATATAGAAGCCTATTTATTGACTGAAATTTGGATCAACCTCCCACCTACATAACATGTGTTTATCCAAAGTAATTTCAAATGCTCTCATTTTAAAATTTAAAGGTTAAATTCCCCTCTTACAAAATGCCTTCAGATCAGAAAAAAAAAGAGGGCACCGAAGAGAAACAAGTAAAACGAAGTCCAAAGTTTGTAAGCCTTGTCTGAAATCAGCAAGTTGATAATCAAACTATTCCACTTGACATAAATATCTGCAAAGTAGGGAAAGTCTGTATGATGTTTGCACCAAGTGGAAGAAAATATTACTCCCCAGTACTATTACCCTCCATCGCATCTAGCTCCTATTAAAATGTCGTCCAGCCCAGTCAATATAGCTCAGTGATTGAGCATCGAGAAATGCACTGAGAGGTCGCTGGTTTGATTCCTGGTCAGGGCACATGCCAGAAGGGGGCGTTCAGGGACAGCCAATTGATTAATCCCTTTCATCATTCTTGTTTCTATCTCTCTCCCTCTCCCTTCCTCTCTCTAAAATCAATAAAAACATATATTTTTTAAAAATGTGTTCCAATTCACTTGTTCTTATATGCTACTAGAGGCCTGGTGCACAAAATTCATGCACTCGGGGGCAGGGGGATCCCTCAGCCCGGCCTGTGCCCTCTCACAGTCCAGGAGCCCTTGGGGGATGTCCAACTGATGGCTTAAGTAGGCAGTTGGACATTCTTAGTGCTGCTGCGGAGGCAGCAGAGGCTCCCGTCACCGATGCTGCGCTCGCCAGCCATGAGCCCGGCTTCTGGCTGAGCGGCATTCCCCCTGTGGGAGCACACTGACCACCAGGGGGCAGCTACTGTGTTGAGCATCTGCTCCCTGGTGGTCAGTGTGCATCATAGCTACAGGTCATTCCATCATTCAGTCGATTTACATATTAGCCTTTTGTTATATAGCAGTGGTCGGCAAACCGCGGCTCGCGAGCCACATGCGGCTGGCCCCTTGAGTGTGGCTCTTCCACAAAATACCACGTGCAGGCGCGCATGTACAGTGTGATTGAAACTTCGTGGCCCATGCGCAGAAGTTGGTTTTCGGCCTGGGCGAGTCTATTTTGAAGAAGTGGCATTAGAACACTCAAGGGGCCAAAGAGCCGCATGTGGCTCACGAGGCGCCGTTTGCCGACCACTGTTATATAGGATATTAGGAGATTTTAAAAAGAATGAGTTTTGTTATCTTGTCCTTTTTGCAACATCGTCAAACACTGATCTTTTGCATATATGATAGCAAATTAAATCCTAGGAATGACTTTTTCTGCCTAGAGCAGGTGAGGCAAAGCTGACTGAAGCTTTCATAGAGAGAACCAACACTGGGCCAGGTCTAACAGGGATCTCTGTGAAGGGTAGCCAGAAGAGCTAAGACAACGATATCAAGAATAGATTTGCTCATTTTCATCAACAAGAGATGATAGAGGAAAAGATCTACCCAGACTCAGCACCTGGTACATGGGACATTGTCAATTCACACCAGCACAGCTTACCTTTCATTAGTTTCTATATCAAAACAGAACCTCTTGTCAATAGACTCCGTCTTCCTTCTCACGCAGTACTTCAGGGTTAAGTCCAAGGGCCCCTGATAGAAGAGAAGGATTAATAGTCAATTTGGGGGGAAAATTCACAAAAGCTTCTGCATTCTGCAGTGTCCTTCGTGTCACTTGGAAGGCATCTGTCAGGGCAGCAAGAGCAATGTATAGCCTCACTGAGAACCTTTGTCCTTTGTCCCTTCAGACGGTAGTTGCAGCAAGATGGCAGATGGTTTCTCCCTGCTCCAAAAATCAATAAATGGCTGAGATGAAAAGAAAATTATATTCATGGTGGGCCATCACTCTTTTCCAAGTGCACTAGATTAAATAGGAAGCTCATTTCACATCATGTAAGTCTTACCTTGTAAGGGAAGTGAAGGAGAAACAGGCTGCCCAGAATGACATTAAGTGTCCAAAATAAACCTTTTGTTAGATGTCTAGGTAGGAAGATTGCTATGATTAAGTGGCTTTCTGCAACCCTCCTTCCATTAAAGTGGCCAATGGAGGAGGGGGAGACAAACATTTCTCTTCCCCACTTCTAGACTCTTGAGGATGACAGGGTTTCCAAAAGCAATGACTCCAAAGATAGGGTAGGAGTAAGGAATTTAATGTGTGTATTAGTTAAGGTGGCATTTGGTATTTCATATGTGCAGAATGGTTTGGCCCACCTTAGTCTTGTGGGCACTTAACAAGGCCAATGAAATCCACCTTTTCCACAGATTAAAATTCCCCAGGCCAACACTATTCAGTTTCCCTCTATTATTTCAACAGAGACAATGTGGTATAGGTAAGAAAAGTAACATTTATTAATCTCCTACTAGGTGCCACATATTACACTAGGTATTCATAAACCAACTTTCTTCATAATCTTTGGAGGAAGCTCAGAGAGGCAAAATGGCTTACCCCAAGTCACCCATGTTGGTGTAGTGAAAATGGCAATAAACTAGGAAGCTTAAAACCTGGGATCTTGTCTCAGTTAAGCCATTTACTAGCTATATGATCCAGGGCAAATAATTTTGACTCTGAATCTTAACTCCAGTCTATTAAATGGGAATAATACTACACACCTTACTGTCTCAAATTCAGAAACACTCCCCAAATGCCAGGTCTATGCCTAAGCACTGTACCATCTAAACTGGCTGGTACAGCCGATAATCCAATTATTTTCTCTCATTGACACACTCAGCCACCAAAAGCCTATTCTTCTGCTGCTCCTGCACTATGCAAACTCAACTCTAAATTCATCATTCAATCTGCCTTCCCTGCCCCAGCACAAGCATTGTTAGTTGCTCAAGATGAGAGTGATTAACAACTGCATTATGTACTCACCCCCCTACTTTAAATTCTGAATTTCCTCACATTTGGTGGCATCATAGCTCAGGGGCTTAGGTCTTGCCCTCCACTCCAGGTTCCCCTGCAACCACCCCCATCAGTGTAAAACTACTCTTATTTCATACATGTATCATGCTCTTTCATGACTCCATAACTTTGCATATACTGTTTCCTCCACCTAAAATGACTATGTATATTATTTGCCTGGTTAAACTCTTGTTCTACAACCTGCAATTTAGTTTGATTTCCTCTAAAATCCTTCCCAAATCACATACATTGCCATTATGTGTTTTCATAATTATATTAAAGCTTTATGTTTTCGTGAATCATTTCCTTACTTGACTGAGAAATCCTCAAGAATGTGGGCAATGTTTTATTTATCTTCATATCTCTAGTACATAATAAACAGCACTCAATAAAAGTTTACTACATCATCATCCTTGCCATTTTTCTAAGAAGAAAAATGATACCAAGCAAAAAGTACTTTACTCAAAATCAAAAAGCTTCTATGCCACCCTGGTCAGCATGGCTCAGTTAGTTGGAGCATCGTCTTATGCACCAAAAGGTGGTGGGTTCAATTCCTGGTCAGGGCACATACTCAGGTTGTGGGTTCAATCCCTGTCAGGATCCATGTTTCTCTCTCACATTTATGTTTCTCTCTCTCTCTCTCTTTCTCTCTCTCTCTCTCTCTCTCTCTCTCTCTCTCTCTCCCCCCCTTCCTCTCACTTTCAAATCAATAAAAAATATATCCTCAGGTGAGGACTAAAACAAACAAACAAACAAATAAACAGTGTTTGGGAAAGTGATCTGTAAAGTGAGCAGCACAACACAAATGGAAGTTGATAGGCTGAAATAATAGGGAACAGTGGTGAGTACCATAGTCAGAAAGAGGGCTAATTCCTCCATCTTCAAATTCAACTAACCATACCTCACAGTGTTACTGGGAGAGTAAATGAGGCACATGATGGAAAGTATTCAGCACCTGGCACACAGCAGACATTCAATACACAGTGGCTTTTTACGATATTATCATTGTCTCATTTATTTGTATTATTTGGATTTCTAGAGAACAAGTTAATGATAGGAACGAAGTCAGAGAACTGACAAGAAGTCATTTCCAACTATAATTGAGGAAAATTCAAGTAATTACTTCCACCTCCCCTCCCTTCATAATGGAAAAACATGTTCCTCTTTCGATTCCATAAGGAATACCATAGGAAAACTATGAAGGCTGTGACAGGACTGCAGTTTTGCAAGCAGCCACTTGATGAAAAGGGAACAGAGGGAGATAAACTAAAAGAAGGGCTTGCTCTTATATGTTAGGAGGATATGAAAGTGGCATTCACTGCCTCTGTCTTGAGTTTTGCACTAGCACCTCTGAGCAGGAGAGAAAGGGCCTAAATGAGCTTACTGTCTGAAAAAGGAACTTTCAAGTCCAGGATTTGGAAAGTAATCCTATGTAATAAAGAGCTAATATGCAAATGGGCATCACTCAACAATGGGAAGAGAGGAATGGGGACCAGCCAGGCAGCGGCCCAGGAGAGGGACAAGCCGCCCACCCCGTGGTTCTGGGTGCCAGCAGCTGTGCCTGTGGCCTGGGAGAGGGACAAGCTGCATGCCCTGCGGTTCCGGGTGCCAGCGGCTGCACCTGCACCTACGGCGTGGGACAGGGCCAAGCTGCTTGCCCTGTGGTCCCGGGCACCAGCGGCTGGGGCTGGGGCCCGGGAGAGGGACAAGCCACTTGCCCCATGGTCCCCAGTGCCAGTGGCTGAGCCTGCACCTATGGCCTGGGAGAGGGTCCAGCAGCCCACCCCGTGGTCCCGGGTACCAGCACCTGCGGCTGTGCCTGCAGCCCGAGAGAGGGACAAGCCACCCACCCTGTGGTCCCGGGCGCCAGCGGATAAGGCTGCAGCCCAGGAGAGGGACAAGCTGCCCACCTGTGGTCCTGGGTGCCAGAGGCTGGGGCTGCGGCCCGGGAGAGGGACAAGCCTCCCGCCCTGTGGTCCCAGGCACCAGTGGCTGTGGCTGTGCCTGCACCTGCAGCCTGGCCCAGGAGAGGGACAAGCTGCACACCCCGCCGTCCCTGGCGCCAGCAGCTGGGGCTGCGGCCCGAGAGAGGGACAAGCCACCTGCCTCATGGTCTCCAGTGCCAGTGGCTGCACCTGCACCTATGGCCCGGGAGAGGGTCAAGCAGCCCACCCCATGGTCCCGGGTGCCAGCACCTGCAGCTGTGCCTGCAGCCCGAGAGAGGGACAAGCCACCTGCCCTGTGGTCCCGGTGCCAGTGGCTGGGGCTCCGGCCCTGGAGAGGGAGAAGCTGCCTGCCCCACGGTCCTGGGTGCCAGTGGCTGTGCCTGAGCCTGCGGCCTGGGAGAGGGACAAGCCATCCTCCCGGCAGTCCCGGGCGCCTGCGGCTGTGGCCCAGGCAAAGCTGCCTGCCCACAGTCCCCTGCAGCTGCGGACGGCCTGGGTGAAGCCAGCCTGGGTCCTGGGTGCCTGTGGCCAGCCAGAGTGAGGGAATTCCGGGTCTCGGGTGTGGGGCAAGGCAGAGGTGGTTAGGGGTGATCAGACCAGCGGGGGAGCAGTTAGGGGCAATCAGGCTGGTAGGGGAGCAGTTAGTGGTGATCAGGCAGGCAGGCAGTGGTGGTTAGGGGCAATCAGGCAGGCAGAGGTGGTTAGGGGCGATAAGGCAGGCAGGCAGAGGGGTTGGCAGTGATCAGGCAGGCAGGCAGGCGAGCGGTTAGGAGCCAGCGATCCCGGATTGCAAGAGGCACTTGGACATCCCCCGAGGGGTCCCGGATTGGAGAGGGTGCAGGCCGGACTGAGGGACACCCCCCCCATGCACAAATTTTGTGCATCAGGCCTCTAGTCCTATCTAATAAAGAGGGAATATGCTAATTGACCTTCACACCATTGCAAAAGATGGTGGCACCAATAGCCAATAAGGAGTGAATATGCTAATTGACTGTCACGCCCTCAACGATGGTGGCGCCCACAGCCACAAGATGGCAGCACCTGGTCCCCTCAGCCCCACCGGGGCGACAGGCATGTAGCAAGTGTCTGCCTCCAGAGTCCCCCAGTCCCTTCAGCCCCAGCTGCCCACAGCCAGCCCGAGGCACAGGCAAGCCTTGAATGGCAGCTGCCCAGCCAACGCCCTAGGGGCAGGCAAGCCTCAGATGGTGGCTGCCCAGCCACCCAGAGCCGGCCTGAGGCGCAGGCAAGCCTCAGATGGTGGTTGCCCAGCTGACGCCCGAGGCACAGGCAAGCCTCAGACAGCGGCTTCCCAGCCACCCAGGGCCACCTGAGACTCAGGTAACCAGGGCCAGCTGAGGCTTGCGCTGCCAGCAGTGGCAGCAGCAGAAGTGAGATGGGGGCATCACCTTCCCCTGATCGCTGGGTCGCCTCCCGCCCCTGAGGGCTCCTGGGCTGTGAGAGGGGGCAGGCCGGGCTGAGGGACTCCCCCTCCAGTGCATGAATTTTCATGCACCGGACCTCTAGTGTAAATATAAAAAGAAAAGAAAGAGACTGCAGGACAGTATTGCTTATAAGCACTTGCCAATCAGGTACATCAGCTCAGTTCCAACAGAAAAGAAACAAGTTCTGTGCTTTGGAATCACATCTAAAAGTGCATTAGCAGTTGGCAGACTGGAAAGTAAGAAAAACTTTGAAGTCATGAATGAGTAACAGGCCCATATGGAAACATGGATGAAGGTTCTGAAACACCTTCATACCATTTGGTACGCTTATTCAGAGTTGCATCCCATCTCTAGTTGACATTCGAAGCAGAGTAACAAAATGTGTGGTTAAAGAACAAAAAAAGCAGTTTTCGGCATCCTGCGACTAAATCTCAATCCTCTCTAATTTTCCATGAACAAGCCACACAAGCAAGATCGTCTATGGAAAGCACCACAATAGAGAAAAATTGACCTAATTACCTTTCTACCTAAATTAGGTCTTCATGTACTACAACTTTCAATGTTAACAAGTCACTATGTCAATTTGTAAGGAATTAAAATACTTAAATAAATATCATCACTAAGACCCTGTCTGAGAGACAATTAAAAGGACACATTGAGCCCCACCAGTGTGGCTCAGTGGTTGACCTCCTATGAACCAGGAGGTCATGGTTTGATTCCTGCTTAGGGCACATGCCCTGGTTGTAGGCTGGATTCCCAGGCAGGGGAGTGCAGGAGGCAGCCGATAAATGTTTCTTTCTCATCGATGTTTCTCTATATATATACCTCTCCCTTCCTTTCTCTAAAATCAATAAAAATATATATTTTTTTAAAAATGAAACATTGAACTAGTTTAGCATATTAATAGTCTATCAGTTTTTATCTTAAGAAATCCTGGAGTATGAGTGTGTGTGTGTGTGTGTGTGTGTATTCCCAAAACTCCTGCAAAGGTAGGCAAAAGTGAGATGACAGAATAAAAGTTTTAGCTCTATGGTCTAACATAACAAACATACACAGCATATCAGATTCTTCCAGGTGAGTAAACTATGTTTTCAGTGTATTAAAGTCATTTGCCACTTTGGGGAGTGGAGGAATGTTTGGAGGGAAGAAGAAGAGGCATTAACTGCTTAAAGATATTTTAGTATTATTACATAGACTGTGAGGAATAGGTTATTCCAACTTTATACAACAGACTAACTCTTTTAAAAAGGAATTTTGGTAAATGATATTTTAAACTGTTGCTATTTAAAAGACTCCTATAATAGAGCCTTCTTAAAAGCAAGACATATTCTCTACCCACAATTCATCCATACATTTGCAAATTTTCTTTGTACAATGTGACAGGCAGTTGTAATAATTTAGTAAACGGTGTGAAAGAATAGAGGCACTTTCCAAAGGCCTGATATAATTAACAGGGATCTTTTGCTCAACTGAGAAGTATCAGGCCCAATGCCAAAGAGAACATATGAAGCCAAGGCTTCACATGACAGTGATGGATTTGGTTCTTTGACACTAAGTCAACATATACTCTTTTCTGAGATGCAGTCACAGATGCATTGCAAAAAATGTGGCACCAAAAAGAACTGACCTGCTTAGCACCAGGCTTCTGCTCCATTGGCGTCATGGTGAGTGTTTTGGTCTCTTTCTCATACTGGCAGTAGTATTTCACCCAGGATATTCCCAAAGCCCCTAGAATGAGAGGCAAAAGTGAGCTAACAAATTAATTTTTGGCTGCATGGTCAGTCGGACCCCAAGATGGAAGTTGTGTATACCTTGGCCTTCAGGGTCATGTTCCAGATACAGCCCTGTACATATGGAGATCTGAACCCTTATCAACTCTTTCCACATCTGCTCTGGCTTGCTCCAAACCACTCATCTTGCCATGTTCCCTGTGAATGCTATTGCATAAGCTGGAAACCTATCATCAGCAAACATTCAATACACAGTGGCTTTTTATGATATTATCATTGTCTCATTTATTTATATTATTTGCCTTTCTAGAGCACAAGTTAATAATAGGAACTAAGTCAGAGAACTGACAAAAAGTCATTTGTGTTTTCAACATTGTATTAAAGCTTTAGGTTTCCATGTCTGATTTCCCTACTTCTCTGAGAAATCCTCAAGAACGTGGGCAATGTTCCTACTTGCCTATAATGTGCCCCATTTGATTGGTGGTTGGGTTCTGCACATTCTATCCCCTAAATGTCTGTCTTTTAGCTGTCTCATAGTCTCCATCTCTTTTAGAACTAAATTAGTCCAACACCCTATTGCTGAATTATCTTTTTCATCTTTTATAAGATATTTCAAGCAAAATAAAAAGTCATAATTTTTCCAATTAATTATTTCAGTGGCCTTCTCTCTGGTTTCCCCCATCTCTGTTCACTCCTTTCTAGTCCATTCTCTACTCTTTTGTTAGAGGAATGTTTTACCTATATAACTCTGTCATTCATCTCATTATAAACCATCCATGATTTTTCCATTATCTGAAAACTCCTAAGGTTGGCCCACAAAGCTCTTCATGTTATGATCATATTTACCTTTTCAACATTGTCTTTTCTAACCCTTCTATCTGTGTTCCGTCTCATTTAATTACTCTCAGTTACCAAATAAATATGTGACCATATAATTTATCAACCATATTCAAGACATATTTAAGAGTGAATGGGGCACCACTGATAATTACATCAGGACAACAGATATAAACCAGGACTATTCTTGGCAAATCAAGACCCTACAAATAAACTATATCCTCACACACCTCTGTGCCCCCATTCATGCAGTGGTATACACCTGGAGTTTTATTTCCCTTTTTGTTTACCTGTCAGGATCCCAGCCATAACATAATTCAAGTTCCAATTCAAACATAACTTCCTCAGTGAAGGTATATATATATATATATATATATATATATATATATATATATATATATATATATATTAATATATTAGAGGCCTGATGCATGAAATTTATGCAAGAGTATGCCTTCCTTTCCCGGCTGCCAGCACCGGCTTCCCTCTGGCACCCAGGACCCGAGATTCCCTCCAGCAGTGGGAACTGGGTTTCCCTCTGGCTGCTGGCAGACACCTGGGACCCAGTCCTCCCTCACAGGCCTGGCTTCATCCGGGAGGTCGTCCGGAAGGATGTCTGGTCTAATTAGCATATTACTCTTTTATTATTATAGATATCCCTTATATATATTCTCAACACATCTATACTAATAATAGGGTAATATGCAAATTGGTTGGGATGCCGTCACAGTAACGACCGATCAGCAGGCTGCATGCACAGCAAGCACGGGTGGGCAGGGACTTGCAGCGTCGGGGATGGGGGTGGCTCCGGCCACGGGTCCGTAGGTGCATGCAGATGCCCCTCTGCCACAGGCCTGGCCTGGGGGCAGAGCCATGGTGGAGCAGCCTCTCCACCGCAGCCCCAGCCGTAGGTCCACAGGCATGCAGAGGTCCACAGGTCTCCACCGCGGCCCTGCCCGGGGGTCCGCAGGCCTCCCCCGACTCCAGTCTACCTCTTTGGGGAAATCCATCGAGGAGCCCCAGATGGGTGGGTGGGGCCTACCTCTTTGGGGTGATGGATCGCGGGGCTCCTGCACTGTGACAGGACACAGGCCAGGTTGAGGTACCCGCCCCCCCACCCCGAGTGCACAAATTTTGTGCACCGGGCCACTAGTTTCATTATAATTTTTGATATGCTTGTCCATCTTCCTCATCAAAAATGTGTACTTCTTGAGGGCAAAAACGAAGGTTTTTCTTTCTTTTTAATTTTTTTTGTATGCCTAATGTACTGAACATTGTCTGGAAAAAAGAATGCTCAGTAAGCATACATTCAACTGAGTAGCAGTGCCATATCCATTTGACAAATTAGAAAACAGGGACATAGAAGGATCATATAGCTAAATATTATTAGAGCCAAGATTATAAACCCATTATTCTGTAGTTTTTTATAATATTACAGTGGTTCACAACCAGGGGCAATTTTCCCTCCCAGGGGACAGTTGGCAACATCTAAAGACATTTCAGATTATCACACCTAGGGAGTTTTTAAAAAATAAAGTGGGGATAAATGCTGCTAAACATCCTATAATACATAGTATGCCCCCCTCAGAACAAAGAATTACCGATCCCAAAGTGTCAATAGTGCTGAGACTGAGAAATCCTGCATGGCAGAGTTGAAGGAATGAATCTGACAAATGGAAGAACACATCTTTGAAAACCATAAAAAGTTAATTGCTCTAAGAGAGGAAAAGCAAAATAACATCACTGCTACGATACTATGCTTTGTGTATTTAGTGGTTTTTGCCATGGGTAACCTCTGGGTAGCCTCTTTTTCCTACTCTCCAGGTAGAATAATTCTGGGCAGGGAATAAAATCACAGGCTTTACGGGCATTAGGTCATAGTTCATAAGGAAAATCAAACTGTACATACAGTTTCCATAATGTAATTTAGGAGGCAAGAAAATGTGAATCATCTGCAATGTTTGGTGAGTGGATAAGTTAAAACATTTTCCTTGGCTATCAGTGAACAATTGCCTTGCCCACTGAAATCACAATGGTTATTTAGTGCTTTACAGGCAACCATGTAATCCTAAGGCAGTGGAAGGTAGAGTATGGAGGTAGGAGCATAGGTTTTGACTTTTCATACACATGAGTTTACTCTTAGGCTGTTACTTGACAGTTGGCTGACTTTCAACTAGTGATATGTCTAAGCCTAAGTGGCCTCATGTGAAAAATGGGTATGACAAAGTGGTTTCAAAGATTAAATGAGATACAGTACTTGGAGCATTTAGTAGGTATAATAAATATTATTTTTCTGCCTCTGTTCCCCTATCTCCTTTTTTGCCACAGTAAAAGAGTCATTAAAATGACTAAGTGATTAACAATCCCCATTTTGAATCTCAGAGAAAACCTGCGGTCTTTTTTTTTTAAAAAATGTATTTTATTGATTTTTTTTACAGAGAGGAAGAGAGAGGGATAGAGCTAGAAACATCGATGAGAGAGAAACATCGATCAGCTGCCTCTTGCACACCCCCTACTGGGGATGTGCCCGCAACCAAGGTATATGCCCTTGACCGGAATCGAACCTGGGACCTTTCAGTCTGCAGGCCAACGTTCTATCCAATGAGCCAAACCGGTTTCGGCGAAAAACTGCGGTCTTATTATCCCAGAGCCTTTGGAAAACAATTCCTTAACCTTCCCCTCAAATTTATCCTTCCTTTTTATTTTTACTATTCCCAGACTTCTCTCCAAAGAGGTATAGTTCTCAGGGGTCTGTGATCATTATTGGTGCCTGAAGTTTGGAAGGGCGAAGAAGCAGTAGGTGACTGCCTACTTAAAACCAGTGGGTATCCCTGTATTCCCACTTACATTTCTCTTGGGTATAGAGATAGCCTTCAATTGTTGGCTGTCCTGGAAGTTTGCAAGTCTGTGGAGCCTCTTTCATCCTTTTCTTAAGTTCTTCCATCTCTTCTCGGGTACTAGAGAAATGATTTCTTGTCTGTCAAGACATTATCATTATAATCATCATCATTATCATAAATAAGCAATTTTTGGTCAGAGACCCACAGTTTTCTTAG
Organism: Ia io; assembly: GCA_025583905.1. Taxonomy (NCBI): domain Eukaryota; kingdom Metazoa; phylum Chordata; class Mammalia; order Chiroptera; family Vespertilionidae; genus Ia; species Ia io. The sequence continues at coordinate 52,910,173 of JAJQQW010000001.1, forward strand.
CTCTTATCATATGTTACAACATAGCAAAAAAACAAGTGTTGAATGCCATAAAGACTAGAAAACAATTTTATGGAGTTGAACAGCAGTAAAGACTAAAAGAGCAACAAACATAAATAGCAATGTACCCATAAAACCACATTTGGGAGATTATTTTTTTCTAATAGGAATCACATAAGACTCAAATAAATAAGGGCTCTTAGAATTCTGAGCATGAGACTGACCACTGCTTCACCAAGAGAGCAACTTCTGACTTCTGCCTCAAGTAAAGTTACTGCCTACTGAACTCTGATATAAATTCTGACCATTAGAATAAAATGTATGAAAGGATGCTTATTTTGAAGATAGGTGAACAGAAAACCTATGTTTTCATAACCATGAATAACAAAAAGAAGTAATATTTTAAAAATTCAAAACTAAAACACAGTGGCAAAACACAATATGAAATGTGGAAATGAAAATCATTAGAGGTCATTAGCATTTAATTTCAAGATTTTCACATGAGAAGAGAAAAAATGGCGACTGAACAGGTAGACCTGTCATGCACCAGGGCCATAAAGAAAATACAACTAATTTGGAGCACATTCATCTGGAATTACCAACTGAGGTCCAGCTGAGGAGGAGACTTACATCAAGGGAGGACAGAAAACACGTGGAGACATGTAGGAAGGGTGAGGTCACTAGAGGAGCTGACCCAGTTCCCAGGGGCAGCAGGCCAGCGGGGCAGAGAGAGGAAGGAGCACTGGGTTACAGGAGGGTCTTTTCCCTCAGAAGATAGAGGCTCGGAACCCAGGCTGGTATCCACGGCCTGGAGCACCAGAGCCAAGACTTGAGGCCCACATAACATCTAGCCATGAAAGGTGGCAGGGTTGCTGGCTGCGGTGGAGTCTGGAGTAGGTAGGTCTGAGGCAGTTGGAGAAAAAGCCTAAGTTTCATTTTGTTGTGTTTTTTTGTTGTTGTTGTTGCTGTTTTTTAACCCCAGAGCACAGAAGTATTCATTTGCAGCTACTCACTCGAGACTTGGGTGCAGGAAGGTAGGTGTGGACTTGAGGTGCCTAGGGAGAGGCTGGAGTAGAAGCATTACAGGGAGATGTGGAAAAGCAGCAGCCAGGAGTATTTCATCGTAGGCCCCCAAAACTAAAGGGCCATTTTTGCTGAGAGGAACTAGCCACTCCCAGTAGCCGAATGGCAGGAAAAAAAAAAAAAGCTGCCCTAGGTTATACACCTGTCCCACTGTCAGGATCCCTCATGCCAGACCGTGCATTTTGACCTTTTCAGAGGAAATAAAAGCAAAGGCCAAGCCTATGGGTTTGAACAATCTCAGGAGCATTGGTGACTGGATTAGAGGAGGGGCCACCCACCCCACTATGCAGTAACCAGACTGGTTACTTTCCCTGCACAGGAGAGCTAATAAAAACTCCAGGTTTCCAGCCAACCCCGCTGGTCTCCATACAAGGATCTCTGCCTAGCCTAGGGCAGAGTAATATTTTGGGCCACTCACGGAAGAGTAGCTCTGGGACTGAGAAACACACCCATCACATTCCCTGGAAGCTAAACAGCACCTCCCCCACCTAAAGCCCTTTCAGAAACAGACTTTTTAGTGATTAAGATTGACAGCTGGCTAGCAGGCAAAGGCAGGCAGAAGTGGAGCCCAGGGAACCAGGGAAAGTTTGCTGACTCAGCCCTGCGTCCTATGCTGCTAACAAGCCTATGTTAGAGGGCAGATTGGCCCCTCCTGCATGCAGCCAAGGCCTGTAGAGACAGATACAAAAGGTGCATATGGACACTTGGAGTTTCAAGCAGGTTGCTGAAAGCCAAAGGAGGTCAGTTTCTGACAGTGGTTAGCACCCAAATACCTCACAGGAAGTCCAGAACTGGCAGACAGAAGGGTGGGGTCCAAAGAGAGTTCTCATGGGACACTAAACTTGGCTGAAACAAATGCCACTTCACTTTTTTTTTCTCCCTTTTTTTAATTTTTCTTTTTTCCTCCCTTTTGTCTTCTCTTTCTTTTTTCTTTCCTTTCCTTTTTCCCTTCTAACATTTATCTTTATCTAACTGCTTTATTGATTTGTTATTATTCTAGTCTCTGTTTTTTCCTTCATATAGCTAATTTTCCTCTTCCCTTTTTCTACTCAACTCTTTTTTTTATTCTATTTTTTTCTCTTTTCATTCTCTCTTTTCCTTTTCTCCTGCTTTCTTGTCTTTTTACTTTTTCCTTGTTTTAGGTCAATGTGCTTTCTCCTCTAATTTATTTTTCAAAAATTTTCTTGTATTTTATTTTCATTTATCTCCCTCCATTATTTTAAACCATTTTCCTTCCCCTATTACCCTAATACTTTATTCTTATCTTATTTATTTCAGCTCTGCATCTACATATTCCATACCCCCCTTTTTCTGGTTGTTTTTTTGTTTGTTTGTTTGAGCTTTGTTTGTTTGCTTTGTTTTGTTTTCTCCTCATATTTTTCTTTCTTTTTTTTTCTATCACTATTGCTCTTTTCTCTTTTGCAATTCTCTATTCTCTGGTGGTTGCTTTTGTTGGTGCTGTAGGGGTCTTGTGTGCATTTTTATTTTATTTCTTCTGTTTTGTGTTTTGTTGTGTTGTATTTTATTCCATTCAGTTAGCATCTCCACAACAGCTCACAAGATGTGGCCAGGGGTGAGCCACATAGCCAGCAGCCTGAGAAGAGACTCCATCCATGAACAGGATAATAACATTTAAGACCCAACTACAACATGAGAACCCAAATCACTCAAACAAGGGGGAGTCCTAGAGGACCCAGATCAGGAGATCTAAGAGAACACACAACTGGGTACCATAAAATACCTACTACATAAGACCACCCCACACAATCTGGGAGGCATAGCAGTTTGATCTAATACATAGAAACAAAAACAAAGGGATAGCAAAAATGGGAAGACAAAGAAATAACTTTCAAATGAAAGAAAAGGAGGAATTGCCAGAAAAGGAACTAAATGAAATGGAGGTAAATAATTTGTCAGATAAAGAATTCAGAGTAATGGTAATAAGGGTGGTCAAACAATTCAATTAGACCTACAAGCAACTTAATGAGAACTAAAAGGGTCTTAATGAGAGCTAAACCAACATGAAAAGAGAGGTTGTAACAATAAATAAGAATCAATTGGAAATGAGGAATGACATAGCTGAAATAAAGAACACCCTAGAAGAGTGGTCGGCAAACTCATTAGTCAACAGAGCGGCAAACTGCCAACCACTGCCCTAGAAGGATTCAACAGTAGACTAGAAGAAGCTGAGGACTGAATCAGCAAATGAGAAGACAATGTAGAAAAAAACAAAACCATTCAGAGCAGCAAATGGAAAAAAAAATTTTTAAAGCAAGAGGGAGTCTAAGGGAACTTTGGGACAACATGAAACATAGCAACATTCACATTGTAGGGGTACCAGAAGGAGCAGAATCTGAGAAAGGAATAGAGGACCTGTTCTAAGAATGACAGGAAATTTCCCTAAATTGGGGAAAGAAAAAGTCACTCAAGTTCAGGAAACACAGAGTGTCCCAAACAAGTTGAACCCCAAAAGATCCACACCTAGGCACATTTTTAAAAAATATTTTGGTAACTATTTTGATAATTATTTTTTTATTTTTTCTTTATTGATTAAGGTATTACATATGTATCCTTATCACCACTTGCTCCCCCACCCCCCACTCATGCCCTCACCCCCCTGGTGTCTGTGTCCATTGGTTAGGCTTATATGCATGCATGCAAGTCCTTTGGTTGCTCTCTCCCCCTTACCCCCACCCTCCCCTACCTTCCCTCTGAGGTTTGACAGTCTGATCAATTAAAATGGCAAACAATAAAGTCAAAGAAAGAATCTTAAAGGCTGCAAAAAGAGACAAAGTTACCTACAAGGGAGCTCCCATTAGACTGTTAGCTGACTTCTCAAAGAAACACTTCAAGCCAGAAGGGAGTGGCATGAAATAGTCAAAGTATCACATGATCTCACTCATATGTGGAATCTAATAAACAAAATAAACTTATGAATAAAATAAAACCAGAGACATAGAAGCATGGAACAGACTGATGGATTTCAGAAGGAAGTTGGGGGTAGGGGGTGGGAGAGAAGTGATTAACTGGGGAAAATATATGCATATACTCATCAGCCATGGACACAGATAATAGAGTGGTGAAGGCCTGGAAGGGGAGGATATGGGGTGGAGGAGGTCAGTGTGTAAAAGAAAAACGCAAACAAAGGGGACATCTGTAATACTTTCAACAATAAAAATAAAATTTAAAAAAATGATTGTCACATGACAGTGACAAAGGTGATCTGAGCTACCCTATCTAGTTGGACCTATTCTAGTCACTGTCCTCTAAATGAGTTAACCATATATATTAATGCAAAGGCTTCCTAAACTCATACTTGTCAAGCTATATTTGAAGGAAGATTCAAACGATTAACCTGGTTATAGGAATACTTTATAAATCAGGAAAAGATAAGGGCTCTCACATTCTGGTGAAGAAAATTCCCCAGTAATAAGAGTCCCCAGAAATAAAAACAACAACAATAGCAACTGTTAAGTCAAGATCCTCCTAAACAAACAAGTCCAAATTTATTTCCACTGCCACTTACCAACCATTTTCATCTAAAAATACACCTATAAATTTCATGTAATGAAACAACTAGCTCAAAGTCACTGACTCAGTGATGCCTTCTTTTACCATACTAGTTGGTCAATTGTTAAACTCTCTGTACATCTTTGAAATTTTTGTTCTTAATTTTATTATAGCATTTATCAAAAGGCATTATGAGTTATCTGTGGTTATGTCTCTCTGCACCAAGAGACTGTATATTCATTGAAGACAGAAAAATTAACATGTCTCATTGTATGTTATAATACCTGGCACACCATATATATATATATATATATATATATATATATATATATATATATATATATATATATATGTATATATATATATATATATATATATATATATATATATATATTCGTTATATCCACAAGCATTCATTAAATGTGACATAAATAAATAAATAAGAAAAAAATGTGACAAGAATGAGAAGGCTATGTCTATGCCCATCTATAAGGGCCAACATGGGGAAAAAAAGTAGAGAAAACCATTAAAAATAATCTAGTTAACTCTAGTAATAAGTAGTGGAAAAAAGGAAGGGGGGGGGAAATGGGCATTCATTGTAATAAAACCCACAATGAGAGTGTCTTGACTGATAAGCAGGAAAGTAGCATAAAACCTGTGCACAAACAAGCCAATAACTGAATTCTGATCTGGGAGAAAGATAGCAAATTAACAACTCTTAATAAATATTGGATAGATAGAGTTGTCAGTGGGTGGAAGGGTGGGTTTGAGCAACAGTCAGCGCCAAAGACAGGGAAGAGCTAATAATGGAAGAGCAAGAACCATCCAGTACACTAAAATATCTGTGCTCTGCACCAGTGTGTCTTGACAAATTGGCTGGGGTGCAAAAACCTAGAATTTGAAAGTCAAGGTCATCAGGGTTTAAATCCAATTGTAATGCAGAGTCAAGTGAAAAAAAACACATACAAACTTACATTCTGCAAACTTAGCTGGAGCTTTTGTTTGTAAGGGAGGAAATCCTGTGTGAGCTCCACAGTCAAGTTGTTGGAAATGAAGAGGCTATGGAGAAAGGCCAAGACCTAGGGAAAACATGTGAAAATATCTTTATCACCAGTGCCTTCTCATTGATCAAATAAAGAAAACAGAAGCACAGAAAAGAAATTCCACACCGTGTTTACCCAGTATAGTCTTAAAATCAGTCATGCAAACACAAACATGTCTACACATAGCTATTGTCTTACCAGCTTAAACATTTACACTGAACTCAGTTCCAGAAAATAAGGACTACTAACAAATTTATTCATTCAGATCCTTTTCAGATAGCATATAAAACCATTCATAATTTTGACTGCATGGAGACAGACGGTGTCTTTTCTCTCTAAATGCTAAGGATTAGCACAGAGTAGGTACTCAATAAATATTTGTTGAATAGGTAACTAAATAAATAAATGAATAAAGTAAGCATCTGTATCTTTATGAAGACTGCCATAATGCTAAAGAATTCAAAGAGCCTAAACCCAATTTTAAATTAGAAAAGTTTTGAGGGAGTTGCAGAAGACAAACAATAAATAAAATACTTTAATGCCCGAAATGTTCAACCCCATTAAAAATCAAATATACATAAATAAAAACAAAAATATATGAATTTTATCTATCACATATAAACATTTGAAAAATAATGCTCAATGCTGGCAATAGTAAAGTATAATAAAATTACTAAAAATTGCTATATAGTTTTTAGAAAGTAAACAGGTGAGCACAAATAAAATGCACACACACCATATACATATAAACACATATGTATATATAAATACAAATATATATGTATACATACATAAGCACATACAAAACTATGTATATAAATGCATGTGTATATATAGTACTATGTACATATATACACATGTATATACATATACATGTGTATATATGTGTGTGTGTGTGTGTGTGTGTGTATCACACACAATACTATAAACAATCTTCCTGTTTCTTTCCCAAGCTTTCCCATCTCAGGAAATTACAACACTACCCAATCAGTCAATCAAACCAGAATGTAAAGAATAATATCTGATTTCCATTTCACTCTCAACTCAATACAATCTATCAATAATTCCTGTCAGTTTTGTTTCCAAATATGTCTCTAATCCAGCCATTGTTTTCTATTTCTACTACCACTATTCTATCCCAAACCAACCTCTTCTTTTGCTTAAAGCACTGCACTAACTGGTTTCTCCACTAACAATATTGGCTTCTTCCAAGCCATTCTCCATATAATAATATCAGCTCATATTATATCCTGCTTAATACCCATCAGAGGTTTCCCTTAACCTACAATCCAAACACCTTACCATAGCTAGTGGTCCTATGCCTTCCTTTCAGATATTATTTGCTGCGATTCCCTTATATCTCACCAGTATTTCATTCCTTCATTACACCATTCTTTCCTAAGTTAAGGACTGCGTATGTCTGTGTTTCTATGCCTGGAATGTTCTTTCCCCATTATTCACATTGCCTCACCTTTGCTTTCTTTAGATCTTAATGACAATTTCAGAGGCCCTCCTTGACTACTAGATCTAAAGTAGCTGCCCATTTTTGTTGTTTTAGTGCTTATTACAACTTACAATTATTTTATTTATGTACTAGAGGCCCGCTGCACAAAATTTGTGCATGGGTAGGGTCCCTAGGCCTGGCAGGCAATCAGGGCTGATTTGTGGGGCGACCGGTGGGGTGATTGGGAGACCCCCACCAGCACCCGCCTTGGCCAGCCTGGTGCCGCCCACTCATCACCCCGCCCTCCACTGCCACTGCTGGTCACCTCCTTCTGCAGGGCGACCTTCAGGGCGATTGGGGGACCCCTGCTGGCACCTGCTTTGGCCGGCCTGGGGCCCAAGGGCAGCTTCTGTGTTGAGCGTCTGACCCCTGGTGGTCAGTGCGCATCATAGCAATGGGTCGTTCTGCCGGTAGTTCCACCATTCAGTCAATTTGCATATTAGGCTTTTATTATATAGGACTAGTGGCCCTGTGCATGAAATTTGTGCATGGGGGGAGTGTCCCTCAGCCCAGCCTGCACCCTCTCCAATCTGGAACCGCTTGGGGGATGTCCGACTGCCGGTTTAGGCCCGATCCCTGTGGGACATCCCTCTCGCTATCCAGGACCACTGGTCCCTAACTGCTCATTTGCCTGTATGCCTGATAGCCCCAAACCACTCTGCCTGCTGGCCTGCTCACCCCCAACTGCCCCCCCGCCAGCCTTCTCGCCCCCAACTGCCCCCCCTGCTGGCCTGATTGCCCCCAACTGCCCCCGCCAGCCTGCTCACCCTCAACTGCCCCCTGCCAGCCTGCTTGCCCCCAACTGCCCCCCCTTCCAGCCTGATCACCCCAACTACCCCCCATGCCATCCTGCTTGCCCCCAACTGCCCCCCCTGCCAGCCTGATCACCCCAAACTGGCCCCCCTGCTGGCCTGCTCACCCCAATTGCCCTCCCCTCCTGGTCTGATCACCCCTAACTGCCTCTGCCTCGGCCCCGCCACCATGGCTTTGTCCAGAAGGACATCCAGAAGGTCTCCCAGTCTAATTAGCATATTACCATTTTATTAGTACAGATATTTTTCCTTCCCTTTGGTCTACTGACATGAGACAGTAGTATTCATAATGACATAAACTGAGTCTGCCTTGTTCACTATAGCATAACCAGTGTTTAGCACAGTGCCCAACACATAATAGAAGCACAATAAATGTTTATGGGATGAATGAATAAATACTTGTTTGCACATATACATAAACAGACATATGTAAATGACAGATACACATAAACACAGATGCATATATTAGTTTGCAATATATGCATGTTTATGCACATAGGTATATACACACCCAACTCTACAAGTACATGGGTATATGTAGATATAGAAAAAATGTAATAGGTACATAGAGAACATGGGAAGAAAATGCCACAATATTAACAGTGATTATCTCTATATGGGGAATTTTGTTTTTTGTTTTGTTTTTCTTATAATTTGTTATAGCTTTTCTGCAATAAGAACACATTTGTTATAACAAAAAAGTTGTTAAAATTCAACTGTCAAATCAAAGCACACCATATTTTATAACAAATTAAGGAGATTTAAGTAAAGAAAAAGTTAAAGAAAATAGAAGTAAAAATGTTAGAATGGAAAGTCATTGAGTACACGGGACATGAGTTCATAGCACAGTGCCTGGGATATGATGAGTATTTTAAAAGGCTTTATGAAAGCATGAGAGGAAGAAAGAAAAAAGAATAAGGTAAAAAGAAAGGAGACAGAGCCTGTCCAATGTAGCTCAGTGGTTGAGCATCAAGCCAGGAACCAAGAGGCCACCATTTAGATTCCCAGTCAGGGCACATGCTCAGGTTGTGGGCTCCATCGAGGATGTTTCTCTCTCATCTATCTCTCTCTCCCTCTCCCTTCCTCTCTCTCTAAAAAAAATCAATAAAAACGTGTGTGTGTGTGTGTGTTTTAAAGGGAGACAGCAAAAGCCAGGGAGCGCAAGAACAAGAAAGGAAGAAAAGAAAGAATAAGCATAGCTAGAGACAAAAAATGGGTGAGGGAAGATTCATTTTTAAACAGGGACTATCTTTCACATTCTTCGAGGTTCCAATTTTATGATCAAAGTTCTCTGTATTTACCAAGCATTTGGTAAATATTTTTAGGGCATTAACCAACAGATAGAACTTACCGGCTCCACAATATTGAACTTCTTGGACTCCTGCACTTCCTGTATTTGATAAACATAATCAAGGGAGGACTCGAAAAAAATGTGCCTCTCCTTGTCCACCTGCAGGTCTGCCTGTATAAAAAGGGTAGCAAATGTTACAAATCAGCATAGTCATTCATGCAAGTCAGTGCTTATGGGATCAACAGAATGCTAGAGCTAGAGAAGTTTTTAGCCACCAAATAGTGATCTTATTTCTTTGTTTTACAATTAGGGAACATGAAGCCAAGAGATAAAACATGATTGACACAAGACTTCGGTTTCTGGTCCTACAAGTAAGAAGCCTGTAAGTTGTCATGCCCATTGTCATTCAAGAAAAAAGCTAAACAAGGTAAAAAATCAACAACTCCTCTTAGATCCAACAGAGAATAGAAATCAGAGAGAACAATGTCTCAAAAACTGTATAGACATTTGAATATGGAGAATCAAAGCTGTTGCTGCAGCCTATATAAGATATTTAAGAACTCTCTAGTAGGTCCAAGATGGTGGCATATGTGAACAGTGAGCTTGCACCCTCCCCAAAACACATCCAATGTACCCCTATATTTACAGAAATTCCTCCTGAAAGACAACTGAGAGCCTTTTTTCAATAGATTCTGCATAAGAAACAAGAGAGAGAGAGAAAAGCGGGGAGGGGGGGTGAGATAGAGAAAGCGGAGGAACCACGAAAGCTCTACAGAAGCTGAGGGAACAGCCCAGGACCAGAGGAACTGGCGCACATCATTATTTACAGGTCCTAGGCATGTGGATAGCAGATGGAAGCTCCATCCAGGTTCTATGGCCAACCTGCAGGCGCTGCAACACATCCTCAGCCACCATTCCTGGAGCTAGATCCAACAGAAGAAGGAGGGCATGATAGCTTGCATCAAAGGAGCGTCTTCGCTCAGAGACTGATCCAGCAGGTGTGGCAGGGTTATGTTTCAGTGTTATGCTTCACCCATTGGGATGCACATACATGTGGCACTCCTCTGCCTGGAGAGAATAGAGAGGTAGCAAAAGACTGTGGTCCCTGGTTATAGGGATGTCCTATCTGGAGGAAGTGCAGAGATAGTGGGGCACTGCTACTCCTAGAAAGAGAATGGAGCTGGTAAATCGGCTGTGGTGCCAGCACACAGAACTGCCCCATCAGAGAAAGTGCAGAGATAGGGGGGCACTGCTGCATGCACACATGGGGTTTCTCTACCCAAAGAAAACACAGATCTGGTAAAACCTTGCAGATCAATGCAGAGTGAGTGGGGTGCTGCCGTGCATTTGGGTAGGGCTGCCAAGCCAAGAGAAGATAAAGAACTAACAAAGTAAGGCTATTTGTACACACAAGGCTGCCCTACCAAAAGAAAGGGTGGTGCTAATAAGTGGTTGCGATACAAGAAAGCAATCATGCAGAACAGCCCAGCACAAATAATTAAAACAACAGGACATGATGAGCACACACAAAATAGTCCCTTCTATCATGCAGCCCTCCCCATATTAGAAAGGCAAGAAAGCACACACACACACACACACACACACACACACACACATACACACCAGGCTACCCAAATCAGAACCCACTCCTTCAGGCCATGTGAAACAATACGTATTGCAGGCACCTACCCCAACTACAACCAGCAAGCTCAAAGTATACAACACACAAACTAACAGGGACCACTATTTCAAGAACGGGAAAGGTAACTAACTATTCAAACCAACTCAAAGGCACAAACACAGAAAGTCAAACAAAACGGGGAGACAGAAGAATATACTCCAAATGAAGGAACAAGAAAAAACTCCAGAGGAAAATCCTAATGAAACACAGTTAAGTAATTTGCCAGATAAAGAATTCAAAGCAATAGTCATAACCATATTCAATGAACTTGAGCGTAGAATAGAACTCAGAGAGCACTTGAATAGAGATAGAAAATGTAATAATCAATCAGAGATGAAGTATCCAATAACTAAAGTGAAGGATCCTACCTAATAAAACAGTAATATGCAAATTGACTGCACCTTTGCTATGCCCAAGCCACGCCCACCAGCCAAGCCACGCCCACCAGCCAAGCCACGCCCGCCAGCCAATCAGAGTGAGTATGCAAATAAACCTGACCAAGATGGCTGGTAATTTGCATACATAGGCGCCCTGAGCTGACCCCCTGCCACCGATTGCAGGGAGCTGGGTGTCCTCTCTGGCTCCAGGCCAAAAGCCCCCACCAGGGGCTTTTGGCCTGGTGCACGAGCGGACCCCTGCCATCGGAGGCAGGGAGCTGGGTATCTGTTCCAGCTCCAGGTGGGGGCTTTTGGCCTGTTGCACTAGCGGACCCCCTGCAATCGATCCCAAGAAGCTGGGGGTTGCTTTGGCCTGGTACACCAGTGGACCCCCTGCTACTGATCACCTGGGCAGGGAGCTGGGGGTCTGCTTTCGGCCTGGGCAGGAGCGGAACCCCTGCGATTGATTATAGGGAGCTGGGGGTCCGCTCCTGCCCAAGAGGCTTTCCGTCTGGGCAGGCCTGGGCAGGGGCTGAGCCGGTGATCAGAGGGAGCTGGAGTTCCCCTTCCCAGGCCTAAAGCTTCAGCCAGAGACTTTAGGCCTGGGCAGGGCACAGCCGGTGATTGGTGTGAACTATAGAGGAAACACCTTTTCTGACTGCACATTGGCTAAGCTTCCTGTATGCCACTGGTAATATTCATAGTAACTTGTGTAATAAGAATCCAAAAAGGTGATCTAGGGTTTTTCCACCACACTTCTGGAGAAAAAAACGAAGGTCCGCTGCTGGAGGGGCTAAGAAATATCATATCCTGCCCTAGCCGGTTTGACTCAGTGGATAGAGCCTCAGCCTGCAGACAGCAGGGCCTGGGTTTGATTCTGATCAAAGGCATGTACCTAGGTTGCAGGCTCCTCCCTCGCCAGGGCCCAGATCAGGGCTCATGCAGGAGGCAACCAATCAAAGTGTTTCTCTCTGTCTTTCCCTTTCTCTTCCACATTCCATAAAAGTCAATGGAAACATACCCTCAGGTGAGGATAAAAAATAAATAAATCCATATCCTATGAATGACACATCTTGAAAATGCCTAAAGAAAGTTGTCATTTTTTCTTGGTTAAGGGACTGGAGTCCGTGTTGATGAAAACACCTTGGTGGCTGTGGTGACTGACAGTGGCTGCAGCAGTGGGGTGATGGGGCTGGTTCCTTTCCCTGACCAGCCCGTTTGCCTCCCACAAAGGGAGGCAAGACTGCAGCTTAGGTACACTCCTTGTGGGGCGCAGGCCTAAGCCGTCAGTAGGACATCCCCTGAGGGTTCCCAGTATGTGAGAGGGGGCAGGTTGGGCTGAGGGACCCCCGACCCCCAGTGCATGAATTTCGTGCACCGGGCCCCTAGTACATTATAAAAAAACAACAGCAGCTTTATTAACCCTTTGCACTCACTTGCTTTTTTCTCGATTCCTTTAATCTAATGCTAACCATGTCGAGTCACACTCGAAATCCGAGTGCAAAAGGTTAATACAAAAGGACAGATTAGTGAACTGAAGGCAAAATAATGGAAATTATCCAATCAGAAACAAAATGAAAATAGACATTTTTTTTTTAAACTGAGGATAGTATAAGAAATCTCTGAGATGCATAAAGCAACCTAACATTCACATTATGGGGATTCCAGAAGGAGGGGAAAGAAAGGGGGAGCAAAAAATTTTTTGAAGAAATAATGGCTGAAAACTTTCCTAATCTAGGGAAGGAAACATATATTAATGTCCAAGAAGCATAGAGAGTCCCAAACAAGATGAACCCAAAGGAAAACAAAACAAAGAAAAGGAAAAAAAAGATGAACCCAAAGAGACCCACACCAAGATATCCTGTATAATAAAGAGCTAATATGCAAATGATCATCACACCCTCACACAGTAACAGCTCAGACACTCAATACTGGGGAGAGAGGAATGGGGACCAGCCAGGCACAAATGAGCTTGCAAGAGAGGAATGGGGACCAACCAGGCTGCAGCCCAGGAGAGGGACTAGCCACCTGCCCCGCGGTCCTGGTTGCCAGTGGCTGGGGCTGTGGCCCAGGAGAGGGACAATCTGCACATTCCACAGTCCCCGCAGTCCCGGGTGCCAGCAGCTGGGGCTGCAGCCCAGGAGAGGGACAAGCCGCCTGCCCCACAGTCCCAGGCACCTGCAGCTGCAGCCTGGGCTAAGCCATCGGCCCATGGTTCCTGCAGCTGTAGCCAGCCTGGGCAAAGCCGGACTGGGTCCCAGGTGCCTGTGACCGGCCGGAGGAGGGAATCCTGGGTCCCAGGTGTGGGGTGAGGCAGAGGTGGTTAGGGGCGATCAGGCCGGCAGGGGAGCAGTTAGGGGCGATCAGGCAGGCAGACAGAGGAGTTAGGGGCGATCAGGCAGGCAGACAAGCAGTTAGGAGCCAGTGGTCCCAGATTGTGAGAGGCAGTTGGACATCCCCCAAGGGATCCCAGATTGGAGAGGGTGCAGGCCAGGCTGCGGGACCCCCCTCCTGTGCACGAATTTTGTGCACTGGGCCTCTAGTGTTAAAATGAAAATGAAAAAGTTAAGAATAAAGGAGACAATTTTAAAAACAGAAAGAATGAAACAAGTAACATACAAAAGAAATCCTATAAGACTAAACTGATTTCTCAGAAGCAACTTTACAGGCCAGAAGAAAGTGGGAGAAAATATTTAAGTGCTAAAAAAAAAAAATCTATCATATATAATACTATATCCAGCAAGGTTATCATTCAGAATTGAAAGAGAGATAAAGCATTTACCAGACTAGCAAAGACTAAAACAGTTCAGCCCTTGCTGGTGCGGCTCAGTTGGTAGAAATATCACCCCATTACCAAAACATTGCAGGTTCCATTCCCAGTCAGGGCATATTTCTAGGTTGCAGGTTCAATCCCCGATCAGGGCACATATTGAAGGCAACCAATCAATGTTCTCTCTCATATTTCTCTCTCTTTCCCTCCCTCCCTTCCTCTCTCTTCCCCTTTCTTGCCCTCTCCCTAAACTCAGTAAGTATACCCTCAGGTGAGGATTAAAAAATAAATAAAAACATTCACAATCACTAAACCAGCTTCACAAGAAATGTTAAAGTGATTTCTTTAAAAAGAAAGAAAAATTCCAGAACCCAAATAAGAAAACATGGGAAGAAAAAAAGATCTCACTAGAGGAAGATGTGGGCAGAGTAGGTGGAAGTTGCACTTGCTTCCTCCCAGCCCCAAACTGGAATTTAAATTATAGAATAATTGACCTAAATAACCAACTGAAGACTAGTTAAACCGAAGTCTTATAACCAAGGATTTACAGAAGTCACCTTGAGACTGGTAGAAAGGGCAGAGACGTGAAAAGGCCTAGCTCCAATTGCAGACGGCAGCTGAGAATCCAGAGGAGTATCTAAGCTGCAAAGGTGCCCCCTGAGGAAAGTGGGATCTCAACCAGACACTGGGTGCCCCAGCTTGGAGCAACAGAGCCAAGAGCAGGCAAACACATAACATCTGTTTGTAAACATCAGCAGGAATTCTGTCCACTATGGAGAGAAGGGAGTTCAACTAGAAACCCAGATGCCCTCTTAAAAGGACAGAATACAAAATTTCCTTTGCATACACTCCTTATGGGATCCAACAGAGGGAGAGTGGATTGGAACAGTCTTGTGAGAACAGTCTTGGGCTACGTGGCTCCAGGAAGATGGTGGAAGGGACAGGATGGCCATGGGGTACCTGTGCTGAACCTCTCCCGTATCACCCACAGATGCCATCTTTCCTGGGGTGAACACTTCCCTCCAATCTGCATTGGCCTAGGGCGACTTCACAAGCCCCAACCTCCTGGCACCCTGTTGTACGGCTAAAGCTCACACTCTGTGAAGGAGTCTGCTGCCTGAGCCTGTGGTATAGATTTTCTTGAAGGGTACTTGAGGATGAACTCAAGAAGAATCAGAAACAGAGTTGTGTGGCTCTGGGGCAGAGACCATTTTCCTCCTGAACTGCAGGTCAGAGGATGCCCCACCCCTACTGGAGCACCCCCATCTGCACAGCCATAACAGAAGAGCCTCTTGCTGCCTGGATAACTCCCCCAACATAGCAGCAGAAATACCAACAGCAGAAGCATCCAGCCCCTTCAGCCAGAGCAGCAGCATCACAAACCCCCATAAGAGACCCAATAGCCCTATAAAGGGAAAAACTTCAGCTTGACCCTCCTGACACTGGGTGACAAGACCCTACTGAGCTTGTGGTCCTCAGCATTGTCAACCATTTGTAGTCAGCCTTGATTCCCCAGTGCAGAATACTATGCAGAACATCTGGGCAGAATATGGGAAAGTCTGAGGTGTGTGGCTCTTAGGATGGGCCATTTTTTCTGCACACACCAGATGAGTGCCACCATTCTTGTGCAAAGCCCTCCCTCCACATGGCCAAACTTTGGTATGTGTGAGCATTCATAAACACTGCTGGACTCACCCTGATGAATCCCTGAGATATGGCCCCACCACAAAGGTCAACAGGCACAAGACAGGTAGTGGCCAACCTTGATGTACCCTGAAAATGTTGCAGAGTGGCCTCAGACCCAGAACTGGTAGCAAGTTTGAATCTGTATCATTTTTTTTTCTTTGTTTATATACATATATTTTTTATTATTTTTTTTATTTTTTTATTGTTTAAAGTATTACAAATAGTAGTACATTTGTCTCCTTTTTTTGTATCAATTTTTGAATACCACTCACCCCTACCTTGTTTCTCACTAAGAGCCTCCCTCAAGAAACTCAACTACAGGAAATTAAAAATGGTGGTGGAGTAAATAGATGCTGCACAAACATGCTCCCAGGACCAAAATGGAATTACAACTAAAACCAAGAAAAACTCCCTGAATATTCAGCAGAAGACTCGCTGGAGAGAACCCTGATAATCAAGGACAGACAGTGGAGACTACCTAGATACTGGTAGGAGGAACAAAGGTGCAAAAGAGCTGGCTGCACTCCTACAGACAGCAGCTGAAGTTCCAGAAAGATATCTCAGCTGTGGGAGTCTTCTCACTGAGAACTCTGGGGTCCAAACCTCAAACTGGGTCCCTAGCAACAGAACTGAGAAGGGTACCCACATAACATCTGGCTGTGAAAAGCAGCAGGGTTGCTGTCTGCCAAGGAGAGACAGCTGGAAAATTCAGACACCCTCTTAAAGGGCCAACACAAAAAATTCCCCGTGGAGACACCCACTTTGTGATCCGGCAGAGGGATGGCAGTGTGGACTTGAGCTGTGTGAGCAGAAGCCAGGATCATGGGTGCTGGGGTTAGAGCTCGAAGGCAAACAACCTCGTTTCCTGTGCTGAGTCATTCCCTCAGCTAAGGAGGTCATCCTTCACAGGCAAACATTTGCTATATAGACTACCTTGCCTGGGGGGAACACAGTTGATCTACCCTATTGGAAAATACCTTGCCCTACAGAGCTGAGTTGCTGAGGCCCATTGAGAGACTACAAATTAGCCTCTAGGCAGAGGCAATGACATCACACTATTGAAAAAAACTCTTGCCACACATGTGGAAGATTGCCCAAGGGCAAGTCAAGATAAAATCTTATCAGTCTGTAGACAGAGACATCCTCTGGAGGCTTTGAATCTTTGCCTGATCTAAATAGTCAGAAATAGCATTTGACATTGTCCTGCACTAGAGATTGAGTGGCATAGCAGATCTACCTAATATATAGTCACCAAACCAAAAAGGCAGCCAAAATTAGGAGACAAAGAAGCAACACCCAAATAAAAGAACAAGAGAATTCTACAGAAGGGATAAATGAAACGAAGATAAGAAATTTATCTGATACAGAGTTCAGAATAATGATGGTAAAGATGCTCAACAGCATGAGAAAAAAAAGATATAGTGACGGAAAACAGAAATAAAGAATGACATAGCACAAATAAAGACCACATTGGAAGGAATACACAGCAGATTAGGGGTAGCTGAGGATCGAATCAGTGAATTAGAAGACATAGTTAAAAAATCACTCAATCAGAGAACAAAAAAGAAAAACCAACTTAAAAAAAAAAGGAGGACAGCTTAAGGGAGCTGTGGGACAACATGAAAGGTAACAATATTCAAATAGAAGATGTGCCAGAAGAGGCAGAAAGGGAGAAAGGAATAGGGAACATGTTTGGAGAAGTAATGGCAGAAAATATCCTTAACGTGGTGAAGGGAAATGTCACAGAAGTCCAGGAAGCACAGAGAACCCCAAGAAAGAAGAACCCAAACAAGCCCAGGCCCAGACACATCAAAATTAAAATGCCAAAAATTAAAGATAAACAGATAAAATTAATGGCAGCAAGAGAAAAGTTAACTGTTACCTACAAAGGAGCTCCAATAAGGCTGACACCTGATTTCTCATCAGAAACCCTACAGGCCAGAAAGAAATGGCATGAAGTATTCAAGGTAGTGGAAAGCAAGGATCTGAAACCAAGATTATTATATCCAGCAAGGCTATTATTCAAAATAGATAGTCAAATAAAGAGCTTCCCAGACAAAAAGAGGCTAAAGGAGTACATCACCACTAAGCCAGCATTACAACAAAGGCTAAAGGGACTGCTGTAATAAGAAGAAAGAGAGAGAAAAACCGAGGCATACAGAAGTAAAAAGGCAATAAATAAGTACTATCGATAATGGCCCTTAATATAAATGGATTAAAAGCTCCAATCAAAAGGCACAGAGTAGCGCTCTTGCTGGTTTGGCTCAGTGGATAGAGCGTCAGCCTGCAAAACTGAAAGGTCCCGGGTTCGATTGTGGTCCAGGGCACATGCCTGGGTTGTAGGCTTGATCCCCAGTGGGGAGCATGCAGGAGGCAGCCAATCAATGATGCTCTCTCATCATTGATGTTTCTATTTCTCTCTCCCTATCCCTTCTTCATTAAAATAATTTTTTTTAAAAGGCATAGGGTAGAGAAATGGATACAAAAACTTGACAAATCTACAAGAGACCCACCTCAGAACAAAAGACATACACAGGATGAGAGTGAAGGGATGGAAAATATTTTCCATGCAAATAGAAAAGAAA
The DNA here is from genome assembly GCA_025583905.1 of Ia io. NCBI lineage: Eukaryota > Metazoa > Chordata > Mammalia > Chiroptera > Vespertilionidae > Ia > Ia io. The sequence goes on from JAJQQW010000001.1 coordinate 52,928,512, forward strand.
AAAAAAAAAGCTTGAGTAGCAATACTCATATCTGACAAAACAAAATTTAAAATGAAGTCCATCACAAGAGACAACAAAGGTCACTACATAAATAATGAAGGGTTCAATCCAACAAGAGGATATTACCCTGGTAAACATACATGCACCCAAGATGGAAGCACCTAAATACATCAAAAAAAAAAAAAAAAAAAAAAAAGATGGCGACCGGCAGGAAGGTAGGGAGAGAGAGACTGTGAGTGAGGAACCCATAGAGGAGAGTGTAGACGTGTGTGGTGTGTGTGCGTATGAGCTAGGGTCAGTTAGATTCTGAAGGTCTTCCAAGGGGCTGCTTAACCGGGCAGTCCTAGACAGCAGAGCCCCACGCACAAAGGGGACACTTCTCTGCAGCTGATGTGGACACGGAGACCACGCCATCTTGAGAAACAGAGCTGCCTGAGCCTAGGATCCTAGCTTCAGAAACACACCAGGACCCTGCAGCCACTGGGGACAGAGAACTGCTATCACAGCTTCAGACCAACAAACAACAAGAATCCAGACTTCCCGGCAGATTTCCGTGAGTCAAAGAGCCTATCCTCCTCCCCGCAGGCGCGTGGATAGCGCCATAGTAACTGATAGACCTGCCCCTCGCCCAAGCTGCAGAGCTTTGTGCAGGGACACGTTCCCCTTTAGGGAATTTGGTGCACAGGACAAAAGCAGATCCCCTTCGGGGAAATCTGACAGTGCGCACAGAGGGCTCCCCTTCGGGGAATTTGGGGAAATTTGGTTGCGGGTCACAGCTCCCCTTCGGGGAATCTTAGAGAGTGCACAGAGGGGCTCCCCTTTGGGGAATTTGGCGTGCAGGACGGACTCCGCCCCCCTTCGGGGAATCTGGGAGAGTGCACGGAGGCAGCTCACCTTCAGGAATTTGAGAGTGTGCGAAGCCCTAGCCGTTTGGCTCAGTAGAGAGAGCACACACAGGACGCAGCTCCACTTCAGGGAATTTGGCACACCGGAGACAGCTGCCTGGGATCCCTGACTCACAGCGCATTCACACTAAGAGCCAGTGACCCCAATTGTTGGTGCATACACACACAGGGACCCTGATTCTCAACGAGAAACCGAACAAAGCAACAGAGACTCTGACACTCGATTCTTGGTGCAGACACAGGGAAACTCTGACTCCTGGCACATGCTAAGGATCTCATTTTCGGCACATACCAACAGTGTGGTGCAGACAGGGCCCCTTATTCTAAGTGTGCACACGAGACCACACAGAACACTGGGGACACTGACCCTGGGCAAGTATGGTTCCCACCAACCAAGGGCAGCCACACGTCCTAGTGTCAGAGCACTTCAGTGAAACTCGGGTGGAGCGAAGTCTCCACAGCACACGGCCCAGGTCCACGCAAACTGAAGCTTGAGCTTTCTGGTGATAGTCAGAATGGGGAGATGAAACAATTCACAGAAGGAGGAAAATGAGGAGTCGCCAAGAAAGGAAATTAGTGAAACTGAAGCTTGCAACATGACTGAAAAGGAGTTCAGAGTAATGGTAGTGGAATTTATACATCGGATGGATGAGAAAATCAACAACTTATGCAAGAATCAGGAAGAAATGAAAAGTGATATAGCTACAATCAAAAACACCATGGAAAGTTTCAACAGTAGACTACAAGAAGCAGAGAACCGAAATAGTGAGTTAGAAGATCAGGTACAGAAACAAGCTCAATCTGAACAGCAACTGGAGAAAAAAATTAAGAAGCAGGAGGAAAGCCTAAGGGAGCTTCGGGACAACATGAAACGAAGTAACATGCATATAATAGGGCTGCCAGAAGGACAAGAAGAGCAGCAGGGATTAGAAAATCTATTTGAAGAAATAATGACAGAAAACTTCCCGGATATGGGAAAGATAAAAGTGACGAAAGTACAGAGAGTCCCAAGCAGGATCAACCCCAAAAGACCAAACCAAGACATGTCATAATTTCAATGGCAAATATAAATGATAAAGAGAGAATTTTAAAGGCGGCAAGAGAGAGACAGAGAGTTACCTACAAAGGAACACCCATCAGATTGTCAAATGATTACTCAACAGAAACACAACAAGCTAGAAGAGAATGGAAGGAGGTATACAAAGTGTTGCAAAGCAAAGGACTGAATCCAAGAATACTATATGCAGCAAGGCTATCAATCAAAATTGAAGGGGAAATCAGGTCCTTCGAAGACAAAAAAAGGCTCAGGAAGATTATCATCACCAAACCAGCAATGCAAGAAATGCTAAAGGGAATACTGCAAAAAGAAGAAATAAGCAGGTAAGAAGGAATACAGACACAAAAATAGATATGACTCAAACAAATACCTTTCAGGCATTACTTTAAATGTAAACGGACTAAATGGTCCAATCAAAAGACATCGAGTGGCTGAATGGATAAAAAAACATGACCCATATATATGCTGTCTACAAGAGACCCACCTCAGAACAAGAGATTCACACAGATTGAAAGTGAAGGGATGGAAAAATACTTTTCAGGGAAACGGAAATGAAAAAAAAAGCTGGGGTAGCTATACTTATATCTGACAAAATAGACCTCAAAGTAAATGCCATAACAAGAGATAAGGAAGGCCACTTCATAATACTAAATGGAGAAATCCAACAAGAAGAAATAATTCTGGTAAACATATATGCACCCAATATAGCAGCACCCAAATACATAAAAAAAACTCCTGGAGGATATCAAGGGAGAGATTAATAGCAATACAATCATAGTAGGAGACTTTAATACCCCACTATCACCATTGGACAAATCCTCTAAACAAAAAATCAGCAAAGCAACATCAATCCTAAATGACTCACTAGACCAGATGGAAATAATTGACATCTTCAGAACATTTCACCCCAAAGCCACAGAATATACATTCTTCTCAAGTGCACATGGGTAATTTTCAAAGATAGACCATATGCTGGGTCATAAGCAAAGTCCCTTCAAATTCAAGAAGATAGACATAATATCAAGCATCTTCTCAGATCAGAGTGCCATAAAACTGGAAATCAACTACAATAAATACAATCCAAAGAAATCAAACACATGGGGACTAAACAGCATGCTATTAAACTAGGACTGGGTCACCACAGAGATCCAGGAAGAAATAAAAAACATCAAGGCAACAAATGACAATGAAAACACAACCCAAAATCTATGGGACACAGCGAAAGCAGTCTTGAGAGGGAAGTTCATAGCTCTACAAGCCTATTGCAAAAAACAAGAAACAATGGTAATAAATTACCTAACCCTACAACTCAAAGAGCTAGAAAAAGAGCAGCAAGAAAAGCCCAGTGTAACCAGAAGGAAGGAAATAACAAAGATCAGAGCGGAGATAAATGACATAGAGACCAAAAAAACAATACAAAAGATCAACAAAACCAAGAGCTGGTTCTTTGAAAAGATAAACAAGATTGATGGACCTCTAGCCAGGCTCACCAAGAAGCAAAGAGAGAGGACCCAAATAAACAAAATCAGAAATGAAAGAGGTGAAATAACAACAGACCCCACTGAGGTACAAAGGATTGTTACAAAATAATACAAACAACTCTATTCCAACAAACTGGACAACCTGGAGGAAATGGACATATTCCTAGAAAAATATACCTTCCAAAACTCAATCAGGAAAAATCTAAATAGCTCAATAGGCCAGTAACTATGGACGAAATTGAAGGAGTCATCAAAAAGCTTCTGGCAAAAAAAACCCGGGGCCAGATGGCTTCACAGGAGAGTTTTACCAAACATTCAAGGAAGAACTAAAACCTATCCTCCTCAGACTATTCCAAAAAATACAAGAGGAAAGAACACTTCCAAGCTCCTTCTATGAAGCCGGCATCACCCTAATACCAAAACCAGATAAAGACAACACAATGAAAGAGAATTACAGACCAATATCCCTCATGAACATAGATGCCAAAATCCTCAACAAAATTCTAGCAAATCGGCTCCAGCAGTACATCAGAAAGATCATACACCATGACCAAGTAGGATTTATCCCAGGAATGCAAGGGTGGTACAATATCCGCAAATCAATAAACGTGATACATCACATAAACAAAGTGAGAGACAAAAATCACATAGTCATATCAATTGATGCAGAAAAAGCATTTGACAAAATCCAACACCCCTTCTTGATAAAAACTCTCAACAAGGTGGGAATAGAAGGCTCATACCTCAACATAATAAAAGCTATATTTGATAAACCCACAGCAAACATCATACTCAATGGGCAAAAACTAAAAACATTTCCCCTAAGAGAAGGAACAAGACAGGGATGCCCACTCTCACCACTCCTGTTTGACATAGTACTGGAAGTATTAGCCATTGCAATTAGACAAGAAGAAGAAATAAAAGGCATCCAAATTGGAAAAGAACAAGTAAAGCTGTCTTTATTTGCAGATGACATGATATTGTACATAAAAAATCCGAAAGACTCCGTCAAAAAACTAATAGACTTAATAAATGAATTCGGCAATGTAGCAGTATACAAAATTAATGCCAAGAAATCTATGGCCTTTCTATACACCAATAGTGAACATACAGACAGAGAGACTAAAAAGGTAATCCCATTTACCATCGCACCAAAAAAATTAAGATACCTAGGAATAAACTTAACTAAAGAGGTAAAAGACCTATACACGGAAAACTACAGGACACTGATAAAAGAGATAGAGGAAGACGTAAACAAATGGAAGAACATATCATGTTCATGGATTGGTAGAATCAACATCATTAAAATGTCCATACTACCCAAAGCAATCTATAGATTCAATGCACTCCCCATTAAAATACCAATGGCATATTTCACAGACCTTGAAAGAACTCTCCAAAAATTCATCTGGAATAAAAAAAGACCCCGAATAGCCACAGCAATCCTGAGAAAGAAGAATAAAGTAGGAGGGATCTCAATACCAGATTTCAAGTTATACTACAAAGCCACTGTAATCAAAACAGTCTGGTACTGGCACAAGAACAGACATATAGATCAATGGAACAGAACAGCGGCACCAGAAATCGACCCAAGCCATTATGCTCAATTAATATTTCACAAAGGAGGCAAGAGCATACAATGAAGTCAAGACAGTCTCTTAAAAAAATGGTGTCAGGCTCTAGCCAGTTAGGCTCAGTGGATAGAGTGTCATCCAGCAAACTGAAAGGTCCCAGGTTTGATTCCAGTCAAGGGCCTAACATCAGGTTGTGGGCTGGATCCCGAGTGCAGGAGGCAGCCAATCCATGATTCTCTCTCATCATGGATGTTTCTCTCTCTCTCTCCCTCTTCCTTCCTCTCTGAAATCAATAAAACTATATTTTTAAAAATAAATAAATAAAGACACTCTCATCCTTTGAGCCCTGCTCTGCTAAGCATTGTGCCATACTTTTGAAAAAAAAATGGTGTCGGGAAAATTGGACAGATACATGCAAAAAAATGAAACTAGACCACTAACTTACACCATATACAAGAATAAACTCAAAATGGATAAAAGACTTAAATGTAAGTCAGGCAACCATAAAAATCCAGCAAAGTCTCATATATATCTCGTAGCAATATGTTTACCAATATATCTCCTAAAGAAAGAAAACTAAGCAGAAAATAAGCAAATGGGACTACATCAAAATGAAAACCTTCTGCACAGCAAAAGAAACGATCAACAAAATGAAAAGGGAGTCCACTCTATGGAAGAACATATTTGACAATTAAAAAATGGCAAAGGGGGGAGAGAACCAAGTTGGCGGCATAGTTAACAGCTGTGCTTGCTGCCTCTCACAACCACATCAAAACTACAGCTAAAAGACAAAACTGGATGATAGTTATCCAGAACCGCGGGAAAGCTGGCTGAGTGGAAGTTCTACAACTAGAAGACTGTGCACACAGCCCACAAAGGGGTGCATAATTGAGCATAATGGCTTGGATTGTTTTCTGTTCTGTTCCATTGGTGAAACCTAGATCATTTTACTAACCTATGTCACCCCTATAAATTTAATTTAAATAAATGAATAATAGGAGAAACTATATGCAGGGTAGTAGGGATGTATGGGAAGTCTGTACACTTACCATTCAAGTTTTAAACTTAAAACTGCTCTAAAAATAAAGTCTCTTAATATTAAAAATGTAACAGGATCCCCAGCTTTTTTCTATTTGAACAAGTACAAAGGCTGCATCCTTGCTCATTAGGAAAGTCACCAGGGATGTGTACATGCAGCATCAAACTGCTAGGACACTCCATAAACTTCCATTGCAACCATCTCCAAAATAATAAAGTTTGGACAGTGTCCAGAGTTGCAAACCCACAGGTTTGCTAATTCTGTAGGACAATTCATAGGACTCAGCATATAATAATATACATGGCTAAGATTTATTTTAGTGAAAGCATACAAACAAAATCATCAAAGGAAAAAATACATGGGGTAATGTTCAGAGTAAACTAGGTGCAAATTTCCAAGTGTTCTCTCTTAGTGTAGTCATACAGGTCAAACTCCAGCAAGAGATTATGACAACACATGTGCAATGTTGTCTGCCAAGGTAGCTCACTAAAGACTGAGTGTCCTGTCCAGCCGGTATGGTTCAGTGTTTGAGCATTGACCTATGAACTCAGAGGTCACGGTTCGATTCCCAGTCAGGGCACATGCCTGGATTGCAGGCTAGATCCCCAGTAGGGGGCGTGCAGGAAGCAGCCAATCAATGATTCTCTCTCATCTTTGATGTTTCTCTCTCTCTCTCTCTCTCTCTCTCTCTCTCTCTCTCTCTCTCTCTCTCTCTCCCCTCTCCCTTCCTCTCTGAAATCAATAAATATATATATATATATATATATTTAAAAGACTGAGTGTCCTAGGTTTTTCTTGGGGGATATACACAGGTACCCTCTGCCAAACATGTACCAAATCAGAGACTCCCAGAAGAAAATAAGGTGTTCAATATAAACTATATCGTTGGTACAGGCAGTCTAGGCACTCTGAGTCAGTCACAATTAAGGAAACTTTTATATCAGTGTAGGAAACTGTTTACCATCCAAGTTCCCAGATACCAGCCAAGAGCAAATCTTGTAAGTAGACCTTTTGAAGCATAGTAGTAGTCTCAGGTCTGTTATGTTAGCTCTTTTCTGCATTGGAATTTTGCCAAAGAATAGATGAAAACGGAATAAAATAAAAGTGTGTGAAAGAAAATGGCAGACGACCCCAGACTAGTACTTCATTCCAGTTTATGACAAAAAAATAGTCCTTTACCTTCTCAATACTAACTCCATCCATCACTGAGGTTCTTGACTCATGTCAGAGCCAGAAGCAAGAGTACCGCACAGCTCTGCTCATCTGACTGGCTCTGAGTGGCTGGGAGTCCATGTATTCTTCTGAATCCTTCCATTAGACTATGCCAGGGCAGGTCCTTCTCGAACCCTGCCCACTGTACTAATTGTTGGGAATTTAGTCCAAGTTCCTCCTTTATTCTCTCCTCACCAGACACAGGTATTCTTGGCAGTGGGGCAGACAGAAAAGCCATGAGAAGTTGTGGGTGTATAAGAATGAGTCTTTATTGAAGAAGCCAGTGGCTACATAGCCATCAGACAAGAACAGTCCTCACAGTGAAGTCCATATAGGCAGGCAGCCACACATGGGCTGGTAAATAGGTATCTTTCCCATAAAGCAGCATCAGTCTCTGTACCCACAGCTATTATCTGAGCAGCCACACACTGCCTCCTAGACTCACCGCCTCATGTCATAGCAGTATCTGAGCTCTCAAGCTCAGTGGTTTCTTCTGTCTCTCCTGCCCAGCTGCTCTCTCTAGCAGACTTCTTCACACTCTTCATCCTAGATGGTCTCTCTCAATACTCCAGCTGACTTCTTCTTCACACTCCAGCCAACTAGTTGGTGAGTAACCTACTTTTACCCTATTTAGACAAAGAAGGCTTCATGCCAACAGTGACATTAATCATATTGGCTACTGAATGGCAGTGTACCATGTGTCCTTGGACACACTCATGGTATCTTGGCCTGATTAGGATTCTCAGGCTCAGAGTCCTTGGATGTTCCAATTAGGCTCATGACCAGAGTGGCCTTTGGCCATTCTGGTGTATTGATAACAAGGCCTCTGTGCTCCCACAAGCCTTGACTATCCGGGAACCTGGCATGGTTCCCACAACTCATCACCTTGAAACGCCTCACATGATGTGATGTATACTCACTAAATCAGGTGTCTGGGTTGACCTTCAACTTTGCTACAATGTGTGTGACCTTGGAGAGGATGATTTCTAAGAACTTTCACAGCTCATATCTATTACCTTATTCAATTGGGTATCTGTAAATATCTCCATATGTTACTGGACCTTTTATTCCATAGGCCCATTTTTCCACTTGAAAATGTCTTAATCAATTAAGTTCTTCTTTCCCTTCCCCAGTGCTACTCTTCTGACTCAGACCCTCTCCCCTAGCTCATTGCAATGTTTTCCAAATTAGTCTTCCTGTTTCTAGTCTCTCCCTGATCTAATTCACTGTATAGCACCAGCCAGGTTAAGATTCCTAAAACAAAATTCCACTCATATTGCTTCCACAACCAAAGGCCTTCAATGATCCTTCCAGGGCCAATACATACTCCTGAGCCTATTACTCCACAATCTGGCCTCAACTTGCCTGATCTTAGCTTGTCTTTCATCGCCTTCCAGTAGTAATGCAAATTCTGGTCAAAATGTTTCCCATCCTTTGTGCCATTGCCCTCCACTAGAAGGGTCCATTTCTCCATTTCTATCCATCAAACATTTTACCTATTATTGAATGACCACCTTAAATTGGAAAGCAACATTCTTCCACAAAGGCCATTCTCCATATTCAAAGTTTTTATTCTCTAAACTAGAGCCCCGGTGCATGAAATTCGTGCATGGGGGAGAAGGGGGTGTGTGCCTCAGCCCAGCCTGCACTCTTCTCAAATCTGGGACCCCTTGAAGGATGTCCTACTGCTGGTTTACAGGGATCAGGCCTAAACCGGCAGTCAGACATCCCTCTCGCAATCCGGGACTGCTGGCTCCTAACTGCTCACCTGCCTGCCTGATTGCCACTAACCACTCTGCCTGCTGGCCTGCTCGCCCCCAAAGGCCCCCCTGCCAGCCTGATCACCCCCAACTGTCCCCCGTGCCAGTGTGCTCTCCCCCAACTTCCCCCCCTGCTGGCCTGCTCACCCCCACCTTCCCTCCCCACTGGCCTACTTGCCCCCAACTGCCCCTGCTGGCCTGCTCACTCCAAACTGCCCGCCCCCGCTGTCCTGATCACCTCCAACTGACCCCCACTGATGGCCTGCTCACCCCCAACTGGCCCCCCTGCTGGTCTGCTTACCCCCAATGGCCCCGCCCCCCACCAGCCTGATCACCCACAACTGCCATCCCATCCTGGCCTGATCACCCACAACTGCCCTCCCCTCTTGCCTCTAACCGCCTCTACCTCGGCCCCGCCACCATGGCTTTGTCCACAAGAACGTCCAGAAGGTCTGGAAGGTCTCCCAGTCTAATTAGCATATTACCCTTCTATTAGTATAGATAGAGGCCTGGTGCATGGGTGGGGGCCAGCTGGTTTGCCCTGAAGGGTGTCCCGAATCAGGGTGGGGATTTCCTTGGGGCGTGGGGCGGCCTGGGTGAGGGGCCTGTGGTGGTTTGCAGGCTGGCCATGCCCCCATGTGGTGAGGGTCCCCGCTGGGGGGGCGTGGCCAGCCTGGGTAAGGGGCTGAGGGCCATTTTCAGGCTGGCCACACTCCCTTCAGGGTGGGGCGGGTCCCACTGGGGTGCCTGGCCAGCCTGGGTGAGGGACTGATGGCTGTTTGCAGGCTGGCCAAGCCTCCCAGCGGGGACCCTCTCCCCGTGGGGGTGTGGCCAGCCTGGATGAGGAGCTGAGGGATGTTTTCAGGCTGGCCACACCCCCTGCCGATCCAGGCTCCCAGCCCCTCCTCTTTTTCTTTTTTTTTTTTTTTCAGCACCTCCTTGAGCGGAGGCCAGGGCCGGCTGGAAGCAGGTATCTGGGATTTATGTTCTATAATTGAAACTTTGTAGCCTTGAGCGGAGACCAAGGCCGGCCAGGGCGGGCAGGAAGCTTGGCTTCCTCCATCGCTGGGGGCAACCCAAGCATCCTGCTCACTCCAGCTCTGTGGCCACTGTCATCTTTGTTAGGTTAATTTGCATACTCACTCCTGATTGACTGATGGGCATAGCAGAGTGATGGCCAATTTGCATATTTCTCTTTTATTAGTATAGATACTTTCCCACCCCTACAAGGATACCATATACACATACATATTATAGTATGTAAACAATTCTACTTGTATAATAGTCATGTGTATTCTTATCCAAATGGTATCCTGCAGAAGGGCATTATTTTCTTTGTAGTCCTGCTGCACCCAGCATGGAACTTGACATGCTGTAGGCACTCAGCAAATAGTGACTTATTTGAAATCAAAGCAAGTCCCATATAAGCTGTAGTCCCAGTGCAGAACCAAAAAATAACTAATGTTGGAATACCTCAGAGAGAAAAAGTATATCTGTTCCTGATCTACCAAATACAACACTACTTTAACTCTATCCTTGTGTGTAATATGGAATCAGAAACTTAGAACTGAAAAGGGATTGTGGAGATCGGTGAGTACCACTCCTCCTTTGACAGATAGGGGAACTCAGACCAAGAAAGAAATATGTTTTGCAAAATCATACAGTGAGTCAGTGAAGGAGCTGGCTTGAGAACTCAGGACAGCTGGGTCCCAGGCCATGATTTTAACTGCAAGAAATACTATCATACATGATTCTCGGCTGAGGCAGGGTATGAGGAAAGCATTGCAATAGGAAGCTACCACAAGGTATAGCTGGCAATGGAAGGGGGGACATGTTTTTTAACATACCTCTTGTAACTGAGATTCTTTCTTTTTGGAAGACAGATGTAAGTGTCGATCCAACAAAGAATAAAACCTCTCACCATCCTTTTCAAATTTCTTTTTCCGCTCCTAGACATGGAAGAGAAGGCACAGATTAAGATGTCTATAGTTTTAGTTTCATTTGCTCAGAACTGAGAACGCAGGGCACAGTGCCAGGTTTTATGTGGCCAATCTCTCTATTTCCTGGAAAGAAAAAAAAATAGCTAGAGAGTATTTGTTTTTGCGTTGGTCATGGTAGTTTTGACTTCCACAAATATAGCCCTCAATGGCTCCATCTAGACAAAGAGCAGTTCCTTCCAGTACAGCTGAAGGCTCTGGGAGCTGCTGCTCAGAGAATGACATTTAAAAATGGGCCTGAATGCTGGGTACTTTTATTCTCCCCAATTTTTTTCATAGTCATTAACTACTCATTCAATTTTTTTTAAAAGGAGGAAAAAGGAACACAGTAGTGAACTAAATATATGCCTTTAAAAGATTAATCTACAATGTATTCAGACAACCTAATAATAAGTAAAACATTTCCAAGACAATAGGAATCTGGGACTGCCTCTAAGAATGATGAGTTCTTTGGTATTGTTTAAGCATTTCACTGCTGCATATTAAAAGATGATGTTATAGATGATTAAAATATCCTGAAAGGTTTAGCTAGAAAGCAAGAGTTGGAAACCTTTATGGGGGATGGAGGACTCAAATGTCACTCTCCTCAAGTATGAAATTCAATTTAGCTCTCAGCCTCTCAGCAAAACAGCCTCCAAAGGAACACTAGCCATGCTTGTTTGTCATAGACTAAAGCTGACACTCTGAAATCCTGTCAGCAATGTGCTGGAAAATCCAAGTAAAAGGCTTGTGCTGTCTCACAGAAAACCCAAATTCATTGAGCACCTACAGTGTGCCAGGTACTGGAAGAGGCACAGCAGATGACACACAGATTAAAAGGAAGAAAAATACCTCAACCCATGGTTTATTTCTAGAGGCCATCTGTTGCTAGGCAGAAAGCCAAGACAGAACTGAGTGACCTGACTTGTAAGGAATGTGCTTTTAACAGAGGGAAAGAAGTAGAGAGGAAGCTAACTTTAAGTGAAGCCTACATCAGTCCAGGCAGTGTGCTAGGTACTTAAATTCCATGGTCTCATTTAGTGATCACACTGCCAAAAAATAGATATTGTAAAGGAAATTAAGGTTCAAAAAAGGTGAACTAACTTGTCCAAGGTAACATAACATGCAGGTCTATCCGATTCATTCAACATAGTCAAATAGAACCCAAATGATTATTGGAGAAATTACACTTAGGCAGCTTATAAGTAATCAGGGAGCCTTGTGAGTAAACCTCAAGTAGGTCTACAGCCAGAACCCCAACTCAGATACCAAAACACAGGACAGAGATTTTCACACAAAAGATAGGGCAAACTGTCTTTCCAGCTGCTGAATCTACTTAAAGTAGCAATTGTTTGAAGAAAACATAGCAGCTAGAAAAATGGCAAAGACTTTTGTGGGTGACTTTCTACTCCACTTCCATTTTTTAAATAAAAACTATGAGATATTTAACCAAAAAGAAAAAAACTTATGAGATATAATTCACCTATAAAATTCAACCCTTTTTTAAGGGGACAATTCAGGGTGTTTTACTATATTTAGAAAGTTGTGCCACCATCACTGCTATCTAATTTCAGAATATTTCCATCACCTAAAAACAAAAGCCCATACCTATTAGCAGCCATTCCCCCACTCTCCCACTCCCTGCCTCAAGAAACCACAACTGACTTTCTGCCTCTATGGATTTATCTATTATAGACATTTCAGATAACTGGAATCATACAATATGTAAATATTGTCTTACACTTAGCACAATGGTTTCAAGGTTTACCCATTTATCAGTACTTCATTCCTTTTTTATGGCTAAGTAATATTTGATTGTATAGATACACTACATTTTCTTTTATTTTAAAAATATTTTTATTGACTTTATAGAGAGAGAGGGAGAGGAAGAAAGAGAAACATGGATGTGAAACCGAAACGTAAATCGGCTGCCTCCTGCACACCCCCTACCAGGGATGGAGCCTGTAACCTGGGCACATGCCCTAATTGAGCACGGAAGGATGCCCAACCAACTGAGCCACACTGGCCAAGGTATACACCACATTTTCTTTACTATCGATTAAGCATAAATGTATACATTTATGGACTCAGTTCTATTGTATTGATCTATATGTCTATTTTTATGTCAGCACCGCACTGTCTTCATTTCTATAGTTTTGTAGTAAGCTTTAAAATTAAAAATTGTGAGTCTTTTTCAAGATTTCTTTTTCTATTCTGGTGCTTTCTTCATGGATTTTAGGGTCACCTTATCAATTTGAACAAAATAATCAATGGATTTTGCTAGATACTGCACTGAACCTATAAATCAATTTGTGAGTATTACCATCTTGACTATATGAAGTCTTCCAATTCATGAATATGGGTTATCTATTTATTTAGGTTGTCCTTAATTTCTTCCAATAAAATTCAGTGTAAAATCTTGTACTTCTTTTGTTAGATTTACGCCTAAGTAATATTTTTGATACTACTGTAAATAAGATTATTTTCTTAATTTAATTTTCAAATTGTTCATTAAGTGTGTATAGAAATAGTTTCAGGTATGCAACACAGTGGTTAGACCATCAAATACTTTACAAAGTGTTGCGCCCAATATTTCCAGTAGCCACCTGGCATCAAAACAGTAACTGAAAGTAAAATTTATGGAAAAAAGTATACAGAAATGTATTTTATTTTTGTATAATGATCTTGTATCCTGAAACATTGTATCCTAACTCCTTTATCAGTTCTAATAGTATGTGAGTATATGGTGTGTGTGTGTGTGTGTGTGTGTGTGTGTACTCCTTAAGATTTTCTATATACAAAATCAAGTCATATGCAAATAAACATAGTTTTACTACTGCCTTTTCAATGTTGGCTAATTACCTAGGATAGAACCTCCAGCATAATGTTGAATGGAAGAGAAAAGAGTACGTATCCTTGTATTATTTTTTAACTTAGAAGGATTTTAGTTTTTCACTATTAAATATATTAGCTGTTGGATTTTTTTTGTATCAGCCATTTATCAGGTGGGGAAACTTCCCTTCTATTACTAGTTTGTATAATATTTTTATAATGAAAAGGTGTTTTTCAAATGTTTTTCTTCTGTCTGACATATTTACGCACTTCAGTCCTTTAATCTATTAAATGCTGTAATTCATTGATTGACTTTTTATTTTTAATTTTTAAAATATATTTTAATGATTTCAGAGAGGAAGGGAGAGGGAGAGATAGAAACATCAATAATGAGAATCATTGATCGGCTGCCTCCTGCACACCCCCTACTGGGGATTGAGCCCACAACCCGGGCATGTGCCCTGACCAGATATTGAACAGTGACCTCCTGGTTCATAGGTTGATGCTCAACCACTGAGCTACACCGACTTGGCTGACTGAATTATTTAGACGCTAAACCAACAATGCATTCCGGGGATAAACCTCACTTGGTTGTGTTGTTGAATTTGGTTTGCTAGTTTTTTCTGAGGATTTTTACATCTATATTCTTGAACAATATTGGTCTGTAGTTTTTGTTTCTTGTAATTTTTGGTTTTGCTATCAGGGTAATACTTGCCTCATAGAATGAGTAGGGAAGTATTTCCTCTACTATTTTTGGAAGAGTATGTGAAGAATAATGTATTTAAACATTTGGTAGAATTCACCACTGGGGTCAGCTGGTCCTGGGCTTGTCTTTTCAGGAAGGTTTCTGACTGCTAAATTAATGGCTTTATTTGTTATTAGTCTATTTGGATTTTCTAGTTCTTCTGAAGTCCACTTGCATTTAATTCCACTAAAGTCAACCACCAGTGGCATCAGTCTACTACTTCTTAGCCATTCCAACATGGGTTGAAAAGAAGAACTTCTTTTTCAGAATCAATTTGAGCACAAGCACCAAATGTACCAGAAGCTCTAATCAAGAGTCACTTTCCATCCTCAGGTCAAAAGGCTGTTGTTGGACTGATAAGGGAAGGAACTCCTATTTGTTGAGAATGCCCATTTATGAAGCAATATGTGAGGATCTTTAAAAAATTCATATCAACTCTGAATGCTAGGTTTTATTTATTTTATTTTATTTTTTACTAGAGGCCCAGTGCATGAAATTCATGCATTGGGGGGGTGTCCCTCAGCCCAGCCTGCACCCTCTCTAATCTGGCACATCCCTCTCACAATCCAGGACAGCTGGCTCCCAACTGCTCACCTGCCTGCCAACATGATCACCCCTTAACCACTCCCCTGCCAGCCTGATCAATGCCTAACTGCTCCCCTGCTGGGCAGATTGCCCCCAACTGCCCTCCCCTGCCAGCCTGGTCACCCCCAACTGCCTTCCACAGCTGGCCCTGTCACCCCTAACTGTCCTCCCCTGCAGACCCGGTCCCAGGCAACTGCCATCCCCTGCAGGTCCGGTCACCCCTAACTGTCCTCACTACAGGCCTGGTCACCCCCAACTGCCCTCCCCTGCAGGCCTGGTTGCCCCTAACTGCCCTCCCCTGCAGGCCTGGTCCCCTCCCCAACTGCCCTCCCCTGCAAGCCTGGGTCCCCCCCCAACGGCCCTCCCCTGCAGGCCTGGGTCCCCCCCAACTGCCCTCCCCTGCAGGCCTGGTCCCCCCCAAATGCCTTCCTTTACAGGCCTGGTCCCTCCTAACTGCCCTCCCTTGCTGGCCTGATCACACACAACTGCCCTCCATTGCTGGCCATCTTGTGGCGGCCATCTTGTGTCCACATAGAGGCAGCCATCTTTGACCACATGGGAGCGGCCATCTTGTGTGTTGGAGTGATGGTCAATTTGCATATTACTCTTTTATTAGATAGGAATTAATTTAATGGCGAGACATTGGTTAATTAAATTATATGGGTTTCAGGTGTACAATTTTATAATACATCATCTATATATTGTACTAGGGTCCTGGTCCATGAAGATTCGTGCATGGAGGGTGGGTCCCTCAGCCCGACCTGCATCCTCTCCAATCTGGGTGCCCTCAGGGGAGCCCTCTCCAATCCGGGCATTTCTGTCTGTCTTTGCAATCATATGAGCGAATTGTTTAAGACCCCAACCCAGTTTGGTTTGTTGCTCAAAGAATAATAGAGGCTTTTTTTTTTTGCTTTGCTTCTTTGGTGGAGATTTCCTGAAAGTTTTAGGATATCTTCCCTTTAAGTTTTCCTAGACACTCTGATTTTACTTATGTGTCTCACCTTTGCTTTCCCTCCATCCCCCACTGCAACAGTAACTTGCTCCAAGCTCACTTTGCTCTAGTATCTAGGAGATCCGTCTGCCACCAGAACTATGATTCCCAGAATTCCTGGTGCTCCCCATGCTCTGGGCTTCCACTTCTGGTCCTGGGTCTGCCACCAGAACTACTATTCCCAGAATTCCTGGTGCTCCCTGTGTTCTTGGTTTTCCCTTCCTGCTCTGTCTCCGTCCCACGGCCTCCCACTCTGCCAAGCCCTCCAAGCCACCAGTTCTCCCTCTCTGTTCTCCATCTGGAAGCTTGGGGAGCCAAGTTTCTGAAGCCGCTCCACTCTCAGCCGGTTCTCTTGCTCTGCTGCCTGTGTATGCAAATTAACCCTCCATCTTTGTTGGGTTAATTTGCATACTCACTCCTGATTGGCTGGTGAGTGTAGTGGAGGTAATGTCAATTTACATGTTTCTCTTTTATTATATAGGAGGATTGTGTGCTTACCACTCCAAGCCAAGTCTCCTTCTATCACCATTTATCCCCCATTTACACCCTCTACCTCCCCCCAACCCTCTTTCCTTCTAGTAATCATCATAATATTGTCTTTGTCTATGAAGTTTTTTTCATTGCTTAATCCCTTCACCTTTTTCACTCATCCCTACAACCCTGCTCCCCTCTGACAGCTGACAATCTGTTCTCTATCTATGAGGATGTTTCTATTTTGTTAGTTTATTTTGTTCATTAGATTCCACAAAAGAGTGAAATCTTATGGTACTTACTGGTCTTTCTCTGATTAGCTTATTTCACTTAACATAATGATCTCAGGTCCTTCCATGCTGTCACAAAGGGTAAGATTTCCTTCTTTTTTATGGCCAAGAAGTGTTCCATTGTGTAAATGCACCACAGCTACTTTATGCACGCATTTACTGATGGAAACTTGAAATTTGCTGATTCCAAGTTTCTTGACTATTGTAAATAACACTCCAATGAATGTAGGGGTTCATATATGTTTTCAATTAGTGTTTTGGGTTTCTTCAGCTATATTCCCAAAAGTGCAATCACTGTGTCATAAGGCAGTTCCATTTTTAATTTTTTTTAGGTAACTTCATACTGCTTTCCACAAGGGCTGTACCAATCTGGATTCCCACCAACAGTGCATGAGGGTTCCCTTTCCTCCACATCCTCACCAACACTTCTTGTTTGTTGATTTATTGATGATAATAGGGGTGAAGTTATATCTCATTGTGATTTTAACTTGCATTTCTCTGATTATTAGTGATGTCGAGCATCTTTTCATATGTCTATTGGCCATCTGTATATCTTATTTGGAGAAGTGTCTATTCAGGTCTTCTGCCCATTTTTTAATTGTATTGTTTGTTTTCTTGGTGTTGTGTTGTATAAGTTCTTTATAAATTTTAGATATTAACAGATGTACCATTGGCAAATATGTTCTCCCAATCAGTGGGTTGTCTTTAGATTTTGTTGATGGTTTCCTATGCTGTGAAAAAGCTTTTTAGTTTGATGTCATTCCATTTCTTTAGTTTTTCTTTTTCTTTCCCTTGCTTGAGGCATTATATCAGGAAATAAATACTGCTTTTAGAAATGGCCTAGATTTTACTACCTATGGTTTCTTCTGAGATTTTTATAGTTTTGAGTCCAACATTTAAGTCTTTAATCCATTTTGAGTTTATTCTTCTATATGATGTAAGAACGTGGTCTAGTTTCATTTTTTTGCACATATCTACCCAATTTTTCCAACACCATTTGTTAAATAGACTATCTTTAACTCTTATATATTCTTGTCTCCTTTGTCAAATATTAATTGACCATAAAGGCATGAGTTTATTTCTGGGCTCGCTCCATTAATCTATATGTCTGTTTTATGCCATTATCATGCTGTTTTGATTACTATGGCCTTGTAGTATAATTTGATATCAGTTAGTGTGATTCCTCTAACTTTGTTCTTCTTTTTCAAGATTGCTGTGGTTCCATATAAATTTTTGGAATATTTGTTCTAGGTCTGTGAAATACAGCATTATCTTGATAGAAATTGTGTTGAATCTATAGATTGCTTTGGGTAGTATGAATGTTTTAATGATGATAATTTTTCCTATACATGAACACAGTATATGCTTCCACTCATTTGTATATTCTTCAGTTTATTTCTTCAGTGTTTTATAATTTTTGAGTACATGTCTTTTACATCCTTAGTTAAATTTATTTCTAGGTATTTATTAAGCAATTGTAAAGGGGATTGTTTTCTTAAGTTTCCCTTTCTGATAGTTCATTATTGGCATATAAAATGCTATTGATGAATATTTATTTTGTGTCCTGCTAATTTACTGAATTCATCTATCAGTTCTAGTAGTTTTCTAGTAGAATGTTAGGGTTTTCTCTATACAGTATCATGTTATCCTCAAATGTTGTGAGGGTGGGGTGAGATGGAGTGAGAAGGGTGGGGCTAATGAATTCCTCCTGGCTGATGCCACACAGAGGTCATGCTCCATCCAATAAAGATGGTGTCTGAGATGTGGGAGAATGTCTCAGCACAGGGAGTCTATTCCACTCTGCCCTCCCTCCACCAGAGCCCAGGATGAAAAGCTGTGAACAAAATTTTGTGCACTGGCCCTTTAAGAGGGTACCTATATCTCTAGTGGACTCCTGTCTCTCTCTGATGGACAGAAACCCTGTGGCTTTTCACAGCCAGCTGTTATATGGGCAACTCTTTCCAGCTCAGGTGCTTTGGGCTGGAGCAATCACAGAAGACGTGGCTTCTTCTGTACATCCTTGTGTGTAAGACTTCTCTCAGCTAGTATTCAGTTGGTTATTCAGGATGATTGTTCTATAATTTAGTTGTGATTCCAGTTTGGTCCTGGGAGGAGGTGAGTGTAGCTTCCACCTACTGTACTGTACAGACACTGAAGGGAGGAAATACAGCCTGGAAACTTGATTGCAGCATAACATTCATAATGCTCAAATGATCATTAAAGTAGCATCCAAAGTTAAAGGTTTTTATTAAAATTGTTCTTTTTCAAGTAATCACGTAGTTCTACATAATAGTTTAGGACAAACAGCAATCCCCAGTCCCCTTTCTCCTATTTCCCCTTCCAAAGAAGCAACAACTTTCATCATTTGAAGCCAGTTATTCTGGTACTAGAGGCCTGGTGCATGAAAATTCATGCACTGGACGGGGGGAGGGGTCCCTCAGCCCATCCTGCACCCTCTTGCAGTCCAGGAGAGGATCCTGCCACCTCCACTATGCTCGCCAGCCATGAGCCCAGCTCAGGGCTCTGGCTGAGTGGCGCTCCCCTTGTGGGAGCACACTGACCATCGGAGAGCAGCTCTTGCATTGAGCATCTGCCCCCTGGTGGTCAGTGCACATTATAGTGACCGGTTGTTCCACTGTTCTGTCGATTTGCATATTAGCCTTTTATTATACAGGATTTACTTCCATATTTCTAATATCTCAAAATAAAATTTTATATTACTATTAATTTTTAAGTTTTGTGCATTACCTATTAACTTTACAATAAAGGTGAGGATTTACTAGCAGCTCTCTTCTCACTGTCCCATTACCACTACCTTTGCCCCCCTCACCCAAGCACACTTCCTCATACTCCCAATATACTTGTATTGTAAGTTTAATTTATTCATATCTAAATATTATTTATAACTGGTACATATAAAATGTGATTAATCTTACTTTCCAAAACAAGTTTTTATATTCCCTAAAGTTACTAATTGCCTTTTTTGTTTTGCTTTGTTTGGCTGCTAATTTTCAAGACACTTAACACTAAATCCCTAACTCTCCTCTAGTTCTCTAAATATCCTCTCAAAATGTTCATTCATGTCATTTCATTTTAAAGTATTATCACCTGGTAAATTCTGATAGCTCTAATCTGAACTTGTTGCCTTCTATGCATACTGCCAGGTTGTCTTTTGGGGATCTTCTTCTACCTTCATCTTAAGGAATCCTCTTTGCTTCTTTCCTATGTTGGGATTCTCTTGCCCAATATTTCCTGATCTTATTTTTCTTGCTTAGCTCACTTATTATGAAGAAGCCCACTTATATGAAGCTCCCTGAAAAAGGGTATATATGTCAGTTTTTGAGATGTTGCAAATCTAAACATTTCTTTACTTATCCCCCTACTACTTTGGCTAGTTATAGAATGCTAGATAGACAGGATCCTATCCTGGTTCCAAAGATTCTGAAATTTCCTAATGAGGTACTTAAGGCAGTGGTCGGCAAACCGCGGCTCGCGAGCCACCTGCGACTCTTTGGCCCCTTGAGTGTCGCTCTTCCACAAAATAGCACGGGTGGCCGCGCACGTACAGTGTGATTGAAACTTCGTGGCCCATGCGCAGAAGTCGGTTTTCGGCCCGAGCGAGTCTGTTTTGAAGAAGTGGCGTTAGAACCTCAAGGGGCCAAAGAGCCGCACGTGGCTCGGGAGCCGCGGTTTGCCGACCACGGCCCTAAGGTAATAATCTACCTCCATCCATACTGGACCTTACTGGAAAGACCCTTCAGTCTTAAATTCAGACTAATTCAGTCTTACATTCAAAGAAAATCCTCTCATTTATTTCCTATATCACTTCCTGTTTATCTTTATAAAATTCATTTGTTTGGACCTCCTAGACTAGACTTTTACTTTTCTCTTTTCTCTCTAATCCTCCATCTCTTTCCTTTTTTGACCATTTAAAATATTTTCTTAATATTATCTTCCAAACAGTTTACTAAGTTTTTCATATCTGCTATCACATCTTTTAATTCCAAGAGTTCTTCTTTGCTCTCTTTTAGAAGCTCCTGTTCTTGCTTCACAGATAAAGTTTCTTTCCATCTATCTGAAAATAGTCAAGTTATGTATTTCAAGTCTATCTTTCCTTCTAGTTCCTTCTACTTGTCTTTGATCTGTTTGTTTCAGTCTCTATCTTTCACATTCAGGAATTTGCTTGATTACGGGGGACTTCCCTCAATTATTGACGAGTGGAGGAATGGAGAGCTAAATGAAAGTTCCAATTGTATATGTGGGAATTGTCAAATTTGGGCTTCATTTGGCTGATCCATTATGATATAGCAAATGACCCTGTACATTCAAATAACTTTAGAGTAGGGTTTGGGTCAAGGTATTCAGGGGCTAGAAAGAGAAACCTAATCAGAACACCAAACTTTAAACTCATGAAGAAGTCCTGGCTGGGGTGACTCAGTTGTTTGGAGCATCGTCCATACATTGAAAGGTCACAGGTTCGATTCCAGGTCAGGGCACATACACAGGTTGCAGGTTCAAACTCCAAGTGGTGTACATGCAGGAGGCAACATATCAATATTTCTTTCCCGCCCTTCTTCTCTCCTACTCTCTCTAATAAAGTCAATTAAAGAAAGTAAACTCATGAAGAATAAAAAGAATATCAGATTTTAAAATGTCAGATTTTTAGCTATCCTTTGAGTGTCATGATATCTCAAGTCAGTTTTAAAGTAAGTTTTTAAAATCTAATTTGTGGTTTTCCCTCTACACCTTTCCACCCGTGACAATTAATGGAGATCATGTATCACCTGAGCATGAAATGTGCTCTACCATTTCATGGATGCAGTGTTTGTATTTCTAACTTCGTTTCCTTGCACGTAGCCTATTCCCTACTATTAAACCGTCTAGTTTTTTGCAGTCCTATATGTTGTGCTACTTGGCAATAAATATTCTATTTGATCCAAACAAATATGAGAATTCTGATATTATAGAAAATACCTTTTCCTTCTCATAAATTAGTCACAAAAGCAATCCCCATCTAAAATTACTATCTATTGCCAAAACATATCCTGGAAATAAAGCCATTAATTTTATGATATATCACAGATCCATGTTAGACTAGCCAAAAGATATCCTTTGGCAAACAGCCTCAGAATGATATGAGTGGATTCTCTTGCAACTGGCAAATGTAACCTACTATTCAAAATTTTCTCTGGCAAGAGCACCCATTCTATCACTCGATTTAAACATTTCTTAACATATGTGTAATTTGAATATTATGTAAATCCATCCACTATGACATTTAAATGATGAGCACTACATATCTCCCACAATAAAATGATAATAAAGACAGAATAATCTCTAGCAGCAATTCTTAAATCCCACAAGGAAGGAATACTCAGCACTGTTTTCTCTAATTTCAAAGCATTTCCCCTCTAGGTTGATAATGAAGAAATAAGGAGAGATTTCCATTTCTGGAAATATGGTGAATAAGATACAATGACTCTGGACTAAAAGAACAAAAATCCTGGATTAAATACATTTTAATCTTTTAAAAATATCTATACTAATAAAAGGGTAACATGCTAATTAGACCAGACATCTTCCAGATGTCCTTCCGGACAAAGCCATGGTGGCGGGGGCCAAGGCAGAGGCAGTTAGGGGCAATCAGGCCGGCAGGGGAGAGCAGTTAGGGGGCAATCAGGCAGGCAGGCAGAGGCAGTTAGGGGCAATCAGGCAGGCAGGGAGGCGAGTGGTTAGGAGCCAGCAGTCCCGGATTGTGAGAGGGATGTCCGACTACTGGTTTAGACCTGCTCCTGCAGGGATGGGGTATAAACCGGCAGTCAGACATCTCCCAAGGAGTCCCAGATTGGAGAGGGTGCAGGCCGGGCTGAGGGATCTCCCCCCACATGCAGGAATTTTGTGCACCGGGCCTCTAGTCTTCAATAAGTGGCACATAAAGGATATTTGTTCTGTGCAAAGCACCAAAACAAAGTAGAAAGAGAAGCCCTGAGAAAGCATTATTCTAAAAGGTTTCTTCATAACCCTTGAGACCTTAAATTTCCACCTAGATGATTATATGAGGAGAAAGGAAAAGAATATAAAAACAACTTTTAAAGTTTTACCTTTCAGTTCTAACCCTTTAATCCACCTGGAATCCATCTCTGTTTATGCTGTTAAGAAATAATCTAGTTTTATATTTCTCTACATAGTGATCCAGTTTCCCAAAACCACCTATCACACAATTTTTCCTATCCCCAGTAATTTGAAATGCTATAATTATTTAATATTAAATTTGTATATGAGTTTGTCACTAAGCTTTCTATTCTGTTCTACTAGGAATTCTGTTTAGGGGCCAATATCACACTGTTTTTATCCCACTGATGTTATAGTATGTTGTGATATTTGACAGGGTAAATCTCCTTGCTTTAGTCTTCTTTCTTAAGAATGACTTGCCTATTTGTGAACCTTAAGACTTCCAAATGAATATCAGACAAGGAACAAAATAAATATTTTAACTTACAGATTAACTTGAAGAAAATTTAAAAACTTTATATTATAGAAACACATCTGAGAGCACTAAATGTCTCAAATTTATTCCGACTTTATTTAGGGTTTTTTTCTATATCCTTTACTATATAGTTTAACTTTTCTCAATAAAAGTTTTATGTATTCCTGTTAAAATTAACTTCTGCACATTTTATAGTTTTGTTGTTAATATGAATTGTACTTTTACTTACCACATTTCTGAATGATTATTGCATGTTGAAAATAATAATGATTTTTGTAGATTACTCTGATAATTCCCAATTTGGCTTAATAACTTAGTAGGTTTAATAAGTTTGCCAATACTATTGATTTTTTATAGTTAGATAATCATATAATATGCAAATAATGGAAATTTTATATGGAAGGCACCTGAACATTCTAAATTGGCCCCTTTTGCCCTTTTGGCCAAGAGGGACCCGCTTCTCACAATCCAATTGTCCACAGCTGTTGCCTGAGCTTCTGTTCATGCCAAGGTTGAAACCTCGTGATGGCTGGTACCATGGATCTGACTCTCACCCAGTGGGGTGAGCTGGGTCCTCCCTGGAGAAGAAACCTGGGTTCCACAAGATATGTGATCAGTGCTGGGACCCTGCCAGCAGGCAAGGGGATCCCAAGGCAGGTGCTGGGCATGGAGGCCACGGGGGCATAGGCAACCAAGGAGACAGAACTAAACCTCACATCACCCTGCTTGGCCCCGGAGGATGACTGGTTAGCCAGAGACGGGTAAGATTCCTCAGGGAAGGAACAACCTAAGACAGGCACAGTCGCATAGGGGCCATCAGGAGAGAATTTGGGGGTCAACAGAGGTGGGGCACAGACCTTCACCCCCCCCAAGTTTTCAGGGGCCTGAACCCTCACCCATGCTGAAGGAGATCTCCTGCCCCCATGGCTGCTCAGCTTCACAAGCCCAGCTCAAATCGGGACCCAGGTAACAGAGACTTGGCCGACAGCAGATGCCTTCTCACTGCAACAAGACTTGATGGAGATGTCTTGCACCCATGATCCGGGGAACTGGGGTCTATGATATCTAAATCCACCATAGCACCAGGAATGCTCAGGGCCTACTCAAGAAGGCAGATAATCCTCTCCACTAATATTTAGAGGGTAAAACAAGACGGTTGTTAGAGTATTAAATTTGACAGTAAAATAGTAGTCAAGTTTTCAGACTAATTTAAATTGGCCAATCACAATAAGCAAATATTCTAGAAAAATCAATTGTACTGGACAAAAAAGCTGTTCCTAAAGTGTTAACTAAAATTCTTATTGGTAGTTCATCTCATGGTAAAATTGCGTAACATAAAATGAACCTAAAGCAGTCACATTTTAGTGCAAAAAAGTAAAATTTAAAAGCTATCAAGATTACAGCATAAAATTTCCAAAAGCCTCCCAATATTTAAACCAAAAAAGGGGGGATAGTAGAAGAATATCATGTAAGGAAAAATATCCTGTACATAAATTACATCTAGAAAATTTTTACTTTAGAAAATTAACTTTCATTTGTAATGCTAACAGCAAGACACCCAGGTAAAACATACATGGTGTCAACACAAGCAAAAGGAAAATTGTTTGGGCAAAAAAATGAAAAAGGATCGCAAGCCAAATTTATAGAAAATATTCCTTTATTAACTTTTGGTCGAGAATATGTTTGTATATTTTCAGAAAACAACCCCGAGACCATGTGGATTCCTGCAACAGAGAGGAATTTACAGGAGTGCTCCAGCCATGAAGACAGAAGAGAAACAGTCCAGAGATGGAAGACGCTGACCATGCCTTGCCATACTAGCAGTCAGCAGATGTGCGTCACTGCAGATTGCCCAAGTCCAAACCAGAGAGGGTCAGACCTGCATTACCACCATTTGTCCACCATCCAGAACTGAAATATCATTGCTGTTATGTACACATAAACAACTGTTGGACATAGAAATTAGGACTCAAAAGAACTGTTGGCACAGAAAGAAACTCACTATAGACTGATTCCTTTGCCTCTCAGCAAAACAATTATTGCTTGTCTCATTTGCGGTTCCTATAAGTGTATTCCCAGTATCACATGAGCTCACTCATCTAGGGGAAAAGATGAACAATATAGACTGAAGAACAAGAACAGCATTGATAAGACTGTCAGACCTCAGAGGGAAAGTAGGGGAGGGTGGGGACAAGGGAGATAGATCAAACAAAGGACTTGTGTTCTTGCATATGAGCCTAACCAGTGATCACGGACACCAGGGGGATGGGAGCATGCGTGTGGGAGATGATTGGGATGGGAATGGGGGGGGTTGATGACAAATGTGTGATACCTTAATCAATAAAGTAATTAAAAAAATAACATCACGGCAACAAATGACAATGAAAACACAACAATCCAAAATCTATGGGACACAGCAAAAGCAGTCTTGAGAGAGAAGTTCATAGCTCAACAAGCCTATTGCAAAAAACAAGAAACAATGGTAATAAATTACCTAACCCTACAACTCAAAGAGTTAGAAAGAGAGCAACAAGAAAAGCCCAGTGTAAGCAGAAGGAAGGAAATAATAAAGATCAGAGTGGAGATAAATGACATAGAGACCAAAGAAACAATACAAAAGATCAACAAAACCAAGAGCTGGTTCTTTGAAAGGAAAAACAAGATTGATGAATCTCTAGCCAGGCTCACCAAGATTCAAAGAGAGAGGACCCAAATAAACAAAATTAGAAATGAAAGGGGTGAAATAAAAACAGACCCCGCCAAAATACAAAGGATTGTTTCAAAATAATACAAACAACTCTATTCCAACAAACTGGAAAACCTGGAGGAAATGGACATGGTCCTAGAAAAGTATAACCTTCCAAAACTCAATCAGGAAGAATCTAAACAGCTCAATAGACTAGTAACTATGGAAGAAATTGAAGCAGTCATCAAAAAGTTTCTGGCAAACAAAAGCCCGGGGCCAGACGACTTCACAGGAGAGTTTTACCAAACATTCAAGGAAGAACTAAAACCTATCCTCCTCAGACTATTCCAAAAAATTCAAGAGGAAGGAACACTTCCAAGCTCCTTCTACGAAGCCAGCATCACCCTAATACCAAAACCAGATAAAGACAACACAATGAAAGAGAATTACAGACCAATATCCCTCATGAACATAGATGCCAAAATCCTCAACAAAATTCTAGCAAATTGGCTCCAGCAGTACATCAAAAAGATCATACTCAATGACAAAGTAGGATTTATCCCAGGAATGCAAGGATGGTACAATATCCGCAAATCAATAAATGTGATACATCACATAAACAAACTGAGAGATAAAAATCACATAGTCATATCAATTGATGCAGAAAAAGCATTTGACAAAATCCAACACCCTTTCTTGATAAAAACTCTCAACATGGTGGGAATAGAAGGATCATACCTCAACATAATAAAAGCTATATATGATAAACCCACAGCACATCATACTCAATGGGCAAAAACTAAAAACATTTCCCCTAAGAACAGGAACAAGACAGGGATGCCTACTCTCACCACTCCTGTTTGACATAGTACTGGAAGTATTAGCCATTGCAATTAGACAAGAAGAAAAAATAAAAGGCATCCAAATTGGAAAAGAACAAGTAAAGCTGTCTTTATTTGCAGATGACATGATATTGTACATAAAAAACCCGAAAGACTCTATCATAAAACTAATAGACTTAATAAATTAATTTGGCAATGTAGCAGGATACAAAATTAACGTCAAGAAATCTATGGCCATTCTATACACCAATAATGAACTTACAGAAAGAGAGACTAAAAAAGCAATCCCATTTACCATCGCACCAAAAAAATTAAGATACCTAGGAATAAACTTAACTAAGGAAGTAAAAGACCTATACGCTGAAAACTACAGGACACTGAAAAAAGAGATAGAGGAAGACGTAAACAGATGGAAGAACATACCGTGTTCATGGATTGGTAGAATCAACATCATTAAAATGTCCATACTCCCCAAAGCAATCTATAGATTCAATGCACTCCCCATTAAAATACCAATGGCATATTTCACAGACCTTGAAAGAACTCTCCAAAAATTCATCTAGAATAAAAACAAGACCCCGAATAGCCACAGCAATCCTGAGAAAGAAGAATAAAGTAGGAGGGATCTCAATACCAGATTTCAAGCTATATTACAAAGCCACAGTTCTCAAAACAGCATGGTACTGGCACAAGAACAGACATATAGATCAATGGAATAGAATAGAGAATCCAGATATCAACCCAAACCTCTATTCTCAATTAATATTTGATAAAGGAGGCATGAACATACAATGGAGTCAAAACAGTCTCTTCAATAAATGGTGTTGGGAAAATTGGACAGATACATGCAAGAAAATGCAACTAGATCACCAACTTACACCATACACAAAAATAAACTCATAATGGATACAGGACTTAAACATAAGATGGGAAACCATAAATACTAGAGGAATCCACAGGCAGCAAAATCTCAGACATATGCCAAAAGAACTTCTTCACTGATACTGCCCCTAGGGCAATGGAAGCTAAAGAGAAAATAAACAAATGGGACTACAGGAAAATAAAAAGTGTTTTTACAGCAAAAGAAACTATCAACAAAACAACAAGAAATCCCCCTGTATGGGAGAACATATTTGCAAATGTTATCACTGATAAAGGTTTAATCTCCAACATCTACAGGCAGCTTATACAACTTAATAAAAGGAAGACAAATGATCCAATAAAATAATGGGCAACGGACCTAAATAGAATCTTTTCAAAAGAAGACAGAAGGAAGGCCAAGAGACACATGAAAACATGCTCAAAGTCACTAATTATCCGAGAGATGCAAATCAAAACGACAATGCGGTACCATCTCACACCAGCCAGAATGGCTATCATCAACAAATCAACGAACAACAAGTGTTGGCGAGGATGTGGAGAAAAAGGAACCCTCTTGCACTGCTGGTGGGAATGCAGACTGGTGCAGCCACTGTGTAGAACATTATGGAGTTTCCTCAAAAAACTGAAAATGGAACTCACATTTGACCCAGTAATCCCACAACTAGGAATATATCCTAAGAAACTGGAAACACCAATAAGACAGGATATATGCACCCCTATGTTCATAGCAGCAGAATTTACAATAGCTAAGATTTGGAAACAGCCTCGGTGCCCGTCAGCAGATGACTGGATCAGAAAAGTATGGTACATCTACACAATGGAATACTATGGTGCCATAAAAAAGAAGGAATTCTTACCATTTGCAGCAACCTGGATGGAATTGGAGAACATTATGCTAAGTGAAATAAGCCAGTCAATGGAAGAGAAATATCACATGATCTCACTCATTTATGGATAATAAAGAAAATTATAAACTTTTAAACAAAAAGATAGATACAGAGACAGTAAAGCATCAAACAGAATGTCAAATTACAGCGGGAAGGTTAGGTAGAGGGGAGGAGATAAGACATCAACCGAAGGACTTGTATGCATACATATAAGCATAACCAATGCACCCAAAACTCTGGGGGGTGAGGGTATGTATGGGAGTAGGGTGGGGAAGGCAATGTAAGATATGTACACATATAATACCTTAATAAAAAAATGAACAATAAATAAATAAATCCACAACTCCTGACCCCAAGACTCTTCCCACTACATCTTTTATTTTTCATCAAAACATCTTCTCTAACTCTCATCCTCTGTCTCTTCATCATCACTAACTTTCAGCCAGGCCATGGTAGATTGATAGATTGTTCCCAAATCTTCCCCCCTCCATGTATACATCTGCATTATCATGTAACTCTTCAGTTCCTCCCATTAGAAGCAGAAGTTCTTTTATTTCCTAACCAACTTTAGGCTTGGCCATGTGGCTTATTTTGGCCAATGAAATTTGTGAGAAAGTGATGGTGTGCCAGTTTTGAAAAGACCTCACATTTCTGAGATCACTCCCCATGTATTTCTGCAATCATCACGAGAATAGTATGCCCCAGAAGCCCCCTGATTTTTTAAAAATCCAGATACATGGAGAACACCTAAATAATACCTGTGTCCAAAGCCAAGCTATTCAAACCTAACTGATGTCAAGAAAGCTACTCTAGAGAACCAAGATTGTGGCATAGGTAAATGCCTATACTTGCTGCCTCCCACAACCACATCAAAATTACCACTAAATTACAGAAGAACTATCATCCAGAACTGCAGGAAAGTTGGCTGAATGGAAGTTCTACAACTAGAGTGGTAAACAAGAAAGCACACTGAGACTGGTAGGAGGTGCGGAGGTGCGGAACGGGCTGGTCCAGCACCCTGGTGTGCAGCTTTTTTAATCAGGAGAGAGATCACCTCTGCAGAGGTTTCCCAGAGGAGAAAGAAGTCCCAGCCCCACACCAGATGCCCAGCCCAGGGTCCCAGAGGTGAGGAAAGAAGCCTCTACAGGCTGTAAGAATTATGGACTGTAAAAACCAGTGCAGATTGGGGCTGAGTGACACATAGGCTGCTAGAGACCCACCTGCTCATCTTAAAAGGCTTGCACCATGAACTGAAATTACAAGCTCCCACTTTTTCTGAGCTGCAGTGCTGGGTGAGGCTTGGGGTGACCCAGACACATACGGAGAGAAACTGGACTGTCTGGCATCGGGGCAGGAACTCGGGGCGGCTTTCTTCCAGATGCAGGTGCTCGCAGCAGTCATTGTTCCTGTGACAGAACATCCGCAGTGCAGGGCTGACTGGCAGCCATTTGTTTGCTCCGCCTCATCCAATTTACAAAGCCACCCAAGCTGTGTGCAGTGGCTTTTGCAAATAAATAGTCTGTCCTTTCTCAGGCTAAAACTTTGTTAAACAAGCTGCAGCTGGGTCAGGGAGCCCCAAACCTATCAATAAAAGGCCCAAGGCCAGCACCAGCACCAGCCTGCCTTGCTTCACAGCTGGGCCTCCTCTGGGCACTCCCAAACCTGATACAAAGAGGCAGAATTTGTAGATCTCTCTGTAGCTCCTGCTGGATGACCCCGGGCAGTGGCTGACTTTGCACCTCCCTGGAGACCCAAGAGCCAGTGTTCCCAGTAGTCAGTGTGAGACCATACAAGATTACAACTCTTAACATCAATAAGTGACACACTCAAGGGGCAAACTCAATGAGCACCAAAGCCCCACTGAAGCAAGCCCTGCCCCATAAGGGTGTCTTCTGCACAACAGATCTTCCAGTGTAGACACAGCTGGTTATCACAGACAATTGGCCTAGCGGTCAATTCCTCCCCGAGACACCAACAGCAATAAAGGATCAACAACAACAAGACTGTGCACACAGCCCACAAAGGGGTGCACCAAGAGTGTCCACCTCAGGTGATTGGGGATGCTGAGCCACTGGGCCTTAAAGGACACCTACTACACAAGGCCACTATATCAACTCAAGGAGACTTAGCAGCTACCTAATACATAGAAAGAAACACAGGGAAACAGCCAAAATGTGGAGACAAAGAAATATGTCACAAATGAAAGAAGTGGAAGAAAGCAAACTACTGGATATAGAGTTCAAAACCACAGTAATAAGGTTTCTCAAGAATCTTCTAGAAATCTCCGAAAACTTAGTGAGACTTTCAAGGATCTTCATGAGAATGCCAAAAAAATGGAAAAGGATCAATCAGAAATTAAGCATACACTGACTGAAATAAAGAATAACATACAGGGATTCAAGAGTGGATTAGAGGATCCTGAAAATCAAATCAATGATTTGAAATATGAGGAAGCAAAAAACACCCAACCAGAAGAGCAAAAAGAAAAATGAATCAAAAAATATGAAGATAGTGTAAGGAGCCTCTGGGACAACTTCAAGTGTACCAACATCCAAATTATGGGGGTGCCAGAAGAAGAGAGAGCAAGATATTGAAAACCTATCTGAAGAAATAATGACAGAAAACTTCCCCTACCTGGTGAAAGAAATAGACTTACAAGTCCAGGAAGCGCAGAGAACTCCAAACAATAGGAATCCAAAGAGGACCACACCAAGACACATCATAATTAAAATGCCAAGAGCAAAAGACAAAGAGAGAATATTAAAAGTAGCAAGAGAAAAACAGTTAGTTACCTACAAGGGAGCACCCATATGATTGTCAGCTCATTTCTCAACAGAAATTATGCAGGTCAGAAGGAAGTGGCAAGAAATATTCAAAGTGATGAATAGCAAGAACCTACAACCAAGAATACTCTACCCAGCAAAGCTATCATTTAGAATTGAAGGTCAGATAAAGAGCTTTGGAGACAAGAAAAAGCTCAAGGAGTTCATCACCACCAAACCAGTATTATATGAAATGCTGAAAGATATTCTTTAAGAAGAGGAAGAAGAAGAGAAAGGTAAAGATAAAAAATATGAACAACAAAGTGACAACAAATACATATCTATCAACAAGTGAATCTAAAAATCAAATGAATAAAAAATCTGATGAACAGAATGAACTGGTGAATGGAATAGAATCAGGGGCATGGAAATGGAACACTGATGATTCTCAGAGGGAAAGGGGTATGTGGGAGTGCGGGAAGAGATTAGACAAAGATCTTATATGAATGTATGGACACAGACAGTAGGGTGGCGAGGGCCCGAGGTGGGGTGGGAACCGGGTGGAGGGGAACTATGGGAGGGAAAAAGAGAGACATCTGTAATAATCTCAACAATAAATATTAATTTTAAAAAAAGAAAGCTACTCTAGCTAACCCATAAATTTGTGAGCCAGAAATAAATGATTACTGCTCTTTTCCATTGAGTTTTGAGGTACTTTGTTTTACAGGATTCTTATTGCAATAGGTAACCAATATGCAAGGTTTTCTGGGGTTCCCAGAAAAGCATTTTGTGGCCATGATAAATTTCTTAAGGGATAAAAAATTGGAGCCTAAACTAAATTGTCATATATATCAACAGAAAAATTCATGTATCAAAAATTGCCAATGATTTTCCCAATATAAGAATTTACCTTTGAATTCAAATACCAGCTTAAAGTTATTATTTCCTACCTCTAAGTTTTCTCATCTTCAAAATAAAGACAATAATAGTACCTATATCATAAAGTTGTTTCAAAGCTCAAAAGAGATAATTTATGGTAAGTACCTAACATTTATTGAGTGGTTGCTAAGAGTAGCAAGGATGATGATGATGATGATGATGATGATGATGATGATGAATTGGTACCTTCCCTTGACACAATCAAGGGAAGTAAATGCTTTGAAAATATTACACTAACAGTTACCTTATACCCCCCACCCAGTTTCCTCTATTATTAACATCTCACATCAGTATGGTTTCAGCTATGAAATGGGGGTTTAAGGATTTTTTTTTCTTTTCTGCGTATAATGTCAACTCCTTTCCTAAGTGTAAAAAGACATATGAAGAAGCTAAATAATTTTTCTCTTGCATACACAAAAGCTACACAAATAACTAAAACAAAACAAACAAAACAAAAACAAAAACAAAAAAACCTCTGGACATGCCATCCTGGGGAGAGTATATCCTACTATGAGGAGAATCCAGTTTCCCAATAGTCTTTTTAGAGAAGTCTGAATAGGAATCTCCTCAAGGACTGTTGTGCCTAGTGGGGTTGACAATGTAATGCCAATTAATATATGAAATCCTTAAATGTCTACTTTGGATAAAACACAGGCAAGAAAACCAAAAGTTCTATTAATTGATTCCAAGATGTCGGTGGATTAAGTGGAAACTACACTGAAACTCTCCCAGGACCAAACTGAAATTACAACTAAAATATTAAAACCTGGGGCTCAGGTTTTTTAATGTAGCTCACCGGTTGAGTATCGAACTATGAACCAGGAGGTCACTGTTCGATTCCTGGTCAGGGCACATGCCCGGGTTGTGGGCTCGATCCCCAGTAGGGGGTGTGCAGGAGGCAGCTGATCAATGATTCTCTCTCATCATTAATGTTTCTGTCTCTCCATTTCCCTTCCTCTCTGAAATCAATATGTGAGAATAAACAATCTGTTCTGTCAAATAAGGGCGTTTAGGCAGCCACCATTTTGGCTTGCATGATTTGTAGCTCCCCTGCAGGCCGCCATTTTTAAATGGCAAAGATGAACCCCTTCCTTTATATTAGCCAACTGCGCAATATTGTGAGCTTAAGCTCTTTCAATCAAGAGTAAGGGACACATCACGTGCGTCAGAAATAAAAACCCAAGCAGATGACTGCTCAGTGTGCGTGTGCTCCCAGACGATGTGTGTGCAAATGCTTCTGCAGAAGTAAAGATATTTGCCTTGCAGTCTGGCTCCTGCGTATGCTTTGTGTTCTACCAGGATCCCTGATTTTGAGGGCTCACCTAATTTTTAACAATAAAAATATATTTTTTTAAAAACCTATCCTATGCTGGCTGGTTTGGATCAGTGGATAGAGCATCGGCCCATGGATTGAAGAGTCCTAGGTTTTAATATTTTAGTTGTAATTTCAGTTTGGTCCTGGGAGAGTTTCAGTGTAGTTTCCACTTAATCCACCGACATCTTGGAATCAATTAATAGAACTTTTGGTTTTCTTGCCTGTGTTTTATCCAAAGTAGACATTTAAGGATTTCATATATTAATTGGCATTACATTGTCAACCCCACTAGGCACAACAGTCCTTGAGGAGATTCCTATTCAGACTTCTCTAAAAAGACTATTGGGAAACTGGATTCTCCTCATAGTAGGATATACTCTCCCCAGGATGGCATGTCCAGAGGTTTTTTTGTTTTTGTTTTGTTTGTTTTGTTTTAGTTATTTGTGTAGCTTTTGTGTATGCAAGAGAAAAATTATTTAGCTTCTTCATATGTCTTTTTACACTTAGGAAAGGAGTTGACATTATTACGCAGAAAAGAAAAAAATCCTTAAACCCCCATTTCATAGCTGAAACCATACTGATGTGAGATGTTAATAATAGAGGAAACTGGGTGGGGGGTATAAGGTAACTGTTAGTGTAATATTTTCAAAGCATTTACTTCCCTTGATTGTGTCAAGGAAAGGTACCAATTCTTCATCATCATCATCATCATCATCATCATCCTTGCTAATCTTAGCAACCACTCAATAAATGTTAGGTACTTACCATAAATTATCTCTTTTGAGCTTTGAAACAACTTTATGATATAGGTACTATTGTTGTCTTTATTTTGAAGATGAGAAAACTTAGAGGTAGGAAATAATAACTTTAAGCTGGTATTTGAGTTCAAAGGTAAATTCTTATATTGGGAAAATCATTGGCAATTTTTGATACATGAAGTTTTCTGCTGATATATATGACCATCGGAAAACACAGATATTTACATTACGATTCATTAACAGTAGCAAAATTACAATTATGAAGTAGAAACGAAAATAATTTTATGGTTGGGGGTCACCACAACATGACAAACTGTATTAAAGGGTTGTGGCATTAGAAAGGTTGAGAACCACTGGGGTTTCTTTGTGTCCCCATTTTTGCTCTCACTGACGGATCTAGGTGTAGAATTGTGCAGGGATTGCTCCTTGGTTTGCAGCAGCTCCTCAGGCAGAAGCTGCTTCCCGGGGAAGCAGTGGCTCCTTGGGCAGAAGCTGCTCCTCAGCTGGTCGCAGCAGAAGCTGCCCCTCAGTTTTTGGTTGCTCCTCTGGTGGGCACTGCTCGCATCAGTGGTGGCTTGTCTAGTTGGCGGGGGCATGCTACTCGCTCAGCTGCTGCTTCTTGGATGGGAGTGGGCTGCTCAAGAGGCTGTTGCTCCTTGGATGGGGATGGGCTGCTTGCGGAGCTGTTCCTTCTCTTATGGGGGTTGGCTGCTTGCGCAGCTCCTGATCCTCAGATGGGGTAGTGCTGCTCACGTGGCTGCTGCTCCTCCGATGGGGGCGGGATCTGTGCAGCTGCTGCTCCTTTGACAGGGGCGGGCTGCTCATGCAGCTGCTGCTCCTTCAAAGAGGGCAGGCTGCTTTCAAGGCTGCTGCTCCTCGAATGGGTGTGGGCTGCTCATGGAGCTGCTGCTCCTCGGATGGGGGTGGGCTGCTCGCACCCTTGCAGTTCCTCGGGTGAGGGCGGGCTTCTCATGCGGCTACTGCTCCTTGGATGAGGGCAGGACACTTTCACAGCTGCATGTGGGACTGCTGATCATCCGACAGGGTTGGGCTGCTCACGAGGTTGCTGCTCCTCAGATGTGGGTGGGCTGCTTACGTGGCTGCTGCTCCTCGGAAGGGGGTGGGCTGCTCATGGGGCTGCTGTTCCTCGGATGGTGGCAGGCTGCACAGGGCTGCTGCTCCTCAGATTGGGTTGGGCTGCTTGGTGCTGCTGCTCACGTGGTCACAGTGCCCTGGGTTAAATCGTTGGGCTGGCCAGAGTGGAGCAGCTTCGGAACTCACAGGGGTCCATGCCTGGTGTGGCTGGAGTCTTGTTGACTGTGGGACCACAGCCAAGGCAGCAGGTCCCTGGCAGGGATGAGTGTAGAGTTCCTGGCGTTGTCTGAGGGCACCCTGGGGGGAGGAGAGCCTAGTCTCCAGTCACAGCAGCTCTCCCCTTCAAAAAGGTGTGGCCTCTGCATAAGAGCTGACCGCTCCAGGACTGTTTGCCATAGTAGCCGAGGCTGCCTGGTTAGGCAAGCCCAGTCAGGCTGCCCCTGAATGTCCTGCAGGATCTAACTGTGCCTCACACACACATACTCACACACACACATCCACAAACTCCTCCTTTGCTCCCTCCCTCACTCACGCTCTCTCCCTCATTTCCGCCTTCTTCCTGTCTCTTTAGTTGGGTCTGTAGTTTTACTGACCTGTTCATGGATGGAGTCTCCTCCTCGGGTGTCTGGTTATGTGGCTCGCTCTCTACCACATTGGCCAAACAGGATAAAATTCACCTCGACAAGCCATGACACAAAGGGAACAAAACACGAAAGTACTCCGACAATGATAACCCCAGTATAAGTGACCACCATTGAAAATCAAATTTGGGGAGAGAAAGGAGAGCACAAATGATATTGACAAGAGAAAAAATCGTGTGAGAGAAAAGAAAAAGATGAAAAAGGAAAAAAAAAGGAATATATATATATATATATATATATATATATATATATATGGAGAAAACACCAGAGAACAAACAGATAAACCAAAACATACAAACCCCAAATACCCAGTAAAGAGGGTGGGACAGAATCTTATATGTAGAAAGTAAGGTTAAGGAATTGGATGAATATGGGAAGGACCTCAGTTCAGTATAGAGGATGTAGAAAGAGGGTGAGTGGATAAGAAGAAAGAGAAAGAGGTTGAAGATGGCGACCAGCAGGTAGGTAGGGAGGGTGAGTGTGTGATCGAGTGAAGGAGTGATAGAGGTGTGTGCGGACGTGTTTGGGTGTGTGAGTGAGTGAAATAGGGACAGTTAGACCCTGCAGTTCTTCCAGGGGGCATCCAATCCAGGCAGTCTTGGTTGGCAAAACCCTGCGGCCTCTGCAAACACTCCCGGGAGGACACCAGTGGCACAGAGACCCCGCCATCTTTAAGAACGGAACTGCTAGAGACTAGAATCCTAACCTTACCACCACCCAGTCTGGTCTCGGAAGCAAACCTGGTCACTATAGCCACTCTGGTAGAAGACCTGCCACCCCAGCTGCAGATGTGCATACCCTGAGACCTCCACCTCCAAAAGTGCACCTCTGAAAGCAGTAAGTACAACCTCCCCCTCCCCAGCGCCGGAACTCAGGATTCGCCCCGTCCCCAGCCCATAGGCACCCAGGCACTCCACTACCCAGGCAGTGCTTGGGAAACACTGAGAGCCCCCGAGGGGTGATTCTGCACAGTCAAGGGTGCGCAGCCCTGCAGTAGAATCTCTGAACTGCCTCTTCCTAAATAACTGCCCACGGACACCCCTGCGGTGCAACTTCAGGGCCAGGGTGCATCAGAGCTTTGCGCTGGCAGGCGCGCCACCAGTTCGAGCACACTCAAGGGCAGGCAAACTCACGGCCAAAGCAAGGGAAGGCACCCTGAGCCCGTATATCCACAGAGTCCTCTGGGAAGCTGCTTTGAGCCCCTGCTGGGTGTGATTCTGTACAGCCAAGGACTCGCTGCCCCACAGCAGAAACTCTGAACTCCTTTCTCCTGAATCACTCTCAAATTGTGTCAGAGCTGTGCGCTGACAGGCATGCCACCAGTTCGCGCACACTCCAGAGCTAGCAAACTCACAGCCACAGCAAGGGAAGGCGCCCTGAGCCCCTATATCCACAGGGTCCTCTGGGGAGCTGCTTTGAGCCCCTGCTGGGTATGATTCTGTACAGCCAAGGACGCACTGCCCCACAGCAGAAACTCTGAACTCCTTTCTCCTGAATAACTTCCCACATACACCCTAGCTGTTTAACTTCAGTGCCAGAGTCCCTAAAAGTGCTTCAGAGCTGTGCCCCTGCAAACACACCTCCACAGAAGCGAATTTACAACAGCCAGGCACCCTGAGCCTATCTACACACAGGGTGCTAGTGGGAGCCACTGGGAGCTCTCCCAACAGACGGTTCCAGGGTGCCACTGTGAGTTCCCACTGGACACGCACGATTTCAACTAAGGGTGCAAGACAGCAAAAACTGGGACACTCCATAGCTGCTGACTTTTAGACACCACAGTTGTGCCTCTCAAGCTTGCAGGCCTACATCAAGAGAACCCAAGTACCTCAAGTAGGGAGCTACACTAGATTACCAAGCCCAGGAGAACTGAGAGATTACACCAGTATCACCATCCCCAAAAGAACCTGGGTAGCAAAGCAAGCGGATCTACAATTAAAACATTACAGGAAAACACGGGGAGAAAAAAAGGAAATTCCCAAAGGGAAGAAAAAGAGGAATCACCAGAAAGGGAGTTAAATGAACTTGAGGCTAGCAGCTTAACAGAGAAAGAATTCAGAGTATTCGTTATAAGGATGTTTAAACGGATGGATGACAAATACACACAACTCAATGATAACTATAAGGAGCTGAATGAAAACGTCACCAACATGAAAAGAAACCAAGAGGAGATGAAGAACGACATAGCTGCAATAAAGAACACAATGGAAGGCTTAAAGAGTAGAGTAGAAGAGGCTGAGGACCGCATCAGCGAATTAGAAGACAAGGTAGGAAAAAACACAGAAACACAGCAGCAACTGGAAAGAAGACTTAAAAAGCAAGAGGAGAGCCTAAGGAAGCTTCAGGATAACATAAAATGAAACAACCTTCGAAAAATAGGGATAAAAGAAGGAGAGGAAGAGAAGCAAGGAATAGAAAACCTGTTAGAAGAAATAATGACATAAAACTTCTATGATATTGGCAAGAAAAAAACTATCCAAGTCCAAGAAGTACACAGAGTCCCAAACAAGTTGAACCCCAAAAGACCGACACCAAGACACATCATAATTAAATTGACGAACACCAACGACAAAGCAAGAATCTTAAAGGCTGCCAGAGAGAAACAGAAAGTTACCTACAAGGGATCTCCTATCAGAATATCAACTGATTTCTCAACAGAAACACACCAGGCCAGAAGGGAATGGAATGAAATATACAAAGTGATGCAAAATAAGGGACTGAATCCAAGAATAATATACCCAGCAAGGCTATCATTCAAAATTGAAGGTAGAACCAGAAGCTTCACAGACAAAAAGGACTAAGAGAATTCATCACTACCAAACCAGCAATGCAATAAATGCTAAAGGGGCTGCTGTAAAAAGAAGAAAGAGAAAGGCAAGAAGAAACACAAATACTAAGGAAAAATATGTCAACAAACAGGTACTTATCAATAATAACAGTAAACGTAAATGGATTAAATGCACCAATCAAAAGACATAGGGTAGCTGAATGGATAAGAAAACATGACCCATATATTTGCTGTCTACAAGAGACCCACCTTAAAGCAAAAGATTCACACAGACTGAGAGTGAAGGGATGGAAAAACATTTTTCAGGCAAATGGAAATGAGAAAAAAGCTGGGGTTGCGATACTTATATCAGATAAAATAGACCTCAAAGTAAAGGCTTCAATAAGAGATAAGGAAGGCCACTACATAATACTAAAGGGAGCAATCCAGCAAGAAGATATAACTCTGGTAAACGTATATGCACCCAATGCAGGAGCACCCAAATACATAAAAAATCTTCTGGAAGATATCAAGGGAGAGATCGACATCAATACAATCATAGTAGGGGACTTCAATACACCACTGACATCAATGCATAAATCCTCTGGACAAAAAATCAGCAAAGAAACAGCAATTCCAAATGACACACTAGATCAGATGGACCTAATTGACATCTTCAGAGTATTTTACCCCAAAGCCATGGAATATACGTTCTTCTCAAGTGCACATGGGACATTCTCAAAAATAGACCACATATTGGGTAACAAGCAAAGTCTCCCCAAATTCAAAAAGGTTGAAATCATAGCAAGCATTTTCTCAGACCACAATAGCATAATATTAGAAATAAACTACAATAAAAACATTCCAAAAAATTCAAACACTTGGAAACTGAATAGCATGCTACTAAACAATGATTGGGTTATCAATGAGATCAAAGAAGAAATTAAAAACATCCTGGAGACTAATGAAAATAAAAACACAACATTGCAAATCATATGGGACACAATGAAAGCAGTCCTGAGAAGGAAATGTATAGCTTTACAAGCCTACCTTAAAAAACAAGAAAAAATGGTAATAAATCATCTAACTCAACAACTCAAAAACTTAGAAAGGGAGCAACAAGAAAAGCCCACAGTGACCAGAAGAAAGGAAATAATAAAGATCAGAGCAGAAATGAATGACATAGAGACCAAAAAAACAAAACACAAGATCAACAAAACCAAGAGCTGGTTCTTTGAAAGGATAAACAAGATTGATGAACCTCTAGCCAGGCTCACCAAGAAGCAAAGAGAGAGGATCCAAATAAACAAAATCAGAAATGAAAGAGGAGAAATAACAGCAGACCCCACAGAAATACAAAGGATTGTCAAAAAATACTATGAACAACTCTACTCCAACAAACTAGACAACCTGAGGAAATGGATACATTCCTAGAAAAACACAACCTTCCAAAACTTACTCAGAAAGAGACTAAAAATCTCAATAGGCTGATAACTATGGAAGAAATTGAATCAGTTATCAAAAAGCTTCCATCAAACAATAGCCCGGGGCCAGACGGCTTCACAGGGGAGTTTTGTAAAACATTCAAGGAAGAGCTAAAACCTATCCTCCTCAGACTATTCCAGAAAATATAAGAAGAAGGAACACTTCCAAGCTCCTTCTATGAAGCCAGCATCACCCTAATACCAAAACCAGATAAAGATAACACAATGAAAGAGAATTACAGGCCAATCCTATCTAATAATAGACAAATATGCAAATTGACCATACCTCTGACACACCCACAAGCCACACCCACCATCCGATCAGAGCGAGTATGCAAATTAACCCAAACTAAGATGGCTACAGCCACAGAGACCAAGGTTTCCTAGGTAACAGAGCAAGCCAAGCTTTCCGCCTGCCCTGCCCAGGCCTAAGCCTCCACTCAAGCTACAAAGTTTCAATTACAGAAGGTAAACAAATTCAAACAAATGGCAGCCGAATGGAGCTTTAGAGAGCAGGCCAGGGTTGCCGCCGGCAACAGGGGAAGCAAAGCTTTCCGCACACCCTGGCTGGGCCCACCCGCTTAAGGCAACAAAGTTTCAATTATAACCCCAACACAAATGGCTGCCCGCGGAGGGAGCCCCAGGCTTGGATCCGCTCTAGGCTACAAAGTTTCAATTGTCGAAGGAAAATAAATTCCAGATACCAGGGTCTCTGCTTGGATTGCCAGGGGGCGTGGCCAGCCTGCAAACCACCACAGGCCCCTCGCTCAGGCCGCCCCACACCCCAAGGGAACCCCCACCTGATCCGGGATGCACTTCAGGGCAAACCAGCTTGCCCCCACCCCTGTACCAGGCCTCTATCCTATCTAATAAAAGAGTAATATGCAGATTGATCATCACTGCAACACACATTATAGCTGCCCCCATGTGGTCAAGGATCCTGCCCCCATGTGGACAAAAGATGGCCACCACAAGATGGCCAGCAGGAGAGGGCAGTTGGGAAGTACCCGGCCTGCAAGGGAGGGCAGTTGAGAGGGACCACGCCTGCAAGGGAGGGCAGTTGGAGGTGATCAACCCTGCAGGAGAGGGCAGTTAGCGGTGACCAGGCCGGCAGAGGAGGGAAGTTGGGGGCAAACAGGCTGGCAGCAGAGTGGTTAGGGGGTGATCAGGCTGGCAGGCAGAA
Source organism: Ia io (assembly GCA_025583905.1). NCBI lineage: Eukaryota > Metazoa > Chordata > Mammalia > Chiroptera > Vespertilionidae > Ia > Ia io. Next base: position 52,970,158 of record JAJQQW010000001.1, read on the forward strand.
GCGGTTAGGGGCACTCAGGAAGGCAGGCAGTCAAGCAGTTGGGAGCCAGCAGTCCTGGATTGTGAGAGGGATGTCCGACTGCCCGTTTCCGGGATCGGGCCAAAACGGGCAGTCAGACATCCTTCGAGGGTTCCCATATTGGAGAGGGTACAGGCTGGGCTGAGGGACAACCCCCCTCCGTGAACGAATTTCGTACACCGGGCCTCTAGTATCCCTCATGAACAGAGATGCCAAAATCCTCAACAAAATTCTAGCAAATCGAATCCAGCAATACATCTGAAAGATCATACAGCACGACCAAGTAGAATTTATCCCTGGGATGCAAGGATGGTACAATATTCGCAAATCAATAAACGTGATACATCACATAAACAAATTGAGAGATAAAAACCATATAGTCATATCAATCGATGCAGAAAGCATTTGACAAAATCCAACACCCTTTATTGATAAAACTCTCAGCAACCTGGGAATAGAAGGATCATACCTCAACATAATAAAAGCCACATATGACAAACCCACAGCAAACATCATACTCAATGGGCAAAAACTAAAACCATTTCCCCTAAGAACAGGAACAAGACAGGGATGCCCACTCTCACCACTCCTGTTCAACATAGTGTTGGAAATACTAGCCATTGCAATCACACAAGAAGAAGAAATTAAAGGCATCCAAATTGGATAAGAAGAAGTAAAACTGTCCTTATTTGCAGATGACATGATACTGTATATAGAAAACCCTAAAGACTCCATCAAAAAATTACTAGACTTAATAAATGAATTCGGCAGAGTAGCAGGATACAAAATAAATGCTAAGAAATCTATGGCATTTCTATACACCAATAATGAACTTACAGAAAGAGAGACTAAAAAAGCAATCCCATTTACCATCACACCAAAAAAAATTAGATACCTAGGAATAAAATTAACTAAGGAGGTAAAAGACCTATATGCGGAAAACCACACAACACTGAAAAAAGAGATAGAGGAAGACATAAACAGATGGAAGAACATACCATGTTCATGGATTGGTAGAATCAACATAATCAAAATGTCCATACTACCCAAAGCAATCTATAATTTCAATGCACTTCTATTTAAATACCAACGGCATACTTCACAGACCTAGAAAGAACTTTCCAAAAATTCATCTGGAATAAAAAAAGACCCCGAATAGCCACAGCAATCCTGAAAAAGAAGAACAAAGTAGGTGGGATCTCCATACCAGATTTCAAGCTGTATTACAAAGCCACTGTTCTCAAAACAGCCTGGTATTGGCACAAGAACAGACATATAGATCAATGGAATAGAATAGAGAACCCAGAAATAGATCCAAATCACTATGCTCAATTAATATTTGACAAAGGAGTCATGAACATACAATGGAGTCAAGACAGTCTCTTCAACAAAAGGTGTTGGGAAAATTGGACAGTTACATGGAAAAAAATGAAACTAGACCACCAACTTACACCATACACAAAAATAAACTCAAAATGGATCAAGGACTTAAACATAGGACAGGAAACCATAAAAATACGAGAGGAATCTACAGGCAGAAAAATCTCTGACATATGCCAAAAGAACTTCTTCGCTGATACTGCTCCTAGGGCAATGGAAGCTAAAGAGAAAATAAACAAATGGGACTACATCAAAATAAAAAGCTTTTGCACAGCAAAGGAAACCATCAATAAAACAACAAGAAAGCCCACTACATGGGAGAACATATTTGCCAATGATGTCAATGATAAGGGTTTAATCTCCAACATTTACAGGGAACACATGCAGCTTAACAAAAAGAAGATAAACAACACAATCAAAAAATGGGCAACTGATCTAAATAGACACTTTTCAAAAGAAGACAGAAGGAAGGCCAAGAGACATATGAAAACCTGCTCTAAATCACTAATCGTTAGAGAGATGCAAATCAAAATAACAATGCGGTACCATCTCACACCTGTCAGAATGGCCATTATCAACAAGTCAACAAATGACAAGTGCTGGCGAGGATGTGGAGAAAAAGGAACCCTCGTGCACTGCTGATGGGAATGCAGACTGGTGCAGCCACTGTGGAGAACAGTCTGGAGTTTCCTTAAAAACTAAAAATAGAACTCCCATTTGACCCAGTGATCCCACTTTTAGGAATATATCCCAAGAAACTGGAAACATCAGTCAGAAAGGATATATGCACCCCTATGTTCATAGCAGCGCAATTCACCATAGCTAAGATTTGGAAACAGCCTAAGTGACCATCAGCAGATGAGTGGATTAAAATACTGTGGTACATCTACACAATGGAATACTACATTGCGGTAAAAAAGAAGGAGCTCTTACCATTTGCAACAATATGGATGGAGATGGAAAAGATTATGCTTAGTGAAATAAGCCAGGCAGAGAAAGGTAAATATCACATGATCTCACTCATTTGTGGAATATAATGAACAACATAAACTGATGGGGGGAAAAATAGATCAGGAAGCAGAAAAACATCAATCAGAACATCAAACCTCAGGGAAGAAATTGTGAGGTAACCAGAAACCCAAGAATGCCTGAGAACGCCTTTCTAGCCATGCTAGCAATCATCAGATGTACGGTAATTTTACCTGGGACAAGAGGGTAAGTATTTTGGTCTTATGCTCCTGACCCTTCATGGGTAAGACCCCTTACATGGGCTGATCCCCTGACTAATGTAGTTACCAATAATACCAAACACCCTGGACATCCAGGAGGCCCATGGGTGGGGCAAGAAAGTATAAATACACAGGGGTCTCCACCCATCTTCCCTTTTGTACGACACGAAATCAAAACAATGCCCCATTGTGTGTACAATTAAAGAGAGGTTTCTGGCTTGTGTGGACACCAAAGGAAGGGTGTCACTACTATCACTCCTTGCCCCCGGGAGAGGTGCAGAAAATGTAACTAAGACCTTGTCTACATAAAAAGAAATGGACAGCCAGTTTGAAAGGGAATTCCCATGGACTAGAACAAAGAACATCCTTGCATGATATTATTCTACACTATCATTAAAATTTTTCCCAGATTTGGATCACCTCCAGTACTTATAATAGTTCCTCGTACCCTTGGGGACAAAAAAAAAAAAAGTCATCTGTTTGGCGCTTGGAGACAAACTTAACACATCTCTTGATACTTTAGAATTACTACAGCACAATATACAATTATCCCAAGCAAATGTACAAACTAATTTTTTGAATGTCTGGCAGCAATTTAAAAAGGACATGTAAGGATTTAATCCTTTTCATTGTGTAGAGGGCCTCCTGGGAAGGCACCTGAGAATTCTATATTGGTCCCTCTTACCCTTTAGGCCAAGATAGACCCTCTTCTCACAATTCAATTGCTCACAGCTGTTGCATGAGCTCTCTGTTCATGTCGAGGTTGAAGTCTCGTGATGACTGGTGCCATGGATCTGTCTCTCACCCAGTGGGGCGAACTGAGCCCTCCCTGGAGAAGAAACCCGGGTTCCAAAAGATATGTGATCAGTGCTGGGGCCCCGCCAGCAGGCGAGGGGATCCCAAGGCAGGTGCAGGGCATGGAGGCCATGGGGGCATAGGCTACCAAGGAGACAAAACTGAACCTCACGTCACCCTGCTTGGCCCCGGAGGATGGCTGGTTAGCCAGAGACGGGTAAGATTCCTCAAGGAAGGAACAACCTAAGACAGGCACAGTCGCAGAGGGGCCATCAGGAGAGAATTTGGGGATCAACAGAGGTGGGGCACAGACCCTCACCCCCCCAACATTGCAGGGGCCTGAATCATAGCCCCTTTTGAGGGAGGTCTCCTGCCCCCATGGCTGCTTCGTGCTGCCCATGCCCAGCTCAGATCAGGAACCAGGTGACCGACAGAGACTTGGCCGACAGCAGCTGCCCTCTCACTCCAAGAAGAATTGTTTCAGCTGTCTTGTACCCATGGTGTGGGGAAGTGGGTTTATGATATCTAAATCCAGCCTACCACCAGGAATGCTCAGGACCGACTCAAGAAGGTAAATAATCCTTTCCACTAATATTTACAGGGTAAAATAAGATTGTTGTTAGAGTAATAAATTTGACAGTATAATAGTAGTCAGGTTTTCAGGCGAATTTAAATTGGCTATTTGAAACAAGCGAATATTCTAGAAAAATTAATTGTACTGGACAAAAAGGTGTTCCTAAAGTGTTAACTAAAATTTTTATTGGTAGTTCGTCTCATGATAAAAATGCGTACCATGTAATGAACCTAAAACAGTAATATTATAGTGCTAAAAATTAAAATTTAAAAGCCATCAAGACTACATTATAAAATTTTCAAAAGCATCCTAATATTTAAATCAAAAAGGGGGGGGGGGTAGTAGAAGAATATCATGTAAGGAAAAATACCCTGTAAGTAATTACATCTAGAAAATTAATACTTTAGAAAATTAATTGTAAGGCTAAAAGCAAGACACCCATGAAAAACACACAAGGTGTCAAAACAAGCCAGAGGAAAATCATTTGGGCAAAAAATGAAAAAGGATCCCAAGTCAAATTTATAGAAAATATTCCTTTATTAACTTTTGGTCGAGAATATGTTTGTATATTTTCAGAAAACAACTCCGAGACCATGTAAATTCCAGCAACAAAGAGGAATCGACAGGACTACTACAGCCATCAAGACAGAACAGAAGCAGTCCAGAGATGGAAGACGCTGACGTCGCCTTGCCATACTAGCAGTTAACAGCTATGCGTCACTGCAGATTGCCCAGGACCAAACCAGAGAGGGTCAGACCAGCATTACCACCATTTGTCCACCATCCAGAACTGAAATGTCATGGCTGACATGTACACATAAGAAACTGTTGGACATTGAAATTGGATCTCAAAAGAACTGTTGTCCCAGAAAGAAACTCACTACAGACTGATTCATTTGCCTGTCAGCATATAAGTGTATTTCTAATAGCACATGATCTCACTCATCTAGGGGAAATAATGAATAACATAGACTGATGAACAAGAACAGACCCAGAAACAAGGAGGCATGGATCAGACTGTCGGGCCTCAGAGGGAGGGTAGGGGATGATGGGGGTAAAGGGGAGAGATCAACCAAAGGACTTGTGTGCAAGCATGTGAGCCTAACCAGCGGTTAAGGACAACAGAGGGGTGGGGGCATGTGCGGGGAGGGGTGTGGGCTGGGAATGGGGGGATGAGGACAAATATGTGATACCTTAATCAATAAAGAAATTTAAAAAAAAACACGAAAAATCAATGAAACCAAGAGCTGGTTGTTTGAAAGGATAAACAAAATTGACAAACCATTAGGCAAACTCATCTAGAAACAAAGAGAGAGGACCTAAATAAAGAAAATCAGAAACGAAATTGGAGAAGTAATGACTGACACCACAGAAATACAAAGGATTTTAAGAAAATACTATGAACAACTATATGCCAACAAGCTGGACAATGTAGATGAAATGGACAAATTCCTAGAAAAATACAATCTCCCAAAACTGAATCAAGAAGAATAAAATAACCCAAATAGACAAATTATAACTGATGAAATAGAAGCAGTAATAAAAAAAAAAAAAACTCCTACCAAACAAAAGTCCAGGTCCAGACGGCTTCACAGGGGAGTTTTACCAAACATTCAAAGAAGAACTAACACCTATACTCCTCAAACTATTTCAGAAAATCCAAGAGGAAGGAACACTTCCAAAGTTTCTTATGAGACCACCATTACCCTAATTCCAAAACCAGACAAAGAGAGTATTATAGGCCAATATCCCTGATGAACATAGATGCCAAAATCCTCAACAAAATATTAGGAAATCATATCCAGAAATATATTACAAAGATCATTCACCATGATCAAGTGGGACTTATTCCAGAGATGCAAAGATTTTCTGCATCTATTGATATGATCATGTGATCGTTGTATTTCATTTTGTTTATATGATGTATCATGTTTATTGATTTGTGAATATTGTAGTAAGAGACATATGAAAACATGGTCAAAGTCACTAATCATCTGAGAGATGCAAATCAAAATGACAATGAGGTACCACCTCACACCGGTCAGAATGGCTATCATCAACAAATCAACAAACGACATGTGCTGGCAAGGATGTGGAGAAAAAGGAACCCTTGTGCCTGGTGGTAGGAATGCAGACTAGTGCAACCACTATGGAAAACACTATGGAGTTTCCTCAAAAAACTAAAAATGGAACTTTCACTTGACCCAGTATTCCCACATCTAGGAATATATCCCAAGAAAACAGAAACAAAAACGAGAAAGGATATATTTGCCCCTATGTTCATAGCAGCACAACTTGCAATAGCTAAGATTTGGAAACAGCCTAAGTGCCCATCAGCAGATGAGTGGATTAAAAAGTTCTGGTACAGTTACACAATGGAATACTACACTGCTATAAAAAAGAAGGAACCCTTATCATTTGCAACAGCATGGATGGACCTGGAAAGTATTATGCTAAGTGAAATAAGCCAATTGAAGAAAAATAAATATCACATGATCTCACTCATTTGTGGAATATAATCGCAATATAAACTGATGAACAAAAATAGAGCCAGAGAAAAAACATGTTTGAGAATATAATAGAAATAATCCTTTTATTTGCAGACTTTTAATATTTCTTACAACTTTTGTGATATTATACTATGTTTGTACAGTTTTGGTAATATTATATTTAAATTTTTTTCTTCAAATATGAATGTTTATTGCATGTAACATTATATTTAAAATTGCTTTTCTTGAAATAATGTTTATTGCATGGAACATTATTATATTTAAAATCATTTTTCTTGAAATATGTATGTTTATTGCATGTAAATGGCTAATTATTTTGTATCTACAATCTGGTAATAGATTTATTTAATATATTGTAAAAAAATCAAATAAAAAAGAAAGAAGTCAATAAATAAATAAAATGCAAGCTTAAAAAAATCAGTATGGAATTTCTTCAATAAATTAAATATGGAAATGACATTTGACCCAGTAATCCCACTTCTAAGAATATATCCTAAGAGCCCAAGATAAAATTCAAAAAGAATGGATGCACCCCCATGTTCATAGCAGCACAATTTACAATAGCTAAGATCTGGAACAGCCCATGTGCCCATCAGCAGATGAGTGGATTAAAAAGCTGTGGTATGCCAAGCTGATATTGCTAAGTGGTTGAGCGTCAACCTATGAACCAGGAGGTCATGGTTTGATTCCCAGTCAGGGCACATGGCTGGGTTGCGGGTTCGATCCCCAGTGTGGGGCATACAGGAGGCAGCTGATCAATGAATCTCTCTCATCATTGATGTTTCTATCTCTCTCACCCTCTCTAAAATCAATAAAAAAATATATATTTTTAAAAGCTGTGGTACATTTATACCATGGAATACTACACTGCTATAAAAAAGAAAGAACTCTTACCCTTTGAGACAGCATGGAGGGACTTGGAGAGTATCATGCTAAGTGAAATAAGCCAGTTGGAGAAAGATAAATATCACATGATCTCACTCATATGTGAAACCAAATTAACAAAATAAATTGATGAATGGAGTGGATACAGAGACATGAAAGCATGGCACAGAGTAGGGAATCTTGGAGGGAAGGTGGGGAAGGGTGGCTGGGTGGGTGAGAAGAGATCAACAAAAGAACTTGTATGTATATGCTAGGGGCCCGGTGCACGAAGATTCGTGCATGGGGGGTAGGTCCCTCAGCCTGACATGTACCCTCTCCAATCTGGGAGCCCTCAGGTGAGCCCTCTCCAACCCGGGCATTTCTGTCTGTCTTTGCAATCATATGAGCGAATTGTCTGAGACCCCAACCCAGTTTGGTTTGTTGCTCACAGAATAATAGAAGCTTTTTTTTTTTTCTTTGCTTCATTGGTGGAGATTTTCTGGAAGTTTTAGAATATATTCCCTTTAATTTTTCCTAGACACTCTGATTTTACTTATGTCTCTCACCGTTGCTTTCCCTCCATCCCCCACTGCAACAGTAACTTGCTCCAAGATCACTTTGCTCTAGTGTCTAGGAGATCCGTCTGCCACCAGAACTATGATTTCCAGCATTCCTGGTGCTCCCTGCGCTCTTGGTTTTCCCTTCCTGCTCTATCTCCATCCCATGGCCTCCCGCTCTGCCAAGTCCTCCAAGCCGCCAGCTCTCCCTCTCTGCTCTCCGTCTTGTGGCTTGGGGAGCCAAGTTCCCCAAGCTGCTCCACTCTCCACCAACTCTCCCGCTCTGCTCTCAGTCCATTGTCTGTGCATGCAAATTAACCTGCCATCTTTGTCGGGTTAATTTGCATACTCACTCCTGATTGGCTGGTGGGTGTCACGGAGACACGGTCAATTTACATGTTTCTCTTTTATTACATAGTATGCATAACCCATGGAGATAGACAATAGGGGTGTGAAAGGCTAGGGTGGGGGATGGGGGTGCGAGTGAACTGGAGTGGTTTAATGGGGGGGGGCAAGGGGACATACCATGGTATATAATACTTTCAACAATAAAGATTTTAAGAAAAGAGTTTTCTCTGTATTTTTGTGTAATTATGGAAATCATAAACCAATAAGAAAAAGAAACCATGATTTATTCTCACAATGGAATAGTAGGTAGCAAAAAATTAAAGAACTTGAGGGTTCCAGTCAAGATGGTGGCATAGGTAAAAGCTGGACTTGCCACATCCCACAACCACATCAAAATTATGATTAAAGTACAAAACAACCATCGTTGGGAACCACTTGAAGTCTAGCTGAATGGACATTCTACAACAAGGGAATTAAAGAAGAAAGCACATTGAGACTGGTAGGAGGGGCAGAGAAATGAGGCAGTATCACAGAAACAGCTGGTCCCACACCCATATGTGGCAGTTTAAAATAGGGAGGGATATCTTGGCTGTGGAGGTTTCCCTAAGTGAGGGGTCCCAGCACCATACCTGGCTCCCAGCCTAGGGTTCCAGTGCCTGAAAAAGAAGTCCCCACAACTTCTGTCTGTAATAACCATCAAGAATTCTGGCTGAGTCACACAACATGGAGACTGCTGGCCCCAGGCAGTCCCTCTTAAAGGGCAAGTGCATGAACTCACTCCATCTGAGCACCAGTACCAGGGCAGCAACTTGAAAGGAACCTGGGAAATTCAGGGAGGAATTAAGTTGCCTAGAATCAGGGTGAGAGCTGTAAGGGAGCTTACTCCCACAAAGAAGTGGTGGCAAAAGCCATTGATCCTTTGCTGAGCTATACCCGCCATAAAATACAGAAATGGCTACAAACAACTACCTATCAATAATAACATTAAAAGTAAATGGATTAAATGCTCCAATCAAAAGACATGGAGTGAGTGAATGGATAAGAAAACATGACTAATATATATGCTGTCTACAGGAGATACACCTCAGAACAAGGGAATCACACGGACTGAAAGTGAAGGGGATGGAAAATATCTACCAGGTAAATGAAAATGAAAAAAAAAGCTGGGGTAGCAATAATTATATCTGACAAAATAGACCTGAAAGTGAAGACTATAACAAGAGACAAGTAAGGCCACTTCAGAATTATAAAGGGATCGATACAAGAAGAGGATATAACTCAGGTAAACATATATGCACCCAATGCAGGAGCACCCCAATACATTAAAAAAAAAAAAACTTCTGGAAGATACCAAGGGTGAGATAGACAGCAACACAAAATCATAGTAGGACACTTTAATACCCCATTAACAACACTGGATAAATACTCTAGAGAAAAAATTAGGAAAGAAACTTTAATCCTAAACTACTCACTAGATCAGATGGACTTAATCGACATCTTTAGAACATTCCACCCCAAAACTATAGAATATATATTCTTCTCAAGAACACATGGGACATTTCCAAAGATAGACCATTAGGACACAAGCAAAGTCTCTCTAAATTCAAGAGGATTTAAATCATATCAAGCATCTTCTCAGATCACAATGACATAAAATTAGAAATCAAATATAGGGGATTCAGAAAATGGCAGCGAAATAGACAGACGTGTTCCGAGCCTTGTCCTGGAGCGGAAATAAAGAGCAGCTGAGGGTCGCGCGGGGAGTGTTTGTTAGCAAGTTAGGGGACAGCTAGACTCCATGAGGAGGTGGGGGACTGCTGGACAGGGTTCCACTGACCAGGCAGCCCCCACTGCTGTTGGGTCCCATCCCAGAGCTACAGGCTCAGACGCGGAGACTGCGCCATCTTGAAGAAGCGAGTGGATCTTATTGGAAGCCTATAAATCTATGGCTGCAGCAACAACTGAGCAGCTGCGGGCCCCAGAACACCAGTCCCCAATTGGAGCAAACACGCGGATTCAGGGGAGCTCTGCACTCCACCACGGAAGGCTCAGACTTCACCTGGGTTAAGGGGAGTTCTCTGGTCCTGGTGAGGCGAGAGAAACACGTGCTTTGCGGGAGCTGGAGGCTCGGGGAAGTCAGTGCCTGGAAAAATCAGTGGCGGTTGGGGCTGGCGTGATCTGAGAATGTGGAAGGGGGTCCTCAGAGCTGCTAACAGAGGGGATCTCTAAAGAGCAACCCATTTTGATCTGATGCAAAGGGACAGCCTAGGGGTATCAAAAGTGTGCCGGTAGCTTAGACCCAGGGGGGAAAGGGGGACTGCACAGACTTGCCTGTATCCAGGTTGTTTGCACACTTGGGCTTTTTCCTCTTCAACTCCTTGCTTCAGATTACTAAGCCCAGTGAATAGGATCACCCAGTTGGGGACACCCTGGGAGACAGCAGGGGACGATTGTTTTTCTGGAACCTGGGGATCAGATCGGGGAGTGACCATCGGAGAGCCAACTCTGAGGCAGCCCACTCCCACAAACCAGTATTGAGTGCCAGAGGGAAAGCAGGATCTAAACACAGGCTAGATAGGCCAAATAGATCCGGAAGTCAATCCAGAAACACTGCCACCCAGGGGCTGAATCACAAATTGACTCTTGTGTAATCAAAAATAAAGGAATATGAGAAATTAAGACACTGCCTGCTTAAAAATCAGGACTGGCTTACAACACTGAAGAGCAGTGGAACATAGGGAACTGCAATATTTTCCGAACTGGGAAACAGGCGTGCCAAACAGAACAATAGAGGAAGTGAATGACCTTCACTACTGCACATTTTACATTTTATTTTTTATTTTTTTATTTTTTATTTTCATTTTTTGCATCTTTTACTTAAGAAACTAATATTTTTTCTCCCTTGATTTTACCTTTTTAATTATAACATTTTTATTTCAATCAGTATTATTAATACTACAATTTTACTTTTTTTTTTAAAGTGTCATTTTATTTTCTTTTTATTTTACTTTGGGATTAGTGTTGTACATTCTATTTTCATCTTTCCTTTAGCATCTTTTTACTCTACCTCAACTCTACCTTTATGCCAACAATCTCTTCTTAACCCTTCCTCTTTTGGTGTCCTCTTTCTCTTACCCCTTTCTTGCTTTAAATTTTCCCTATTCTTTCTGTTTACCACCTGATAAAATTTCACCCTACTTATATATCTAATTTCCAATCCCCTTCTCCAAGTCCATACACACCTCTCTCTTCCCTGTCTTAACTATCCAAAAAATTGTTTTTCTCTCTGTCCTTTTGTTGTTGTTTGCTTGAATGTTGATTATATCAAATTTTTATGCTTTTTTGTGAGATTGTTTTGCTTATTCTTTTTTTTGTTTGGTTTTTTGTTTGCTTTGTTTTTGTTTGTTTTTTGCTTCTGTTTTCCCTTGCCTCACTTGATATTAGTTGGTGTTATAGGTTGTATGAATCTCCAGGTACTTGTTGCTGGCATTTGCTGGGATTAGTGGCTATTCTATTGGAGTTTTATCTCCATATATATAGTTTGTTCCCCTATTATTTCTTAGTCTCTATCTTCTCTCTCTTACTTTTATTTCCTTTTCCCAATTTCATTTTGACACTCCTTTTATTTTCTTGCATTTTCCTCTTCTTTCTCTCCTATCCCCTATTTGCCTTTCTCTAGTGGTCACCTATATTGGGGGTTATTAATATAGTGAATACATTTCTGTTCACTGTATTATGTGTTATATCTGGTTGTGTTGTATTCTGTGCCCTTAAATCAAAGCAGGAGAGAGAGAAATACATAACCAGACATCCGGAGAAGAGAGACCATGGGGAGACAAAGAAACAGCGTGCATATGAAAGAAAAGCAGGCATCACCAGAAAAGGAAGTAAACGAAATAGAGGCAAGCAACCTGACAGACAAAGAATTCAGAGAAATGGTCATAAGGTGGCTGAAAAGAATGGAAGACAAATTTGACAATATGAGTAAGAACCAAGAGGAAATGAAGAAGAACCAAGAAGAAATGAAAAATGACATCGCTGCTGGAAAGAACTCAAAAGAAAGCATCAAGAGTAGACTAGAAGAAGCAGAGGACCGCATCAGTGATCTAGAAGACAAGGTGGGAAAAAAATACCCAAGTAGAGGAGCTTCTAGAAAAAAAAATTAAAAAGCAGGAGGAGAGCCTAAGGGAACTTTGGGACAAAATGAAACAAAACAACATCCGCATAATAGGGAATCCAGAAGGAGAGGAAACTGAGCAAGGAATAAAAAACTTGCTTGAAGAAATAATGACAGAAACCTTCCCTGATATAGCAAATAAAAAACCCACACAAATCCAAGAAGCTCACAGAGTCCCAAGCAAAATGAATCCCAAAAGACCGACACCAAGGCACATTATAATTAAATTGGCAAACACCAACAACAAAGTGAGAACTTTAAAAGCAGCCACAGAGAGACAGAAAGTTACCTACAAAGGAACCCCCATTAGACCAGCAACTGATTTCTCAACAGAATTTCACCAGAAGGGAAAGGAATGAAATATACAGTCATGCAAAGGAAGCGTCTCAATCTAAGAATACTGTACCCAGCAAGGCTATCAATCAAAATTGAAGGTGATAACAGGAGCTTCACAGACAAAAAAGGACTAAGGGAATTTATCACCACCAAACCAGCAATGAAAGAAATGCTAAAGGGTCTGCTGTAAAAAAAAAAAAAAAAAATAGGAAGTGAAGAAGGAACACAGGGGTAAAAACAAAAATGGTGACAAATAAGTACCTATCAATAATAACGTTAAATGTAAATGGATTAAATGTCCCAAACAAAAGACATACGGTAATGGATTGGATAAGAAAAAAAGACCCATATATCTGCTGTCTACAAGAAACTAACCTCAGAAACATAGATGCACACAGACTGAGGGTGAATGGATGGAAAAAGGATTTCCAGGCAAATGGAAATGAAAAAAAAGCTGGGGTAGCAATACTTGTATCTGACAAATTAGATCTCAAAGTGAAGGACATAACAAGAGATATGGCAGGCCACTTCATAATACTAAAGGGAACAATCCAACAAGAAGAAATAATTCTGGTAAATATATACGCACCCAATACAGGAGCACCCAAATACATTTAAAAAAAAAACACTCCTGGAGGATATCAAGGGAGAGATTGACAGCAAGACAATCATACTAGGAGACTTTAATACCCCACTATCACCATTGGACAAACCCTCTAAACAAAAAATCAGCAAAGAAACATCAATCCTAAATGACTTACTAGACCAGATAGAATTAATTGACATCTTCAGAACATTTCACCCCAAAGCCATGGCATATACATTCTTCTCAAGTGCACATGGATCATTTTCAAAGACAGACTATATGTTAGGACATAGGCAAAGTGTCTTCAAATTCAAGAAGATAGAAATCATATCAAGCATCTTCTCAGATCACAGTGGCATAAAACTGGAAATAAACCACAATAAAAACAATCCAAAGAAATCAAACACATGGAGACTAAATAGCATGCTGTTAAACAATAACGGGGTTACCAGAGAGATTAAGGAAGAAATAAAAAAACATCATGGCAACAAATGAGAATGAAAACACAACAATCCAAAATCTATGGGAAACAGTGAAAGCAGTCTTGAGAGGGAAGTTCATACCTCTACAAGCCTATTGCAAAAAACAAGAAACAATGGTAATAAATTACCTAACCCTACAACTCAAAGAGTTAGAAAGAGAGCAACAAGAAAAGCCCAGTGTAAGCAGAAGGAAGGAAATAATAAAGATCAGAGCGGAGATAAACAACATAGAGACCAAAGAAACAACACAAAAGATCACAAAACCAAGAGCTGGTTCTTTGAAAGGATAAATAAGATTGATGAACCTCTGGCCTGGCTCACCAAGACACAAAGAGAGAGGACCCAAATAAACAAAATCAGAAATGCAAGAGGGGAAATAACAATAGACCCCAAAGAAATACAATGGATTGTTAAAAAATACTACGAACAACTCTATTGCAACAAACTGGACAACCTGGAGGTAATGAACATATTCCTAGAAAAATATAACCTTGCAAAACTCAATCAGGAAGAATCTAAACAACTCAATAGGCCAATAACTATGGAAGAAATGGAAGCAGTCATCAAAAACCTTCTGGCAAACAAAAGCTCGGGGCCAGATGGCTTCACAGGGGAGTTTGACCAAACATTCAAGGAAGAACTAAAACCTATCCTCCTCAGACTATTCCAAAAAATTCAAGAGGAAGGAACACTTCCAAGCTCCTTCTATAAAGCAAGCATCACCCTAATACCAAAACCAGATAAAGATAACACAATGAAAGAGAATTACAGGCCAATATCCCTCATGAACATAGATGCCAAAATCCTCAACAAAATTCTAGCAAATCGGATCCAGCAGTACATCAGAAAGATCATATACCATGACCAGGTAGGATTTATCCCAGAAATGCAAGGATGGTACAATATCCACAAATCAGTAAACATGATACATCACATAAACAAATTAAGAGTTAAAAATCACATAGTCATATCAATTGATGCAGAAAAAGCATTTGACAAAATCCAACACCATTTCTTGATAAAAACTCTCAAAAAGGTGGGAATAGAAGGATCATCCTCAACATAATCAAAGCCATATATGATAAACCTACAGTTAACATCATACTAAATGGGCAAAAACTAAAGCCATTTCCCCTAAGAACAGGAACAAGACAGGGATGCCCACTCTCACCACTCCTGTTTGACATAGTACTGGAAGTATTAGCCATTCCAAATACACAAGAAGAATAAATAAAAGGCATCCAAATTGGAAAAGAAGAAGTAAAACTGTCCTTATTCGCAGATGACATGATATTGTAAATAAAAAACTGGAAAGACTTCATCAAAAAACTGATAGACTTAATAAATGAATTCGGCAATGTAGCAGGATACAAAATTGACGCCAAGAAATCTATGGCATGTCTATACACCAATAGGAAACTTACAGGCAGAGAGACTAAAAAAGCAATCCCATTTACCATCGCACCCATATAATTAAGATACCTAGGAATAAACTTAAGTAAGGAGGTAAAAGATCTACATGCGGAAAACTACAGGACACTGAAAAAAGAGATAGAGGAAGACGTAAACAGATGGAAGAACGTACCATGTTCATGGATTGGTAGAATCAACATCATTAAAATGTCCATACTACCCAAAGCATTCTATAGATTCAATGCACTCCCCATCAAAATACCAACGGCATATTTCATAGACCTAGAAAAAACTCCAGAAATTCATCTGGAATAAAAAAAGACCCCGAACAGCCACAGCAATCCTGAGAAAGAAGAATAAAGTAGGAGGGATCTCAATACCAGATTTCAAGCTGTATTATAAAGCTACTGTTCTCAAAACAGCCTGGTACTGGCACAAGAACAGACAGATCGATCAATGGAATATAATAGAGAATCCAGATATCCACCCAAACCACTATGCTCAATTAATATTAGACAAAGGAGGCATGAACAAACAATGGAGATAAGACAGCCTCTTCAATAAATGGTGTTGGGAAAATTGGACAGATTCATGCAAAAAAATGAAACAAGATCACCAACTTACACCATACACAAAAATAAACACAAAATGTATAAAGGACTTAAACATAAGACGGGAAACCATAAAAATACTAGAGGAATCCACAGGGAGCAAAATCTCAAACATATGCCAAAAGAACTTCTTCACTGATACTGCTCCTAGGGCAATGAAAGCTAAAGAGAAAATAAACAAATCGGACTACATCAAAATAAAAAGCTTTTCCACAGCAAAAGAAACCATCAACAAAACAACAAGAAAGCCCACTGTATGGGAGAACATATTTGCAAATGCTATCACTGATAAAGGTGTAATCTCCACCATCTACAGGCAGCTTATACAACTTAATAAAAGGAAGATAAATGATCCAATAAAAAAATGGGCAACGGACCTAAATAGAATCTTTTCTAAAGAAGACAGAAGGAAGGCCAAGAGACACATGAAAACATGCTCAAGGTCACTAATTATCCAAGAGATGCAAATCAAAAGGACAATGCGGTACCATCTCACACCTGTCAGAATAGCTATCATAAACAAATCAACAAACGACAAGTGTTGGCAAGGATGCGGAGAAAAAGGAACCCTCCTTCACTGCTCGTGTGAATTCAGACTGGTGCAGCCACTGTGGAGAACAGTATGGTGTTTCCTCAAAAATCTAAAAATGCAACTCCCATTTGACCCAGTAATCCCACTCCTAGGAATATATCCTAAGAAACTAGAAACACCAATCAGAAAGGATGTATGCACCCCTATGTTCATAGCAGCACAATTTACAATAGCTAAGATTTGGAAACAGCCTAGGTGCCCGTTAGCAGATGACTGGATCAGAAAACTATGGTACATCTACACAATGGAATACTATGCTGCCATAAAAAAGAAGGAATTCTTACCATTTGCAGCAACCTGGATATAAATTGAGAACATTATGCTAAGTGAAATAAGCCAGGCAGAGAAAGATAAATATCACATGATCTCACTCATTTGTGGAATATAATGAACGGTATAGACTGATGAACAAGAACAGATCCCGAGACTGAGAAACTTGATCAGAACCTCAAACCTCAGGGAAGGAGGGTGTCAGTGGGAGAAAGAGGGAGAGATCAACCAAGGGACTTGTGTACATGCAATAAGCCTAATCAATGGACACTGATAACAGGGGTGTGGGGCATGAATTGGGGATGGGGGGTAATGGGGGAATAAGGACACATATAAGAAAAATAATAATAATAAAAATAAAAAATTCAAAAAATATAAAAAAGAAATTGTGAGGTAACCAGAACCCAAGGATGCCTGAGAACATCTTACTTGCCATGCTAGCAGTCATCAGCTGTACGGTAATATTACCTGGGGCTAATGGGGAAGTATTTTGGACTTTTGTTCCTGACCCTTTATGGGTAAGAGCCCTGATGTGGGCTGATCTCCCTCCGAATGTAGTCACCAATAATACCAAACACCTTGGTGATCCCGAAGGACCATGGGGGAGGGGCAAAGAAGTATAATTACACAGTGGTCTCCACCCAGCTTCCCTTTTGTATGACACAAAATCAAACCATTGCTCCTTTGTATGTAAAATTAAAGACAGGTTTTGGTTTGTGTGGACAAAAAAAAAAGGGACTATCACTACTTGCTCCTGGGAGAGGAGTAGAAAATGTAACTAAGACCTTGTCTATGCAAAAAGAAATTGGCAGCCAGTTTGAAATGGAATTGCCATGGCCTAGAACAAAGAATATCCTTACATGGTATTATTCTACAATGTCATTATAATTTTTCCCAGATTAGTGTTATCCCCGTTACCTATAATAATACCTCGCACCCTTGGGTATCAATAAAAAATCATCTTTTTGGTGCTTGGAGACAAAGGTAACACATCTCTAGATATTTTAGAATTACAACAGCATAATATACAATTAGCCCAAACAAACTTACAAACTAATTCTTTGAATGTCTGGCAGCAATTTAAAAAGGACATGAAAGGATTTAATCCCTTCCAACGTGTAGAGGGCCCCCTGGGAAGGCACCTGAGCATTCTATATTGGCTCCTCTTGCCCTTTTAGCCAAGAAGGACCCTCTTCGCACAATCCAATTGTCCACAGCTGTTGTCTGAGCTTTCCATTCATGCCGAGGTTGAAGCCTCATGATGGCTGGTACCATGGATCTGTCTCTCGCCCAGTGAGGTGAGCTGGGTCCTCCCTGGAGAAGAAACCTGGGTTCCACAAGATATGTGATCAGTGCTGGGGCCAGTCCAGCAGGCGAGGGGATCCCAAGGCAGGTGCTGGGCATGGAGGCCACGGGGGCATAGACAACCAAGGAGACAGAACTAAACCTCACATCACCCTGCTTGGCCCCGGAGGATGACTGGTTAGCCAGAGACGGGTAAGATTCCTCAGGGAAGGAACAACCTAAGACAGGCACAGTCACATAGGGGCCATCAGGAGAGAATTTGGGGGTCAACAGAGGTGGGGCACAGACCTTCACCCCCCCCAAGTTTTCAGGGGCCTGAACCCTCACCCATGCTGAAGGAGATCTCCTGCCCCCATGGCTGCTCAGCTTCACAAGCCCAGCTCAAATCGGGACCCAGGTAACAGAGACTTGGCCGACAGCAGATGCCTTCTCACTGCAACAAGACTTGATGGAGATGTCTTGCACCCATGATCCGGGGAACTGGGGTCTATGATATCTAAATCCACCATAGCACCAGGAATGCTCAGGGCCTACTCAAGAAGGCAGATAATCCTCTCCACTAATTTTTACAGGGTAAAACAAGACGGTTGTTAGAGTATTAAATTTGACAGTAAAATAGTAGTCAAGTTTTCAGACTAATTTAAATTGGCCAATCACAATAAGCAAATATTCTAGAAAAATCAATTGTACTGGACAAAAAAGCTGTTCCTAAAGTGTTAACTAAAATTCTTATTGGTAGTTCATCTCATGGTAAAATTGCGTAACATAAAATGAACCTAAAGAAGTCACATTTTAGTGCAAAAAGTTAAAATTTAAAAGTTATCAAGATTACAGCATAAAATTTCCAAAAGCCTCCCAATATTTAAACCAAAAAAGGGGGATAGTAGAAGAATATCATGTAAGGATAAATACCCTGTAAGTGGATTACATCTAGAAAATTTTTACTTTAGAAAATTAACTTTCATTTGTAATGCTAACAGCAAGACACCCAGGTAAAACATACATGGTGTCAAAACAAACCAAAGGAAAATCGTTTGGGCAAAAAATGAAGAAGGATCGCAAGTCAAATTTATAGAAAAGCTTCCTTTATTAACTTTTGGTCGTGAATATGTTGGTATATTTTCAGAAAACAACTCCGAGACCATGTGGATTCCTGCAACAGAGAGGAATTGAGAGGAGTGGTCCAGCCATGAAGACAGAAGAGAAACAGTCCAGAGATGGAAGATGCTGACAATGCCTTGCGATACTAGCAGTCAGCAGATGTGCGTCACTGTGGATTGCCCAGGACCAAACCAGAGAGGGTCAGACCTGCATTACCACCATTTCTCCACCATCCAGAACTGAAATATCATTGCTGTTATGTACACATAAGGAACTGTTGGACATAGATATTGGGACTCAAAAGAACTATTGGCCCTGAAAGAAACTCACTATAGACTGATTCATTTGCCTCTCATAATTGCTTGTCTCATTTTCAGTTCTTATAAGTGAATTTCTAGAATCACATGAGCTCACTCATCTAGGGGAAATGATGAACAACATAGACTGATGAATAAGAACAGCATCGATCAGACTGTCAGACCTCAGAGGGAAAGTAGGGGAGGGTGGGGATAAGGGAGATAGATCAACCAAAGGACTTGTGTGCTTGCATATGAGCCTAACCAGTGATCATGGACAACGGGGGGGGGGGTCATGCATGGGGAGGAGTTTGGGATGGGAATGGGGGGGATGAGGACAAATATCTTAAACAATAAAGTAATTTAAAAAGAAAAAACTACCAGACTTAATAAATGAATTCGGCAATGTAGCAGTATACAAAATTAACACCAGAAGTCTTTGGTTTTCCTATACACCAATAATGAACTCACAGAAAGAGAAACTAAAAAAGTAATCCCATTTACCATTGCAACAACAACAATATTAAGATACCTAGGAATAAACTTAACCAAGGAGATAAAGGACCTGTACTCAGAAAATTTCAGAACACTGAAAAAAGAGATAGAGGAAGACATGAACAAATGGAAGAATATACCATGTTCATGGATTGGTAGAATCAACATCATTAAAATGTCCACACTACCCAATCTATAAATTCAATGCAATCCCCATTAAAATACCAACAGCATACTTCAAAGACCTAGTACAAATCTCCAAAAATTCATCTGGAATAAAAAAAGACCCCAAATAGCTACAGCAATCTTGAGAAAGAACAACAATTTCGGAGGGATCACAATACCAGATATCAAGCTTTACTACATAGCCATTATTTTGAAAACTGTCTGGTACTGGCACAAGAACAGACATATAGACCAGTGGAACAGAACAGCCCACCCAGAAATCGAAACAAGCCATTATGTGCAATTAATATTTGACAAAGGAGGCAAGACCATACAATAGAATCAAGACAGTCTCTTAAATAAACGGTGTTGGAAAAACTGGACAGATGCTTGCAAAAAAATGAAACTAGACCACCAACTTACACCATACACAAAAATAAACTCAAAATGGATAAAGGACTTAACCATAAGATGGGAAACCATAAAAATCTTAGAAGAAGCCATAGGCAGCAAAATATCACACATTTGTCGTAGCAACATATTTAACGATACAGCTCCTAGGGCAATGGAAACTAAGGAGAAAATAGAAAATTGGACTACATCAAAATAAAAAGCTTCTGCACAGCAAAAGAAACCATCAACAAAACAACAAGAAAGCCCACCTCATGGGAGAACATATTTGCCAATGTTATCTCCGATAAGGATTTAATCTCCAACATTTACAGGGAACTCATACAACTTAACAAAGGAAGATAAACAACCCAATCAAAAAATGGGCAACAAACCTAAATAGACACTTTTCGAAAGAGGACATTCAGAAAGCCAAGAGACATATGAAAACATGCTCAAAGACACTAATCATCCGAGAGATGCAAATCAAAACAACAATGCGGTACCATCTCACACCTGTCAGAATGGCTATCTTCAACAAATCAATAAACAACATGTGCTGGAGACGATGCAGAGAAAAAGGAACCCTCCTTCACTGCTGGTGGGAATGCAGACTGGTGCAGCCACTGTGGAAGACAGTATGGCGTTTCTTCAAAAATTTAAAAATGGAACTGTCATTTGACCCAGTAATCTCACTTCTAGGAATATATCCCAAGAAAACAGAAACACCAATCAGAAAGGATATATGCACCCCTATGTTCATAGCAGCACACTTTACAATAGCTAAGATTTGGAAACAGCCTGAATGCCCATCAGCAGATGAGTGGATTAGAAAACTGTGGTACATCTACACAATGGAATAGTACGCTGCTATAAAAAAGGAAGGAATTCTTACCATTTGCAAAAGCATGGATGGAACTGGAGAGCATTATGCTAAGTGAAATAAGCCAGTCAGTGAAAGAAAAATACCATATGATCTCACTCATTTATGGATAATAAAGAACATTATAAACTGATAAACAAAAATAGATACAGAAGCAGTGAAGCATTGAATAGACTGTCAAACGACAGTGGGAAGGTTAGAGGGCACAGGGAGGTAAGACATCAACCGAAGGACTTGTATGCATGCATATAAGCATAACCAATGGACGCAAAACACTAGGAGGGGGGTGAGGGCATGTGCCGGGGGGTAAGGGAGGCTAGGGGAAGGTCAATTGGGGGGAAAAACAAAGAGACATATGTACTACTATTTGTAATACTTTAAAACATAAAAAAAGAAATGAAGCATTCACTATCTGATATAAACAGTGAATCAACAGTAGAGTAGAGGATGTCATGAATCAAATCAAGAAATTTGAATATAAGGAAGGAAAAATCACCCAATCAGAACAGCAAAAAGAAAAAAGAATCCAAAAACATGAAAATAGTATAATAAGCCTGTGGGACAACTTCAAGCATACCAAAATTCGCATCATGGGGGTGCCTGAAAGATAAGAGAGGTAGCAAGAAATAGTAAATCTATTTGAACAAATAATGACAGAAAACTTTGCTTACCTGGTGAAAGAAACAAACACACAAGTCCAGAAAGTACAGAGAGTCCCAAACAAGAGGAACACAAAGAGGCTCACACCAAGATACATCATAATCAAAATGCCAAAGGTTAAAGATAAAAAGAGAATCTTAAAAGCAGCAAGAGAAAAGCAGTTATTCACCTACAAAGGAGTGCCCATATGACTGTCAGCTTATTTTTCAACAGAAACTTTGCAGGCCAGAAGGGAGGGGCAAGAAATATTCAAAGTGATGAAATGCAAGGACTGACAACCACGATCACTCTACCCAGCAAAGCTCTCATTCAGAATTGAAGGTCAGATAAAGAGCTTCACAGACAAGAAAAAGCTAAAGGAGTTCATGACCATTAAACCAGGATTACATGAAATGTTAAATGGTCTTCTATAAGAAGAAGAAAAAAGAAGAAGGTCAAGAATGGGAATAATAAAATGGCAATAAATACATATCAATCAACAATTGAATCTAAAAGCCAAAAGTACTCATAGATACAGAAAACATTTTGACGGTTGCCAGGTGTGAGAGGAGTTGGGGGTATGGGCGAAAAAGGTAAAGAGATTTATAAGTACAAATTAGTCATAGCCCGTGGACCCAGACAATAGACAGATGAAGGCCTAAGATGGGGCAAAGGGGGGAAAATGGCGGACATGGGTAATACTCGCAACAATAAGATACATTTAAAACATATTTATATCCCCCCCTCTAAAAAATAAAGTGCTTAGCATATATCTATCAGTTTTAAAAAATTGAAAGAACTTTCTCTGGCCAGTGTGGCTCAGTCAGTTGGAGCATCGTCCCATACACTGAAAGGTTGTAGGTTCGATTCCAGTCAGTGCACATACCTAGGTTATGGGTTCGATCACTAGTTGAGGTACATATGGGATGCAAAAGATCAATTTTTCTCTCTCACGTCAATGTTTATCTCTCTTTCTCTCCCTCCTCCTCTCTCTAAAGCCAATAAAAACATATCCTCGAGTGAGGATTACAAAAAAAGAAAGTAAGAACTCCAGTTAAATATATGAACACAGATGAATCTCACATACAAGGGTGGGCAAAAGTAGGTTTACAGTTATGAGTACATGAAACAGTGCACTCTTGTATTATTTATTATTTATTTGTATTACCACTGTAGACCTACTTTTGCCAATCCCTGTATATAATTTCAAGTGAAAAAAACAAGGTACAAAAAGAATACATACAGAATTATTCTTTTTTTATAGATATGAAAAGCAATAATAGCAAAAACAAATAATGCTTACTTTGTATCTGACACTGTTCCAAGCATTTTATATATAATAACACTTTTCAATGCTCATGATAACTCTATAAGGGAGGGACTGTTATTAATCTCAAATAGATAAAGAAGCTAAAACTGAGAAGTTAAGTGACTAGCCTAATCTCAACAGCTGAGTAAATTGAAGAGCTAGGATGCAGACCCAGGTAGTCTGGCTCCAGAGTCCACATTTTAATGACTGTACTACATAAACCAACACTAAAAATTGCTTAGGGTAATTCACCTATGTGGGCAAAGGGAGCAAAAGTCATAATAGGGTAGGAAGGTCCATATTTAAAGATTATCAGGAGGATAAACCCATAGCACTTCCCTAAACCACTGCCCCCTTTATGTACATACACACCAGACTTCCAGTGAAAGACATGCTATGAAGAAATATTATATTAATGTTCTTTTTTGAATTTTTAAAATATATATAAAATTTAATCTGAAACATATTCTGCACAAATCACAATAAATGTCCACAACTGAACCCATCTGTGTAATCAGCACTCAGATCAAACAAAACAACATTAACAACATCAGTAAAGTCCCCCTTAGACCAGTTTTGTCACTGATACCCCCACTTTGGGTTAACCACTATCCTAGCTTCTAATACCATCACTTAGTTTTATCTGTTTTTAGACGTTATAGAAACGGGCTAATATAGTGGGTACCTGCTTTTATAACTTTTTTTCCCTTCGACCTTATACAGGGATGAACAAAAGTAGATATATAGTTATGAGTACATGAAAGGGTTTATTCTGTCTTATTATTTATTAACTAGAGGCCTAGTGCATGAAAGTTGTACATGGGTAGGGTTCCTAGGCCTGGCCGGCGATCAGGGCAGATCAGGGCCTTCCAGCTGCTGGCCGGGGCCTCCCTTTCCCAGCTACAGGCTGCCGGGCTGGGCCTTCCTTCGTTCTGCACCGCCCCCTGGTAGTCAGTGCACATCATAGCAAGTGATCGAACTCCCAGTCTCCCGATCGAACGCCCGAGGGGACAATTTGCATATTAGGCTTTTATATATAGACTAGAGGCCCAGTGCACGAAATTCGTGCACTTGTGGGGGTCCCTCAGCCTAGCCTATACCCTCTCACAGTCTGGGAGCCCTTGGGATGTCTGACTGATAGCTTAGGCCTGCTCAGCCATCAGTCAGACTTCCTTAGTGCTGCTGTGGAGGCGGGAGAGGCTCCTGACATCTCCGTTGCACTGGCCAGCTGTGAGCCCAGATTCTGGCTGAGTGGCACTCTCCCTGTGAGAGTGCACTGACCACCACGGGGCAGCTCCTGCATTGAGCATCTGCCCTCTGGTGGTCAGTGTGCGTCATAGCGGTCAGTCGTTTGCCATTCAGTTGTTTTGCATATTAGCCTTTTATTATATAGGATTATTGTATTATTTATTATTTTTGTTGTTATTATTATTAACATACTTTGCCCACCCTGTATTTGTTAGATTTATCCATATTGTGGTAAACAGCAGCTCTAGTTCACTCATTCTCATGGCTGTAAATTAATATGAATTTATCACAATGTATTTACCCACTCAATTGTTGACAGGCATTATCAATTTTTTTTTCAGTCTTTCCATTGCATCCCCACAAAGCCAGGTTCAGAGTGCAGTGTAGTGGAAAGCATATAGTTTCTGGAGTAACAAAAATCTGGTTAAAGCTTGCTTCTGTTAATAACTTGATATTATATATCATTTATGTGTTATTGGACAGATTATTTGGCCATTATAAGTCTTGATGTAGGATATGGATAATAATGCATAGCTGTGATGACATATAGAAAGTAGCTAGTAGATAGTAATTATTATTATAAGGCCTATAAAAATATTCGATGTTGGCTTGAAAATCACTTATGGATTACTTTCACATAGCTTAACTCTTGTAGCATTCCCCTCTGGCAGGGCATGCACTGGCCTTTGAAATGCAGGGTGGACATGTACCCTACCAGGTTTCTGCCTTGTTCCATCTTCTGTATTTTTTCAACCCCATCTATCTCCAAATCAGGTCCTTTTCCTAAACTTCTTTCTATAATCTCTGTTCATGGAGGAAAAACAGCAACAAGTCTAACAATCCCTTGTTTTATAGCCAATTCCTTCTTGCCTGACATCTATTAGGTGACAACATAGCTTCCACAACAGCTCCAACTCTCCAAAAAAATGGGCTAAATACATCCTCTGATGTGTCACACAGTTTGGCTCTGGTTCCACCAGAGACCACACAAAGACTTGATTCAGTGGCTGTTCCTCTCTGGCAAGGGCATTCTTGTAAGAGAACTAAAAACATCATACTGTGGGCAAATCTGACAAGACCCCAAAAATATGAATCAAAGGGTACAAATGCTTTCCCTGTCATGTGTCTAAGGGGGGTGACTGAGTCTTTATTCTGCAGTCTCCAATGGACAGCCCAGCATTCTGCACTGCAGGATGAAAGACCCATTATGAACAGAGATAGACTGAGCCTTATTTATCCTCCCTTGACCTTGAGAGAGGGGAGCAAGTTGCATGGTGCTGAGAAGGGAAATAATGGTGGAAAGGGTTCTGCTAATCAAGTTATATCTAAAATATACACATTCTGGTATGGAGGACTCACAAATTTTGTGTGTGCTGGGACTTTTGAGAGGTGAGAGGGATAGAAAGAGTTAACCAAACAGGGGTTTAGCATAGGTAGACAAAGAACTCTAAAGCTAGTAGACAGAATCTGGGAGAAAAGGGCAAAGAAGTGGATCATACTTGATCTATCCTAGTCACCAGAAATAAAGACTTAGATTAACTCAATATAAGAAATGTCAAAGTGCATGGACTTAGAGCCAAGGAACTTTAGTTCAAATCCTGGATTTGTCACTTGCTTTTGTCACTGTAAAATGAGCCTAATAATAATCACCAACAAGGTTTAAATAATCTTCCAGACTAGAAAAATAATGTTGTCAACCCTAACAGTGAAAAGTGAAGATGTGGCTGACAAGAGTTGAGGGTTAATAGGTAGTAAAGGAAGTCAGAGGTGCTAATATCTTCATCTTACCAAGCTACAGTAAAAAAAATAAATAAATAAATAAAGAGTAAGAAATAAGGGTCTAAATATATTAAAGTATAGGTAAGCAAAAGAAGCACTAGAATGATGTTATAATTATCAAAAATTGCAAGATGAGAAAAAGAAGAAGGTATGAGCAATGCTCTCCTGTATTCATAGCATGAAGAAATAAATTATAAACTTGATAAAGAAATAGCAATATAAGCATATTTTTTTCAAAAATACAAAAATAACCATCAAAATAATAAATGTTTCTATCAGACAGATGGGGTTGAAAAAATACAGAAGATGGAATAAAGCAGAAACCTGATAGGGTACATGAAGTTGCCCACAGTATGATGTTTTCAAAATGGTTAAAAATGAATGCCTATGAGGAGTAGAGAAATATGGGAGACTGTTGAGATATTTACAGATCCTATTGTACTACTTTATATATTTTTTTAAAATATATTTTTTATTGATTTCAAGGAGTAAGGGAGAGGGAAAGAAATAGAAACATCAATGATGAGAGAGAATCATTGATCGGCTGCCTCCTGTTTCAAAAAATAGAATCCTGTTTTAAAGGAAATAGTGCCACAAAAGTCCACCAGATAAAACAGATCCAAGGGAAATTGCTTTGACTAAAGTAGGGAGTTAGGAGCACCACCTAAACAGTTTCTGGATGGGGTGTGGGAGGACCTCTGATGGAGATGATACCTGTGAAATCATCTAGCCGGTGATTTCATGCTTGGGAAGGCAATCAGAAGCCATTGCACAACAGAAGCTATTTCCCAAAGCATCACAATGGTTAACCTGATGGGAACTGGTTATCTTTGTGAAATGACTCATTAGAAAATAGCCTTCTGACAGTTTGTTATTGAATGGCCCTATCTATTGGGATCCAGTCACGCAAGTGGAACCGACAACAGAGTTCACTGGCCTGCAAATGGACTCTGCAAAGTAACTTGCATTAGCCCGTTAACATCTCTGACCAACAGCTCAGAATCTATCCATAGGAGAAAAATTATTATTTGAGTATCACAATTCACTCCCCTCCATACTTGTCCCATTACCTTTCCACAGATTTCACACAAAATAATTATTTCAAGCGGTAATAGCATCAGTGTCATTTGAAAAGGTTACTCGTGTCTGATAACCAAGATGTTTATTCACAATGTGTCCCCTCTTAATTCTCAGAACTTTTGTTATTTTGTGAACTTTTTAAAAATATCTATGACAAAAAGACATCGCCAACATCCTGCACTGCCGCAGACACAAATCTGGAGGCCTGGTGACATGAAACCTCTCCATAAATCAGTAGCCACTTGGGAAACATTCATTGCCTCTACCCTTTATTTTTGCCTCACTCATTAACTTCTATTTTTTTGATTTGTAAATCAGAGTAAGGCCATCATAAATTGGAAAATTTCAATGGAAGCATTCTATTCTCCCCATTTTGCTGCCAAAGATAATGATGATGGTGATGGTGATGATGATGATGATGATGATTATGGCGACGACGACAACAATGACAGAAAACAGGTACTGTTTCAAGAACTTTATATTAGAATTTAAAAATCACTCATAGTCACATTAAAAAAGGAAAAAAGATTTCCATTTTATATCCCACATATGAGTGAAATCATATGGTTCTTAACTTTCTCTGTCTGACATATTTTGCTTAGTTTCACCTGACAAATTTCATTTTAAAAATCCCCCCAAAGGGAAAAAGTCAGGTGAAATCAGCTTCAATAATATATTTTATTTAACCCAATATATCCAAAATTATATCATTTAAACATGTAATCAATATAAGATATTAATGAAACATTTCCATTTTTTCATATTATCCTCGGAATAGTTTACATATACAGCACACTAAATTCTGATATGCCAATTTCAATTATTAACAGATGCAAATTTAGTTAATTGCCCTGATAATTACAAACAGAATAGGTGATTAAGAGTTATTTGTCCATGGTTCATGTTGTACACATGAGAAAACTGAAGCCCAGAGAGAAGTGGTATTTCTCATAAAGGGAAATGAGCCCTAGTCTTACAACCAGAAGAACTGAATTCAAATCCAACCTCTGCCACTTCCTGGTTGAGTGCCTCAGACATTACATTTCACTGAATCTTGGTGTCTTCATCTGTAAACATGGGATAATAACCTCTACTGTACAAGGCTTCTCTGGGGTTTAAATGAGAATATACATCTATATTTGTAAGGTCCTACAAAGCACATACCACCACCAATAAAGTCAGAGGAGCCATCTCCCAGCAATGCTGGGTGTATCAGTCTGGGCCCAATCAAGAGATAGAAATCAGTATAAAGAATTCATAAACTACAAATTTACTAAACTGAAAAAAAAAGGAAGTACAAGATATAAGGAAACTAACTCTGTTCAGTACCACAGGCTGAGGAAAGGTACTCCAGGGAGAATGAATTTGGAAGGGGTTTAGATCTCACTGAAAAAGGTAAATAATTTAAGCCACTGAATAGCAGAGAAGTTAGTTAGCTTGGCCTGATGGTCTGCAGTAACTAAGTAAGAAGGAGGCAACTCTCCAGAATGCAGATGGGGAAAAGACAACCAGCAGCCAGTGGAAAAGGTATACAGAGAGGATGGGAAAATCTCTAGATTGAAGTGAGCTTTGCAGGGCCAGCCTGCTTCAGTGGGAACATCTTAAAGGTACAACCAGGCTGTATGAGGGCTGGCAAAGGAAGCATGGAATAGCAGCTCTTTCATAAGCCTTTATTCAGCAGATGTGCCACATAGGGGACCTACAGAGGAAAGATGGGGGAAAGCATGAGTGGAGAGCCCTTCAGGGAGAGACCTGCAAAAAGATTATCACCAGGCCAGGCAGAGGCTTTGAAGTTACTGAGGGACCATGTATTCCGGGTGTGCGGCGCGGCCAGAGTCCCACTAATATCTCACTCCCACTCTACTGGCCCACCTGTGCAATAGCCAGAAACTTCAGGAGTACCCTTCCTCCAACAGTGTCCTCCTAGCACCCTCTGCCGAGAAAACTTAACATCTTGTGCACTGTAAAGGAGAGATGTTCAAAGGAATTCTGTCCACTTTCACAGAACAGGTATTGCGGAGTGTTCAAACTGAGAGACAATAAATTAATAAAACAGAGGGGTAGACTGGAAGCTACACTTTCTTGTCCTAATTTCAGGGCTCTGTCTGCTACCTTACATTTTACTACTAGGAGAATTTTAGATAGTTTCTTGAAAATGACTCTCACACCAAATGTTGATCACTTTCCTTGTATGTGTACAGGTTGGCCCCACTGATAAAGTAAGGAAAAAAAACTGATAGGAATTTAACCTTTCCGAGTCTCAGTTTTTTCATTGGGATAATGGATATTATACATCCTACAGGTTTTCTGTAATAATTAAGGAAGGCAGTGTATGTAAGATCCTCAACCCAGGCCTGTGACATAGGAAGTATATAATAGAAATTCATTTCCTTCCCCTCAGATGACATGAGGTCAACCACTGCAGCAAATTCTTCCTTTCCTTTTTCCTATTCCCATCCAGGAATGAATGTAAACCATGTGTAAAGGTTTTTATGTCATCTATCCTTCATCCTTTTTATTCAGTATTGTGTAACAATTATCAAGTCAATTAGCAAGTAGTTAATTATTTTCATACCACACTTGTGATTGTAAAGATTCTTCTCTCCTATTATATACTTGTCCAAATAAGTATTTAAGTTAATAAGACTCCAGATGAACTGAGTGGATCCAGAATTGCTGTGCTTTCCAGAGAAGTGACTTTGCTTGAATGCCAATCACTCAAATAATGTCCATGTCAACTTGAATGATGACATCAGGCAGTGGGAGCACTTCTACTAGTCTGCTATTTCTTCTCATACCTTGCTACTTTCATATCCAAACTGTTTGTCATGATATCCCAGATAATAACCACTGAATGCTGTGTTCTTACTACTAAAACGGCCAGATGCTTGGTCAAGTGGCTACATTTAGTTCTGTACACACTCTTGATTACATGGTGCATACATATTGTAGCTCACAAAACAGGCCTACACCTAGCTGATAAGAATAAATTAAATGATTATTCATACCCCTTGATGAGAAACCGGGAAATCAGTATTATATAAGTAGTCAAGCTGAGATTAACTGGCATGAAGCTGTCCAACTGAAATTTCTACATTGAAGGAAATGTTCTATGTTTGTGCTCTCCAATGTAGTGGTTACTAACCACATGTGCCGATTGAGCACTTGAAATATGACTGGTATTACTGAGCAACTGATTTGTTAATTTATTTTATTTGCACAGCTATCAGCTACTATTTTGGACAGCACAAATCTAGATATTATGGCTTAATGGAATGGGAGATTTGAAGCTAAAAAGATCCTTAGATCTAAATATTGGCTACTGTCACTTACTAACTATATAACTTTAGTCATGTTCTTTCCCTTGTCCAAATCTTAGACCTCATTTGTAAATGTGTCCTAAAATTTAGCCCTTCAGATGTGTCTGCTGATAATACCAGAATCTCACAGGTTTGTTGTAATTAGAGAATTAATATAAAACATCTAGCCCAGTGCTCAGTACATAATAAGTAGTCTTCACTTTTAAAAAATACTTTTTTTATTAATTTCAGAGAGGAAGGGAGAGCGAGAGATAGAAACATCAAAATGAGAGAAAATCATCCATCAGCTGCCTCCTGCATGCCCCCTACTGGGGATCAAGCCCACAACCCGGCATGTGCCCTGATGGGGAATCATGACCTGCTTGGTTCATAGGTCGATGCTCAACCACTGAGCCAGAGCAGCCAGGATAAGTAGTCTTTAAACAATAGCTATTATTATCAAACTCCTCATTTGCCAGATGGAGAACCTGAAACTCCCAAAGGAGAAGTATCTTGTCCAGAGATACATAACTAGTTGAAGGCATAACCAGAAGCTAATTAATTTTCTCATCTGTTTTGATTACGAGTTTTCTTATAGAGATAAACCCTTCTCACCCCAGAAAACTGAAAAGTGGTTGCCTAACAACTATTCAAGTTCTGTAAAAAAAATACATGTTGTGAATATAAAGCAAACGTACCTTGGTGAAGCCTATTTGCTCCTTCCGAAAACTTTCCAGGGGTTTGATCAGCAAGTCACTAGCATTGTGTACCTGGAGAAAAGAAAGAACACACAAATCAATTTTTAGTTTAGCAAAATCAGATTCAAGATTCCTTATTACTAGGGCATTCCTTTGTAATATACCATCCTGCAAAATGTTAACTAGTGTGCTGAGTCTTTGGATTTTAGTGCTGTCATTTTCCTATATTGGTCTCTTAAAATCAAATGTTTTGAGAGGAAATGAGAGAAGGAATATTGGAGGCATTTCTCTGTAATTTTACCAGTAGTCTGATCAGATATTTTAATTGAAAAATATCCAAATAAATCAACAAACGACAAGTGCTGGTGAGGATGTAGAGAAAAAGAAACCCTCATGCTCTGCTGGTGGGAATGCAGACTGGTGCAACCACTATGGAAAACAGTATGCAGTTTCCTCAAAAAACTAAAAATGGAACTGCCATTTGACCCAGTAATCCCACTTCTAGGAATATATCCCAAGAAACCAGAAATACCAATCAGAAAGAATATATGCACCCCTGTATTCATAGCAGCACAATTTACAATAGCTAAGATTTGGAAACAGCCTAAGTGCCCATCAGCCGATGAGTGGATTAAAAAACGGTGGTACATCTACACAGTGGAATATTATGCTGCTCTAAAAAAGGAACTCTTATCATCTGCAACAGCATGGATGGACCTGGAGAATATTATTCTAAGCAAAATAAGCCAGTCAGAGAAAGATAAATATCACATGATCTCACTTTTGTGGAATATAATGAACATAAACTAATGAACAAAGATAGATCCAGAGACATAGAAGCATCGAACAGACTGTCCAACCTCAGTGGGAAGATAGGGGGAGGTATGCATATAAGCATAACATATGGACACAAACAGTAGGGGGGTGAGAGCATGTGCTGGGAGGTGGGAATGGCTGGCGAGAGGTCAATGGGGAAAAAAGCAGACATATGTAATATTTTAAACAATAAGAAATTTTTTTAAAAACAAAAATATCCAGAGTCATGTCCAGAAATACACAAAGGAGGCCTGAAGTATGTGCAGTAAGTAGAAAAGAAAGAGAATGAAAAATACATGAAAAGGCCAATTGCACCAAGCACAAACGACTTTACGGGAGGCAAATGAGTTAGCAATAATAGCATCAGAATAAATTGTTCTAGTCTCCTTCTAGTGTGTCATAAAACCAGAACATTTCCTTCAGAATTTTGAGTATTATTAAAAGCAACACACAACACTAGACCAGGCCTCCCAATTACCTTATTATAGATGCTCAGAAGCTGATAGGAACAGCCTGTCCAGGTACTAAAATATTGGCATTGATATGTTCTAGAGATATAAAAACATCATCTCCAAACCAGATCCCTTATTCAATGGGCAGATAGAGATATATAAAACTTTGTCTTCATGTAAACCTCTTGGTATATGGCATCTGCCCAAGGCAGCAAGTGGGGTTTGTTTCTTCAGTGTTGTGAATTATTTGCACTTTATTGGAGGACTTTAGCAAATGCATCTGAAGGGATGGATTTTAGGACGTGTTGCATTAATTTTGATCTACTAAAAGACATGGAAATGAGGCACTGGCTTTCTTGTCAGATAAGACATAAAGTATCAGTAAGATAAAATAACAAAAATAGAAGACAGAGTCAAAAGCCAATTTTGACCAGTCCTGTATTTTCCAAACTAAGAAGCAATTTTTATACTACCACCAAAAAGCATGGCAAATTGGGGTTTTGTATATATATTTATCCAGGTCCTACTGTTGCAGAAAACCGGAGAAAAACCAAGCAATGCTTAGAGAAATGGAATCACATTTTATTATTATTACATGTGGGCCCAGAGAAAAATGCCTTTCAAATTCTGGGCAAAGAAACATGGAGGAAGCTGCTCTATTTATACTTTTTCTAGCTCTTTGTCTCCCAAATAAGCGTTTTTCTGGTCCCCTTTGCAAGTTCTTAAAGAGCCCTACGTGCTGGGGCTTTGAGACCTCAACCAAAGGCTGGCCTGGCGCCAGCACTGATAACTTCATCTGGGGAAGGTTTATGGCCTCTCTGGAATGGGAGTAGTCTTATTTTCCTTGTTATTTAAGCAAGCAAGCATTTACAGAAGCCAAAATAGCAGGATTAAAATTTCAAACAGCAGTTTTTATATAAGATGGATGCTTCATTCCCCACTGGTTTTATGTATATGAGTCAAATCATTGACTCTTTTGGGTCATTATTGGGGTCGGAGTTATATTGACCCCTGAGGACTATGAGCTTGACAGAATTAATTTTCTGCCGAATAAAGTTAGTGGGCCTGTTTATAAGATAAGGGCCCAGAATGAGGGCCAGGAGTAATCTCTAGAGTGCATGAAGAGTATTGGACTCTCTATTTTGCCTGGGCTGTCTTAAGCCGGGTGTGATGAAGCCACGTCAGGATCCCATTGACCATGACTACCGTGGGGGTGGTCCTTTCCAGGTAGGAGTCAAATTTCTTTACCTAAACAGAGTCACCAGGGCAGAAGGGATGAACCAGATCAAAGTTTGTACAGGAAGAGTGTCTCGGATGTGCTTCTGGACTGCTTTCTGGGTGGACTGTAAAGCCTGTAAGAACTTGAGTAAAGATTGGTTATGGATTTAAGCTTTTCTAGATTGGGTTTCTGTGTAAACTGGTGAGGTGGGTAGGTCAGGGTCTGGAAGAGTCACTAGAATCTATAGAGGCCCCACTTGTTTTACGGCAGCCTCCCAGGCTGCTTCGTCTGCTTCCTTGACAAGTATAGCAGTGGCTGCTCCTGCTCGGAGGCAGGCGGGCTACCTAGATGCAATGGGGTCAAGTTTTTTTGGGGGATAAGTAGGCTACTGGCCTTTTTAGGGGCCGAGACTTTGGGTGAGAACCCCTTTGTATATAGCCTTTGTCTTACATACGTAGAGGTGGAAAGACTTAGTTACATTTGGTAGCCTCAAGATCCTGGCTCTGAATTCTTTTAGGGAAAATGGACGTCGGTGGTGTTCCTCTGGCTACTTCCATGCTGAAGAGGGGCAGAGTTTTCTTTCAGAGCCAAGATATCCTTACTGTCTGTCAGAGGGACAATGAGGCCTGGGCACAGAAGGAGGTGGGCTTGTGACCTGGCAGAGACAAACTGTAACAAATGGTCTGGTGGAAGGGAAAAAAAAATATTTCAGTTTTAATAACTTCTACTGAAATAGAATTTTTCTCCTTAAAATTATCCCTCTGTTTATTAAAAGAGCCAAATCAAGACTAGTTTATCTATTGCATTCAATTTGGCCTGATTGTTTGCATAAACATAATAAGAATGGTAACTGACCACCCTTGACGGAATTTCATGATTGAATCTTAATGTGCCACATAGGGCCAGGACGCCAAGCCATCCAGCTGCCATCAGGCCTGCCTGCAGTATCTGCTGAGTTAGGTGAATCCCTCACCTGCAAGGACTCCACTCGGGCCCGTGCCCTAGGCTTCAAGGCCCATCTCATCCCTCCTACTCATTGCGGCCTAGAGTGTGTGGGGTTTCTGCAGGACACAGAGGCGCCCTTATTGCTCCCCTTCTACTCTGACCAACCGCCAGCGATGGTAGGGCATGGGCCTGATGCTCCAGCGCCAGCTATTTTCAGGGCTACTAAGCAGGACACCAGGCTTTTTCCATGGCACTCTTATTGGCTTCAAGTCTTCAGAGTCCAGACAGGGCTCTTTAAAACATGATACTCCAATTAAAGTTCTCGGTTAATAAAACCACTATTGGAAACCGGTCTTATTGAATTTATGCAAAGAAATGCATTGCCATGATTTATTTATTAAGTATTGACAAATTTCAAAGGAATTATATAAGGAGATAAATATACTGACCTGCTTTAAGATTTTCTGATTTTCCTTGCCAGTCCTTTCTATAGACTCTTTAGAGTAATATTTTTCTAAATGTATTATAACAAAACAGTAACTGCCTTTAAATGACAAGAAGAAATTTAAAATGTGTCTATACCCAAATAGACAGTCACAGCTGTTCCTGTAGTAGGGTTCCCCCTACTTGACTTGTCCTTAAACTATATATGGTCTCTGTGAGGGGTGACATGCCCTCTCAGAACAGACTAAGGGAGCTTTATCCCTTCACAGGGTCTCACATGTCACAGGACCTCATGGGGTCTGTAATTCCTGTTACAGAGGGCTTGTACTCACTACTTCCCTCTGTTCCAAATAGGTCTCCCCCAGTTTCCTAAAGTTGAGGTCTGTGCCACCCCTGACATGGGTATGGTCACATAGGCCTGCAAGGCAGTATACAGGCTGCCAACTGTCTAGCAATAGAGACCAAAACCTGATAGGTATTTTTCCTTGCCCATTTGGGCACCTGTCCTTTTGGCAACTATATTCAAATCTGCAAGAGAATTAAAGGTTAATATAACATATTTACATAATGAAGTAAAACATTGCCCCTGCAGCCTCGTCTAGCAGCAAAACCTTCTGCTACCAAATATGATACATGGTAGGGCTATACAAACATCTCAGGAAGGTGACCAAAGTCCATTATACAATTTTCTGCAGGCCACTGTCAGGGCTGTGTATGGTGGCCAGTTTTTCTTTCTAGCCACAAACACAATCTGTCCAATTTCCCTAAAATGTATTCTGGCACGGGAGAAAGTTGTTTGCTGCACACAGGCAGCTTAACACCTATACAACTGGGCTAGGACCTCTGCCCAGCAAACTGCAGTCTATAAGTTCAATATGCAGCCTCTGTTCCTCCTAACCCAACGGGGTCTCGGCCAGTCCCTCAGCCAGACTCCTCCTCTCTTGGAGAGTCTGAAAGTCCTGAGCTGCTCTTGTAGTCCTGAACCCTTGAAGCACATTTGCAAGTAGGAAACTTTACCAGCTTCATCCCCCGCCACTTTCACAAATCCTAGGGCCCATTGCTTGTCTCCCTTTCCTATTGTGAAGCAGAGGAAGACAATTCCTACAGAGGGGAGAAATAGAAACAGCGGGAGTTTTGGAGAAAACTACAGACTACCGCTGTAGCAGTCCTCCCTCCCGGAGGCTGGGGTCTGACCTGTAGAGAAAATTACTCTTAGTTAGACTGGAAAAGAAGGCAGAGGATGACAAGGGTGTGCAGGGAACTTTCTTGTAAACTGAAAGCCTGGAGGGCCTCCTGAAAGAAAAAATCTTTAATCTAGTCACAGATGCTGTCAGTATCTTGAGTGAGGGAGGAAGGGAAAGACCAGGTTATGTCCTCTAGGAGGATCCTAATAAATAACTGAAAATGGCAAGCCAAACAAGACATACAAGATATATAACCAGGGTAGACAGGGTTTATGAATAGATGATTATGATAATACTAGTTGGATTTCTTTTTAACATTTCTCTTTTCCTTTATAAATTTCATGTTTTCAAATTAGCCTTTAAACCTTTTTTCTTTGTCCTTTAAAAATGCATAACCATGCCTCAGACCTTCTATTCAGTAATTCCTTATTTTTAGAAACCTCAATCCTTTAATGATTACCAAAAAGTAAACAGCCAGCATTTCTTAGATTAACATTTATGAATATATTTAAACTAGAGGCCCAGTGCATAATTGAATCATGCACATGTAGGATCCCCTACACGCTTTCGCTTTCGATCGCGGGGGAGCTGGGTGCCTGTCCGCTGGTGCACCAGGCCTTTCAGAAGCCTCCGGCGCAGTGGAGGCTTCTGAAAGGCCTGGTGCCGGAGCAGACAAGCACCCAGCTCCCCTGCTTTTGATGGTCCGCGGCAGGACGTGAGCTCCCTGCCCCAGAGGCCCCTTCTGTGCTGCAGCACAGCCATGGCACAGATGCTGAGCTCGCGCCACCACTGCCGACGCGAGCTCAGCATCCTGCCGGCCCAATCGGCTACCCAGCCAGCCCGAGTCCCGCCCCCTGCACCTCCCTCTGGCTCAATCGTGGGCATAGCGGAGTGATGGTAATTTACATATTACCATTTTATTAGGTAGGATGTACTTTTACTTTCAAGAAAATATACCTTTAACAAAGTATAAGAGACCTTCCTTCTGTAATAAAACTAAGAGCAGGTAAATTAAAACATGTCTAGTAAAAACTGCTACATTCTTCCTTATGCAATTTCAAGTATATTGTATCGATTTAATTTAGTATTGGAAAGGTTAAAGAGGACAAAACAGGGGCAGAGAAAGATTTATTATGCCTTGTAGAAAGCTGTGACCTTGAAGAAACCAGCCAGCAAAATCAACAAACACTTTCTCCCTGCTTTCCCCGCGGACGCCCCGCCTTTCTACATTAGCCATTTACTCTGTAGCAGAAGAAACAAGGCAAGTGGTCTGAGATCCTGTATATTCAGGCTTTTTACACTCAAGGACACATTCTTACTACCTTTGATCTCTCCAACTATCCCCCTCTCCCCGAGCCTAGGGCTCCTCTATCTCAGCAGGCTGAGAGTGAATCCCACTGCCTCTACCCTATTTCACACCTGCTCTGGAGCAGCCCTTGGCTCTCCTCCTCCCCTACTCCAGCACCAGCCTCAAAGTGCCCCATTTGGGAGATTGCTGGTGCCAAATCTGGCTTCATGCCCAGGGCCATGCAGATAGCCTCTGCTGGTGGCCCCCCCTCTAGTCAGAGCGGGTGCTGTCGCTGAAAGAGACCCACTGTAAATCCATCACAAAGGGCAGGCAGGTGGCAGGTCTCACGACCACATGATTATCTGCTTGATAGAAGGGCTGAAAAAGCAGCCCACAAAGCAGTTTACCCAGGAAAGCCATAAAAATTCAGCAGTCGTTCTTTCTCACCCTACACAGGCCATGAGAAAATGTACTAATCTTAACCCCATAAGCCTTAGTAGGGGAGAAAAGGGTAGTGGTCTAGCCTGTGTTTAAACTTCTCTGGGTTGCAACCTTTACAACTCTTATACCTCTAAATTAACCTTAGAATTTTAAAATTTTAACTTAATACAGTAAAATCACAAATCAGGGAAGAGCAAATTAAAAGTTCTCTACTAGACCGAGAGGAGGACCAAGATGGCGGCATAGGGCGGACGCCTGATTTTTGCCTACCACAACAATTTTGACACTACAACTGGAAAACAGAGCAGACACCATCCAGAACTACCGGAGGGCTGGCTGAGAAGATGCTCTACAACTAGAATAAAAGAGAGGGGGACACGGGATGACGCTGATGCCGGTGAGCCAAAGATCTCACTTTAAAATCTATGGCTCTGGAAGATGGCGGCGGAGTTGAACGGCTGATCTGTTGCCTCGCATGGCAGTTTCGGAAATACAACTAAAAGATGGACTGGTGAGCGCGGCGACTCCTGCTCGCGTCTCCCCAGGCCGGGCGGCTGCTCCTCTCAGTCAGCACCTCAGCCGGGGCCATGAGCTCATGGGCGGACGCGGCAGCTGCTATGGCGGCGGCTGCGGACTCGGCGCAGTGGCTCTCGGTGAAGGAAGAGACCATTTTTCTGCAGGACGGGCCCATCCGCGTCACCGACCCGGCCGAGCTGCCCAGTGAGATACTCGGGGCCCTGGAGGCCGCCGACACCGACTTGGAGGATTTTTAGGATTTCCCGTTTTACATTCAAGTCCTTTAGCCATTTTGAGAGAGGAGAACCAAGAAGGCGGCAAAGTTAAACAAATGAACTGCGCCGCGCACAGCAATTTCAAAAATACAACTGGAGGACAGAGCGTCTGCCACCCAGAACCACAGGAGAGCTGGCTGAAGGGTGGATTTACAGCTAAGAGGGAAGAGGACAGAGCGAACTCGGAAGGGATAAGGTGCGGAGGCGCGTGGGTCAGACTGGTGGCAGGGGAAGGGACTTGCGGCTTTTTTTCCCACCCTAGGGGAGATTAGCTCCCCATCACCCTGAAATCCAGCTCTGGGGACTCGCGGGAGACCCAGACGCCTGCGGGGAGAGGCTGGACTCTCGGCCTTCGTGTCGGAGAGTGGGAGTAACTTCCTTGTGGAGGTGCGCCCAGCAATCAGTGTTTGCTGCGCTGGAGTGCAGAATGAGGAGGCTTAGAAATGTGGAAAGCAGAAAAAGCAGACTTGCAGCCATTGTGGTTCGCCACACCATGGCCTGGTGGCGCCCTGAGACCCCGCCCCGCCCTGAGACTCGCCCCGCACTGGGACCCGCCCTGCACATTTTGCAGACCCGCCCCGCACGTTTTGCAGGCCCACCTGGGCTCCAAGCAGCGGCTTTTGCATGTGGGTGGCCTGCCCTGTGGCAGCTTGACCAGGTGAACTGCGGTTCTGGTCGAACTGCTCCTGGGCTGCTTAGACAGGAGGAGGAAACTGCAGTTTTTGCTGTAATTCCTGCTGAGTGGCCTCAGGCAGTAGCTGACCTGCACCCCATTGGAGACCCAGAAACGAGGGCATCTAGTGGTCGGTGTGAGATGACACCAGATTTCAACCACTCGCATAAGGGACACATTCAAGAGGCAGACTCAGTGAGCGCCAAAGCCTTGCTGCAATAAGATCCGGCCCATAAACGTGTCTCCTGCACAGCAACTCTTCCTTTATAGACACAGAGGGTCCTCATGGACAATTGGCCAGGAGGACAATTCCTCCCAGTGACACCAACAACAATCAAGACTTAACTATACAAAGGAGGACCAAGATGGAGGCATAGGGCGGAAGCCTGATTGTTGCCTACCACAACAATTTTGAGACTACGACGGGAGAGCAGAGCAGACACCATCCAGAACCACCGGAGGGCTGGCTGAGCAGATGCTCTACAACTAGAATAAAAGAGAGGGGTATGCGGGATGATGCTGATGCCGGTTACCCAAAGATCTCACTTTAAGAACTACGGCTCAGGCGACACAATGGCAGCCTGGAACGTGCTCGGCGCAGTTCCCCCGGCGGTCTCCGGCTGAGGGGACGGCTCCACTCGCTGCCGAGCATGGACAGACGAGCCCCTGAGAGACATGGGGTGGGAGACTCCGCACTTGCTGACCTCTGAGTCCTTCAAGAATCTCAACGCCCCGGAAGCGGCCAGGTGTGCACGCTCGGCGACTGGTCACCGCTGCAGACTCAAGGTCCGACGCAGCGACCCCGGACCAGCCCGCCACCGCGCAACAGGCACACCAGAGCTTCGCCGAGCCCGCAGCCCAACGAGTTCTGCGGCAGCCGCCCTGGAGCTCTGAGAAAATGGCCGAAGGAATTGCTGAGAGGGAATTGACCAACAGGAATTGGGATCAAGAAGACGAAACCCCGCTGGGTCCTGGGTCCGGGTGAGGCCACGCACCCCTGGGTCCGGGTGAGGCTGGGAACTGGGTCGGGGTGCGGCTGGGTCCCTGGTCCAGGCAAGGCCCCATTCCCCTGGATCCGGGTAAGGCTGCACCCACCTGGGTCTGGGTGAGGCTGGGTCCCGGGTCTGGGTGGGGCTGCGCCCCTGGGTCCGGGTGAAGCCACACGACCATGGGTCTGGGAGAAGCCACGCGCCCCTCGGTCTGGGTGAGGTCGTGTGCCCCTGGATCCGGGTGAGGCTGGGTACTGGGTCCGGGTGAGGCCGCGCACACCTGGGTCTGGGTGGGGCCACGCGCCCCTGGGTCTGGGTGAGGCCATGCGCCCCTGGGTCCGGGTGAAGCTGGATCCCGGGTCCAGGTGAGGCCGTGCGCCCCTGGGTCTGGGTGAGGCCACACGCCCCTGGGTCTGGGTGAGGCCACACGCCCCTGGGTCCGGGTGAAGCTGGAGCATCCTGGGTCTGGGTTAGGCCGTGTGCCCCTGGATCTGGGTGAGGCTGGGTCCCGGGTCCGGGTGAGGCCGCACGCACCAGGGTCCAGGTGAGGCCACGCGCCCCCTGGGTCCGGGTGAGGCCACGTGTCCCTGAGTCTGGGTGAAGCCGTGCCCCTGGGTCCAGCCGAGACCAAACCAGAGGGTGTCGGACCTGCATTACCACCATTTGTCCACCATCCAGAGCTGAGGGGTCAGTACCGACATGTACACATAAGGAACTGGTGGACATTGATATTGGGTCTCAAAAGAACTGTTGGTCCAGAAAGAAACTCACTACATACTGATTCATTTGCCTGTCAGCATAACTATTATTGCTCGTCTCACATTCAGTTCTTATAAGTATATCTCT
This sequence comes from Ia io, assembly GCA_025583905.1. Lineage (NCBI taxonomy): Eukaryota > Metazoa > Chordata > Mammalia > Chiroptera > Vespertilionidae > Ia > Ia io. Next base: position 53,011,675 of record JAJQQW010000001.1, read on the forward strand.
AGTGACACATGATCTCGCTCATCTAAGGGAAATGATGAACAACATAGACTGATGAACAAGAACAGAACCAGAAACAAGGAGGCATCGATCGGACTATCAGGCCTCAGAGGGAGGATAGGGAAGTGTGGGGGGAGGGGGGAGAGATCAACCAAAGGACTTGTGTGCATGCATATGAGCCTAACCAATGGTTAAGTTCAACAGGGGGTTGGGGCATCCGTGGGGAGGGGTGTGGGATGGGAATGGGGGGATGAGGACAAATATGTGACACCTTAATCAATAAAGAAATTAAAAAAAAACCTTACCAAAAAAAAAAAAAAAGTTCTCTACTATACAAACAAGAGAGAAATTCCACTAGCTAAGCGGGCTAATTCCCTTCATGATAGAGAGCAAACGTCTCTGGGGAAAAAAGGAATTCCAGCAGCTGCTTGAGACCTTGGCAGTCTGTCATGCTGTTCAGCCTTTAGTAAATCAAACGTTTTAACCAGACAAGTCAACACAAGTACAGAATAAATTACAGAATAAATCAAAGTAGCTTTCGCTTTTACGCAGATTCTCACACTTATATCTGTATACCAGATAGTGCGAGTTTTTGATTTACACCAGATATTTACTCAGAGTTTAAACAGTCCACCTGATTCCTAATCAATTGCCTGAGGAAGGCGTATGACTTCCAGAGAGGTGATCAAGCTCCCCCTTGGAGTGGGCCTGACTGACTGGGCCCCTAACTTACTGATTCTCTCGACAGGTCCAGAAGTGTCCGTCCACTCTCTCCAAATGCCGGCCAGGTACTGGGCTGAGGTCTGGGAGTGCCTGGAGTCTACTGGTTCAATTCTGCTAAATCAGCAGAGTGGTGCATCCCGGAGGCCCATCCGGCGCCCCAGGGTCCCAAACCCAGCCCACACACCGGAGGCCAAAAAGGCCAAGCACGGTTGATTTCCCAGTGTTTCAGGGAATCATTAATGTTGCAGAAACCCAGAGAAAAATCAAGCAGCGCTTAGAGAAATGGAGTCACACTTTATTATTATTACACGCAGACCCAGAGAAAAATGCCTTTCAAATTCTGGGAAAGGAAACATGGAGGAAGCTTCCCTATTTATATTTCTTCTAGCTCTTTGTCTCCCAAATAAGGGTTTGTCCAGTCCCCTTTGCAAGTTTTTAAAGAGCCCTACGTGCTGGGGCTTTGAGACCTCAACCAAAGGCCTGGCCTGGTGCCAGCACTGATAACTTCATCTGGGGAAGGTTTATGGCCTCTCTGGAATGGGAGTAGTCTTATTTTCCTTATTATTTAAGCAAGCCAGCGTTTACAGAAGCCAAAATAGCAGGGTTAAAATTTCAAACAGCAATTTTTATATAAGATGGATGCTTCACTACAGGCACTTTGGATCTCCTGTTTTATATCCAGGTATGAGTCAAGGTTCAATTAAATGGACAAACTTTTATCCAATCAAAGAGCTCCACTAACTGCCCTGGTATGAAAAATAAAGACACCAGTGACTCTCGATTAAAAACAAGAATTGGTCGACTAAAAGTACCAGGCTGTCACTCTTGCCCCACATGCTCTACACTTCTGTGGATTATGGATTATGTGCTATTAACCTTGTATGCCCACATGGAAACAAATTAAGTCTTGGTGTCAGATTCAGTGCAGGGAGTCATTTTTTGAACTTTGTAGAGGTTTGAAAACATGGCCAAAAATTTTTGTGACGCTCTTCTCATTGTGAGGTTAGGTCTCTGTCCCCTACCTTGAATATGATGGATTTGTTACTGCATTGAAACAACAGAGTACAGAAGAAGTGATACTGTGAGACTTGCCACTTCTAAAGAGAGTAGCATGTGTCAAGCTGCTATATGAGTATTCATTCAGGTGAGCCCTGGCATATGCAGGCATTCAGGGTTTTTTTTATGTTCCAAGGGGCATTTTGTTGCATAAGCAGGTGTCATACCAACCCATAAGGCTACTGCTTTTTATATGTTTGGCCCATCTCAGTCTAGAAAGTAGTGCATGATTCACCAAAATTGGAGTCTATAGTTTTCCCTTAATCACATTGGCAATATTTCTGCCAGTCTCCTACAAAACAAATAGATACTCTTCATCTCTTCATCTCTTTGACACTAATTGGTTATTATGCTACTTTCTGCCAAAACACAGAGCTAGAGATGTATGAAAAGGTCACACTGAAGCTTGTTTCTGTTTTCTTTTTCATTCTGTTTTATCCTTAAATAACTTAAAATTATAGCAACTACTTATTCTCTGTCAACTGTAATTAGAAAATAAATTAATTTTAAAAAGAGGAAATCTAGCAACAACTCATAAATGCTGGCCCTTATTCTCCTTTCTGATCATTGCATCCATTTTGTGAGCTCTCTAGGAGAAAAGTTCCTACCTGTTATCTCAGGGTAGAATCCCCAGAATAATAAGTGACATGCTAAACATATTAGTGAGTATATCTAATCAGGTTTCTATTGAATTAAGCACATATTAACACTGAATAGGGCATTTAGCAGGGTAGAGATGGTATTCAATCCAATAGTGCAAAACTGCTTAGGAATCTTTGATGGTTAACCAATTACCAAAAGAAGGCATGAAGGACAGACTGTTTTAAATATCATGGGCCCCTTTAGGTTATTCTTGGCAGTCCTCAAAGACAGACCTTGCACACTGCCTATAAAATGCCCTTCAGAGTCATAAATGCATTTAGGCAAACCTCCTATCTTTAACCATACAGGAAGTCTGTCATTCAGACTGATAAAGGCCACCTTCTAAGGTACTACAACCTCCCCTAGGGTATTGTTGAAGAAATCACAGCTGGGATGCTCCTTTTAATTTCTTCCCTCCATAGTTCTTTCCACAATTTAAATTCATTTCTGAGGGTGATTAGAACATTTGCAATTGTCACATGCTGGGACTTTGAACTTCCTATTTGTTCTTCTAAAGCTTCTTTTGGTCTCTTCTTATAGAAAGGATAAAAACTGATTTTAAAAAGCTGATTAACATCTCCCACATTATCCATACTGGGGTATTGGAGTCCAAGAAATGGAAGAGGTGCAGTCAAGAAATGAATTTCTGGCATATTGTGAAAGGCCTTCATTGAGCCTAACCTTCACAGCATTCATGAAATTACTGGTAAATGGGAAATGGGGAGCCAACACTCAGTACATGACTGAAGAGTTGTGGAGACAAAAGGGCACAACATAATTAAAGACAGAAGAAAATGAGTCACTCTTTTGGCAAACAGCCAGCAAGAGGGGTGAGAAAACAACATCTCAAAAGATGAATCCTACTTCAATATTTGAGACCTTTGTAATTGGGTAAATAAAAGAGATCAAGGGCCAAAGAGAGCACAGCTGAGCTTTCTAATGGTATCTGAATAAAATGGGGGTGAATGGCTTTCAGATCAACATTGGCAGCAGTCCATAAACTCTTCAGGCAGGAAAAAAACATTTAGTAGAGTGTGGATTAGTTAGTAAGTCAGATACCAGACTCCAAGAAAACAACCCATATTGGCCTTTCAGTACCCTTAGAAGCAAATATCTTGAACTAAGAAATTTCCCAAGTGTAATTTCCATAAGCAAAATCATGGGAGCAACAAAAGGTAACTAAACACAACACACATAATTAGTGTTTTCTGATATTAATAAAACATTTTCATATTCATTATATTTGGAGTATTTAAAACAACTTTGGGAGTTGAAGATTATTTTCATCATTTTACATATAAAGAAGGAGAGACTCAGAGAAATATGTGATAAATCTAAAGTTAACAAGTAAATTAGTGGAACAGCCATTATTAGACCCTAATAGTCTCTAATTCTCTTACCTCCAAGCCCTGCCTTCAGTGCTACATCTCTAGAAACCTAGATGAAATGATAGCAGTATTCTGAGAAGCCAGTACCACAATGTTGAAAAGGAAGAGTGATTACAGATGAAAGAACTCTTAATATCTGAATAAATGGGCTTAACAGAAATGGTCTGCCAATAGGAAGACATCCTATGAGGGAAAGAGAAGGTAGAATTCTTTGTTGTCCTCCACAAAGTTCCAACAACCAAAGGAAGAAATGAGCAAAAGACCTGAACAAACACACCTTACCAAAGATGATCTACATATATCAAATAAACATATGAAAAAATGCTCTATATCATACATCATCAGGAAAATGGAAACTACACTAGCAATGAGATCTCACTATACACCTATTAAACACATTGCGGACCAGTAGTTTTATTGCTAGCTTTACCTAGTGACCAGATAAGTTTCTATTGAACAAGTACAAAAAAACGTTTTACATAAATGTTAATGGCACGCTTTAAAATTAAATACCCATTGCATTATTTATTACATATTCTTACAAGCTTACTAGTATATCTTTTTAAAGAATTCTCATGATTGGCCACAAGCCTTAGGACAGAAAACCCGAGAATTCTCGTGATCTGTCCACAGTGTGTTCAAAGGGTAAAATTCAAAATACCTGATAGTATCAAATCTGGCAAGGATGTGGAGCAACAAGAACCCTCATTCAATGCTAGTGGACATGCAAATGCTACAGTCACTTTGAAAGTTTGGCAGTTTCTTACAAAACTAGCCTTGCTATTGTCATACAATCCAGCAAATTCACTCTTTGGAATTTATCCAAAAGAGTTGAAAATTTATATCACAAAAATCTGCACACATGTTTATAGCACCTTTATTTGTAAATGCCAAAATTCGAAGCAATCAAGATGTCCTTCAATAGGTGAAAATATAAAGAAACTGTAGTACTTCCCTATAATGGAATATATATCAGTGATAAAAGGAAATGAGCTATCAAGCCATGAAAATATGAAGACATGAACAATCTTTAAATGCATATTTCTAAGTGAAAGAAGCATATCTCAAAAGGCTACATACTGTATGACTCCAATGATATGACATTCTAGAAAAGATAAAACACAGTAAAAGGAAAGATCAGTGTTTGCCAAGGGTTCTTATATAAAGGAAGGAGAAAGGGATGACTAAGTTAAGAACATGGGCATTTTAGGTCTGTAAAAACATTCTGTATGATGATACTTTATTGGTGAATTCATGTCGTTACCCATTTGTCAAAACCCATAGAATTTTCAACACAAAGAGTAAACTTAATGTAAACTATGGACTTTAGTTAATAATATTATGTAAATATTGGCTCATGAATTGAAACAACTGTACAATACTTGCAAGATGTTAAAAATAGGGGGAACTGTGTGTGTTAAGGGGTAGGGGGCTATAGGAAGCATATGAAATCTCTCTGTACTTGCCACTCAGTTTTCCTGTAAAACTAAAATTGCTGTAACTATTAAAGTCATTTTAATTAAACTTTAAATGTAAAAAATAAGTTTTTATAATAGATTTGAATTAATCAATCATCTATAATAATAAAAGTGTAATATGCTAATTAGACTGGGCAGCCAAACGACCTTCCGGACAACCTTCCAGAGGAAGCCGGGCTGCATGAATTTCGTGTATCGGGCCTCTAGTATGTAAATAAAGCCCATATTATTTCTGGAAGCAGAGACAGAAATAAATGGATAATTTGCTTAAGAACAAAAAGACCACAATTTTGGTGAACATATTCAACAGTCCAGTTTAGTGTCCTCTGAAATCCTTTCTCACTGAAATGAATAGGAATAGGATTTCCACACTAATTTCTCTTTACCTGAGATGCTAAACTCTCAGGGTGAGAGCTTAAGCTAGAATAACCATATCTATTTTCTAACTGTCTTTACAGTACCAGGAATCCTTGAGACAAAAACCAAAACAACAGAGCATCCATCTAACCAAAGAAGATAGGAAAAATCCCCAATATAAGCAATGATCTAGGTGCCAGGCCCAGTGGCAGTGACCTACCATCATCATCCTTTCATTTTCGACTTCATTGAGTAATTCAGCAAATTCCTTGAAGGATTCAGCTGGAAGGATAAAAAATAAATAAAATTAATCATGGTATTTGATGGGCAAATGGACAGAGATCTGTGCAACAGGAGGTAGGAACCTGTGCCCCACACCCACATTGCCACTAAAAGAATGTATCAAATATAAGGTCAATAGCAGAATGTGTTCAGTGCTGTCTAGTGTTTGTATTATCTTTTCCTTTTCTTATTTTGCCAATCCCCCTACCCGAAAGATTTTTTTCTCCAGTTTTATTGATATAATTGACATACAACACTATACAAGTTTAGGGTGTATGTCATAATGATTTGCCATACATATATTGCAAAATGATTACCATAATAAGTTGTTAGCATCCATCACCTCATATACTTAAAAAAAAAACTTTGTTTTTCCTTGTTATGAGCACTTTTAGGAACTACTCTCTTTATAACTTTAAACTATACTGAAAGGAGTTTTTAGGGGTAAAATAGGAGTTTTTAGGGGTAAAATAGGCAGGTTTAGGAAATTTGAGGAATTAAGGGGTCCATGGAAAAAGCACAGGGCTACAGAGCTGCAAATGGTACATTTCATTAGAATATGGGAACTGGAAACAGCAGAAGGCACATTTCCATAGAATAAGGGGACTGGGAGCTGCAGAAAGGTATACATTTACAGAATAAAGGGAAGGATGCCTCTCACTAAAAAAGAGAAGAAGAAAGCCCAGAGGGAATAGGGAAACAATAAGGAAGGAGGGGAGGAGAGCCTCACCTATCCCATGTTAGGTTGACCTTTGAGCTCTGGAGTTCAAATCAGAAGGGGATAGTGACCAATCAGAGGGGCTATCAAGGCACAAAGATCTGCAGCCTTTATAAACCTTAGGAAAAAAGGACTCAGTGGAACTCTTTCCCTCTCCCCACGTGGGAGTCTGTGCTTGTTTCTCAATAAATTTCCACCTTTGCTGTACCACCTTTCCTCCTTGGTTTCATTTTTTGACTCCACCGTACAAGAGCCCAGGAAGCATCCTGCTCAAGGGAACACCGCGCATTTCCAGTCCAAGTTTCCCATTTCAATACTATACAGCATTCTTAACTACATTTATCATGTTGTACATAACATCAACAGTACTTCCTTATGACTGAATGTTTATAACTTTGAACCACTTTCACCCAATTTCCCAGCCCACCCCCACCTCTGGCAATCACGAATTCGACTTTTTTTTTTTTCATGAGTTTGGTTTGTTTAGATTCCAAAAATCAGTGATATCATACAGTTTGTCTTTCTCTATCTGATTTATTTCACTTAGTATAACTCCCACAAGGTCCATCTATGTTGTTGCAAATACCAGGATTTCCTTCATTTCTATGGCTAAATAGTATTCTATTGTGTGTGTGTGTCTGTGTGTGTGTGTGTTTGTGTGTGTGTCACATTTTAAATATACTGTATATCATATTTTCCTTATTCATTCATTTGTCAATAGACACTTAGATTGTTTCCATGTCTTGCAAATTATGTATAATATTGCCATAAGTATAAGTGTGCAGATATCTCTTCAGCATTGTAATTTCATTTTCTTTAGATATATAGCCAAAAGTTGACTTGCTAGATAATAAGGTAGTTCTATTTTTTCATTTCTTGAGGAGCTTCCATACTGTTTTTTTATAGTGGCTACAACAATTTACATTCCCATCAACAATGCACAAGTGATCCCTTTCCTCCACATCCTTAGCAGCAATTACATCTTGTCTTTTTTATAATAGCAACTAGGGGCCCAGTGCACGAAATTTGTGCACGGGGGGGGGGGCATCCCTCAGCTTGACCTGCACCCTCTCCAATCTGGGAGCCTTCAGGGGATGTTCTACTGACGGCTTAGGCCTGCTCCCCATGGTTTTCTGCTCTCTGCAGACCTGCCTGCTTGACACCACGCAGGCCCTGGTGTCTGCTCTCTGTGGGGGGATGCTTGCCCTTAGCCACCAGGGCCAGGGGCAAGGAGGGTCCTGCTGTCTGCTCTCTGTGGGGGTCCTGCAGGGGACTGCTTGCCCCTCGCTACCATAGCCAGGAGCAAGCAGGGCCCTGCTGTCTGCTCGCTCATGGCAGGGCACAGCTTGCGTCTTGCTGCCAAGGCCAGGGGCAAGCAGGGCCCTGCTATCTGCTTGCTCGCTGCAGGGGACGTTCCTGCCCCACACCCGGCCACTTGCATGCACACCAGCTCGGAGAGCCTGGGTCCCAGAGATGTTCCCACCCTGCCCCCGGCTGCTCCGCGCCTGCGCATGAAGGCCTGGAGTGGCCGGGGTGGTCGTTCCGGGACCCCAGCCACTCAGGGCCTACAGGCTCAGAGCAGCCTGGCTCCCAAGGACGCCTGTCCCTGGGTCGCAGGTCGCCTGGCACCAGCGCATGCATAAGCAGCCTCAGGGCAGGAAAATCCGCTGTGTCGCCATGGCGACGTGGCGAATGTTTCCGCCCTGTCCCCCCTGCTCCATGCCTGCACGCTTAGGCATGGAGTGGCCGGGGGTTGTTCCAGGACCCTGGCTGCTCCAGGCCTATATGCTCAGAGCGCCCTGGCTCCCGAGGACACCTGTCCCCGGGACACAGGTCGCTTGGTGCCGGTGTGCGTACAAGCGGCCACCCTGCCCCCAGCCGCTCTGTGCTGGTGTATGCAAATTAACTTACCATCTTTGTTGGGTTAATTTGCACTCACTCCTGATTGGCTGGCGGGTGATGGAGGTATGGTCAATTTGCATATTTCTCTGTTATTAGCATAGATTCTAACAGGCAGGAGGTGCTATCTCATCATGGTTTTTACTTGCATTTCCCTAATGACTAGTGATGCTGAGCACCTTTACATGTACCTGTTAACTACTTCAATATCTCGTTAGGAAAATGTCTATTCAGGACCTTTGCCCATTTTTTAAATTGGATTATTTGGGGGTTTTTTTGCTATTGAGTTGTATGAGTTCTTTATATTTTTTTACATTAACTCCTCATCAGATAGATGAATTGCAAATATTTTCTCAATTCCATAGGTTGGCATTTCATTCTGTTGATTATTTATTTGATGTAATCCAACTTGTGTAGTTTTTATTTTATTTTATTGCTTGTGTTTAAGGTGTCATATCAAAAAACATGATTGCTAAGACTCATCCCAAAAAGCTTTTCCCCGGTTTTCTTCTCAGAGTTTTGTGGTTACAGGTCTTAACATTCAAGTCTTTAATCTATTAAGAGTTAATTTTTGTGAGTGCTGTGTCATTAGGGAATGGTTTCATTCTTTTACATGAGAATATCCACTTTTCCCAACACCATTTATTGAAAAGATTGTCATTTCTCCATTTAGTATTCTTGGCTCCCTTGTCAAATATTAGTTGACTATATATTTCTGAGCTCTCAATTGTGTCCCATTGCTCTCTGTGTCTACTATTAAATCTAAATCCATCCTTGCATTACAGCTTTGTTTCTCAGATTTCTGAAAAGCTTTTGTGGGATTGTAGGTGAAAAGGCATGTGGTATGTAAGAAATAACATTAGATGGGGTAATAAATGATGAAGGTTCTAGTTTAAGAAAGAAATAGAAGGAGCATGAACTTAGGATAAACTTGGATTTCCAATCTCAGTCTACCATCCTCTTGATGTGCAATTTTTAATATTTCAAATATTTAAGTGACTTGACCCCTTTCAGATTCAGTTGCCTACCTTGTCAAATAGGCATGATGAAATACTTCAGAGTGTTGTTTTAAGGACTAAATTAGTAGGTAAATGTACAATGCCAATTCACAGTCAATAATAAACATTACCTTTTCCACATCCCAATGTCTTACTCTCCTAGTGCCAGTTCTGTCACTTACGGGTGACGTGACTGGGCAAGTCACTTCTCCCTGGACTTTATTTTCTTAATATACTAAATTAAAAAAATAATAAACAAAAGCCAAATTAAGCTAGACAGTCTTTACCATCACTTTCAATTCTAATAACTTCTATTTTAAAGTTCCCAACTTCTCACCAGAAACAGGAAGTATATTCTTAAATGGTATCTGAAATACAACAAACATTATAAGTACAGAGAAACAAATGAATCCAGGTTAATATTCTTAGATAAAAAAATAAATTTCCCTTCCTAAGAGAACTGCACAACTAATCCAGCATTCCAAGTACAAATGAAACTAAGTTCAGGGTCAATACAGAACACGAAAAAATGGCATTTTTTACTTCTGAGGATTAAGTTACTGCACACATCCAGGGGAGTAACCTTTGCAAAAGCCACAAATTAAAAGATCAATCTCAGTACAAAGAAGAAAAATAACCTAATCAGAAACTGTAAATAGGAAAAAATGAAAATGTTCACTGACCTGCTGTTCTTAAATATTTTAGTTAAAAGAGTCCAAGAGATTGTTTGTTATTCTGGCATTTTTCCATGCAAGCTCAGTTCGTTTCTTATCTTCTTTGTAAATATGTCTATTCAATTATGTTGCCAATTTTATAATTGGGTTATTTGTGTTTATTAATGAGTTATAAAAGTTCTTATGTATTCTGGACAAAAGTCCCTTAACAGATAGATGATTTTAAAATTTCCTCTCATAATGTGGGCAGTCTTTTCACTGTCATTTGAGGAAGAAAGGATTAAAATTTTGTCGAAATCCAATTTATCTACCTTTTCTTTTGCCACTTGTACATTTAAGTCTCATCTGTTTCAACTTAATTTTTGTGAGTGGTGGGTGATTGCGTTATACCTTTATTTTTTCTTCTAAGAGATTTGTACTTTTAATACCTACTTTAGTTTCTTAATCCATTTTGAGTTAATTTTTGTATATGCTGTGTGGAAACAGGTCTAACATCATTCTTTCACATGCGTCTATCCAGTTATCCCAGTATTATTTTTTATTAAATTTATTAAGGTGATATTGGCTAATAAAATTATATAGCTTTCAAATGTACAACTCAATAATACTTCATCTGTACATTGCATTATGTGTTTACCACCCAAAGTCAAATCTGCTTCAATTACCATAGATTTGACCCCCTCCTAATCCCACATCCCCCTCCCTCTGGTTACTACCACACTGTTGTCTGTGGCTATGAGGTTTTCTTTGTCTTGTTTGTTCATTTGTTGCTTTCAGTTTTACATCCCACATATGAATGAAAAGTATGGTTCTTGACATTTTCTATCTGATTCTTTTACTTAGCAGCATGACATTATCAAGATCCATCCATGTTGTCAAAAATGGCAGTATTCTTCTTTTCTTATGGCTGAAAAGTATTCCAATGTATATATGAACCAAATAAGACATTGGCCTCCCAGGATTATTTATTGAAAAGAGTATTCTTTCCACATTGAATTGTTTTGGCACACTTGTCAAAAACCAATTAACCATGCCGAAACCGGTTTGGCTCAGTGGGTAGAGTGTCGGCCTGCGGACTCAGGGGTCCCAGGTTCGATTCCGGTCGGGGGCATGTGCCTTGGTTGCGGGCACATCCCCAGTGGGGGGGGTGTGCGGGAGGCAGCTGATCGGTGTTTCTCTCTCATCGATGTTTCTGACTCTCTGTCCCTCTCTCTTCCTCTCTGTACAAAATCAATAAAATATATTAAAAAAAAAAAAACAATTAACCATAAGTAAGAAATTATGTTTGGTCTCTTAATTAAATTCTATAAAATTCTATATCTGTCCTATGACAATACCATACAGTCATGAAAACAATATCCTTGCAATGAGTTTTGAAATGGTAAAGCAGTAGTCGGCAAAAAAGCGGCTCGTGAGCCACATGCGGCTCTTTGGCCCCTTGAGTTTTTAGCAAAGGCCAGCTTAGGAGTACCCTAATTAAGTTAATAACAATGTACCTACCTATATAGTTTAAGTTTAAAAAATTTGGCTCTCAAAAGAAATTTCAATCGTTCTACTGTTGATATTTGGCTCTGTTGACTAATGAGTTTGCCGACCACTGTGGTAAAGTGTAAGCCATCCAACATTGTTGTTGTTTTTTTTTCAAGATTGTTTGGCTATTCTACTAGAGCCCTTGAATTTCTATAAGAATATTAGTATCACCTTGTCAATTTCTGAGAGATAAGATTTTTTATAGTTATCACATTGAATATGTAAACCAATACAAGGATCATGGACAACTTAACAATATGAAGTCATCCTTTTTTCCATTGATTTTTAGAAAGAGTGGAAAAGAGGGGAAGAGACAGAGTGAAACATCAATTTGAGAGAGATACATCGATTGTTTGTCTCCTGCACATGACGCAACCAGGGCCAGGGATCCAGCCTGTAACAGAGATACATTCCCTTTACTGGAATCAAACACATGACGCTTCAGTCAAAGGGCCAACACTCTAACCACTGAGCTAACCAGCTAGGGCTGGGTCAGAGATTTTTTTCATACATACTTTCAATTAACAAGGGCTTCAGAATTGTTAAATCAATTTCAAATTAAGTTCCCGAGTCAGAAAATCCCACTGCTCAATGTGTGGCCTCTTAAACAGCGGTCGCCAACCTTTCGGAACTCACAGACCACTGGTTGGCGACCGCTGCTCTAAAATGTCATAAATGTTCATTTAATTGGTGATAAGAAGACTTTAAAATCCCACTGAGATACATGGCAACAGGCAAAAAGTATTAGGAAAGTCAAGATTGTTTCAGCATTCTGGTAAACTACTGTCTGAAAGACTTAGACTTTTACAGATTATCTATCTTAATCCAACTACTTAATTTTATTCATGAAGGCCAGGGTCCAGAAATAGAAACTGACATGTCCAAGGTCCACACAAATAGCTGCACAATCAGAAGGGTACTCCAATTCAATGCTATAACTGCTTTAAGATAACCATGTGTCACCAGCCATTGCCAAAGAACCTATTTTATATACTCTTCTCTATCTATTTGCCCCCATATGCTTTTTAGTTTCCCCAAAAGGTCTAATATTCATTTTTCTTTGCTCATCTATATAGTGAGTTGGGAAATGATTCAGGGACTAATGCAGGAGGTTTGGAAAATGGTTATTTCTGGCTTACACTCATGAAGTCCTATAAGGCCTCTTGTTGCTATATTTTTAACCAAACATCATGGATCATTAAAACACTGAGAACTAACATTGTGAATGGATCTCCAGATTTACTGGAAAGAAACAAAATCTTTAGTAAGATCAGCCAATCCATTGGAGTGTTGTAGGAGAGAATAGCCATTAAAAAGCAGGGAGAAGTAGTTCAAAACTTTTCCTCTCTTCAGATAAGAGGAACAGTGACAGAGAAAACTGGCTAGAAAGGGAAAAAACAGGTCTGCATAAACACCACTGCCGCCACCGCCACCACCATCAACATTCATTGCCCCACGATCACTACAAAGCACGGCTTACAAAACTGACTACAGGGAACATTCTTTTTTAAGAATATCAGAGGAAGAATTACTCTATTCTACTTCTAAGAAAGATTGTGAGAAACCTTCACCCCAAAGACCTGCTATTCCCTCTAATGAATTTAAGCAAGAAAAGAATTAATTATTTAGTGAAGGGAGGCTTCTTGGGCTGCATTTGTCCATAAGGGAATATATGTACATACAAAGGTACTCTCTCCATCCTCAATTTTGGGATCAAAAGATACAATGAGGCGACCACGCATATGAACAGCCAAGCGTTACCCAGCAGCTCGGGGCTCTGCAACCATGCACATGAACAGCTGGCCTTAATAGCAGCCCCAGGCACCATGACCACTCCAGCAACCACACGAGCAGCTGCAGCCCATGACCGCCAGAGGAGCAGACACTGTGCACAACCACATGATGAGCAGCCGCCCCGCGACCACCCCCTTGAGATCAGCTGCTGCCCGCAACCGCCCAAGGAGCAGCTACCCCGCAAGCAGTCAACGCCCACGACCACCCAAGCAGAAGCTGCCACATGTGACCACATGAAGAGCAGTCGCCCAGCAACCTCCCAAGGAGCAGCTGCCAACCGCAACCATGTGAGGAGCAGCAGCCCTGAGACCCCTCCAAGGAGCAGCTTCCCCGTGACCACGCAAGAAGTGGCTACACCACGACTGCCTGAGGAACAGCTGCAACCAGCAACTGCCACCCATGACAACCTGAGGAGATGATGTGGACCTAGTCCACCTGAGGAGCAGCCACCGCCCACGACCATGCAACCCACCACCAAGCCCACCAATGAAGTCAGAGGCCCCATGCAACTCTACACCTAGATCCCTTGGTGAGAGCAAAAATAGGGACACAGAAGAACAATCCCCAAAGGACAGAAAAGGCGTAATTGCCAGAAAATGAACTAAATGAAATGGAGGCATGCAATACGTCAGAAAAAGAATTCAGAATAAGGGTCATACACTTCATAAACCTGATGGATGAGAAAATCAACAACCTATGTAATAATCAATAGGAAATAAAGAATGATATACCAACAATAAAAAACAATATGGAAGCTTTCAACGGTAGACTAGGAGAAGCAGACAACCGAATTAGCAAATTAGAAGACAGGAAGGCAAAACACAACCAACCTGAACTGCAACTGGAGAAAAAAATCAAAAGACAGGAAGAGAACCTGAGGGAGCTTTGTGACAACATGAAACAAAGCAATATACATATAATAGGGGTGCCAGAAAAAGGAGCATGGGTTAAAAAACCTATTTGAAGAAATAATGTCAGAAATATTCCCTGATTTGGGGAAGAAAACAGTGACACATGCACCGAGAGTCAAAAACCAGATAAACCCCAAAAGACCCAAACCAGAACAGGACATAATTACAATGGCAAATGTTAACAACACAGAGAGAATCTTAAGGGCTGCAAGAGAAAGACAGAAAGTTAGCTACAAGGATCTCCCATTAGATTATCAAATGATTTCTCAACAAAAACATTTCAGGCCAGAAAGGAATGGAAGGAAGTATACAAAGTGATGCACAGCAGGGGACTGAATCCAAGAATACTCTACCCAGCAAGGCTATCATTCAGAATTGAAGGGGAAATTGGGAGCTTCACAGACAAAAAAAAAAAAGGCTAATGGGGTTTATCACTACCAAGCCAGCAATGCAAGAAATGCTAAAGGGACTATTGCAAAGAGAACAAATAGGGAAGAAGGAACACAGGCACAAAAAAATAAAAATGACTACAAACAGGTAAATATCAATAATAACTTTATATGTCAATGGCCTACATCAGTGATGGGTAACCTTTTGAGCTTGGTGTGTCAAACTTCACCAAAAAACTGAGCATAACTCGGGTAGTGTGTCACTTTGAGGAAAAAACTAACTCCAAGACTCTAGTCGCAAATGTTTCATCCTCAGGTGCAGCAAATGTTTCATCCTCGGCCTGCAGCCGCGTGTCATCAGAAATGGCTACGCATGTCAGTGCTGACACGTGTGTCATAGGTTCGCCATCACTTGCCTAAATGGTCCAATCACAAGACATTGAGTGGCTGAATGAATAAGAAAACATGTCCCATATATATGCTGTCTACAAGAGACCCACTTCAGAACTAGAGACTCACACAGACTGAAAGTGAAGGGAAAACAAAATACCTTTCAGGCAAATAATAAAATAAAAAAAAGCTGGGGTAGCAATACTTATATCTGACAAAATATGCCTCAGAGTGAAGGCCATAACAAGAGATAAGAAAAGCCACTTTATAATAGTAAAGGGATTGATAAAACAAGAGGATATAACTCTGGTAAACATACATGCACCTAATGTAGGAGCACCCAAATACATTTAAAAAAATGGCTGGAAGATATCAAGGGAGAGATCAACAGTAATAAGATCATACTAGGGGACTTCAATACATCACTGCCATCACTGGATAAATGCTCTAGACAAAAAAAAAAATCGTCAAAGAAACAGCAATTCTAAATGACTCACTAGATCAGATGGACTTAATTGATATCTTCAGAACATTTCACCCCAGAACTACAGAATATACATTCTTCTCAAGTGCACATAGGACATTTTCAAAGATAGACCACAGGTTGGGTCACAGACAAAGACTCTCCAAATTCAAGAAGATAGAAATAATATCAATCATCTTCTCAGATCACAATGGTATAAAATTAGAAATCAACTACAATAGAAACAATCACAAAACTTCAAACACTTGGAGGCTGAATAACATGCTATTAAACAATGATTGGGTTACCATAGAGATCAAAGAAAAAATTAAAAACATCCTGGAAATGACTGACAATGAAAACACAACAATCCAAAACCCATGGGACACAGTGAAAGCAGTCCTGAGAGGGAAGTTCATAGTATTACATACCTACCTCTAAAAAACAAGAAAAACTGATAATAAATTAAATAACTCTACAACATAAAGTATTAGAAAGAAAGCAACAAGAAAAGCCCAGAGTGAGCAGAAGGAAGGAAATACTAAAGATCAGAGCAGAAATCCTACCTTATAATAGAGAAACATGCAAATTGACCACACCTCCGCTACGCCCACGATTGGGCCAGCGGGAGGCTGGGGGGCGGGACTCCGGGTGGCCTATCCGGCCCTTGAGAAGATCAAGGTGGCGGCGCCCAGTCCTCTTAGTTTGGGGCTCCCTGGGGAGATCGCTGCTCCGGGGAGGGGAGACCTGGCTGCCCAGACGATCAAGAGGGTATCAGGGCAATCGGCAACCTGGGGGGGCGTGGCCAGGCCCATCCCGCGGCTGCCAGGGGTCCCAGGGGCGATAGGCAATAGGGGGGCGTGGCCGGGCCCATCCCGCTGCTGCCGGGGGTCCCTGGGGCGATCGGCAACCTGGGGGGGCATGGCTCGGCCCATCCTGCCACTCCAGGGGCTCCCTGGGGCGATCGGCAACCTGGGGGGGCGTGGCCGGGCCCATCCAGCCTCTCAGGGGGGTCCCTGGGGAGATCGGCAACCTAGGGGGACATGGCCGGGAGATTGGCAACCCAGGTGACTTAGCCGGCCCATCCAGCCTCTCCCAGGGGTTCCTAGGGAGATCGGCACCCCGGGGAGGTGAGGCAGGACTCGCCCAGCCGCTCCCAGGGTCCCTGGGAACATTGCAGGCATGTGGTTGCTGAGACCCAGACCAGGCCTCTGGCCACAGATTCATAGCTTTGCAGAGACCTAGGGCAGGGATCTGCCTCATCTGCAGAGAGACAGAGGTTCTGCAGTGCCCCCAAGACGTGGGTGGGCCCAGCCAGGGATCAAGGGGCATGGAAGGACTCCTGGCAGAGGGCCAGGACCCTCACCCCTGAGGCGGGGGTTTGAGGGGTGGTGCCACCTCAGTGGAGGGGTGCTGCACTGCAGGGTACTGGACTGACTGATGTGATTCAGAGAAGCTCCCAGTGCTAACCGGCCTTGCTCAGGCGGCCTTCACACTTCAGAGGCAGTGACTCCTGCTCCTGCCTTGACCCAAAAGCAAGCTTGCTATACCCTGCCCCATAGCAGAGCATGCCTAGGCAGTGAGTGGGAAGCCTTCCACCTGCTTCGGAGAAGGGGGGGGCAGTAAAGAATGGGGGGAGAGGAAAGAATGTGGAGCATCCGGAATGAAGAGGTGCTTGAGAAAGAGGCTCGGAAGCCTGACTGGAAGGTTTGTTCTGTTTGCTGGGCTGCTGCCCCTTAGGAAGCGCAAAGAGCATGGTTCTGAGGGCTTCCTGTGTGCTGAGTCAAGTTCCACAGCCAACTGGAATTGGCCTCAGTTTTCTGGTCTGTAAAATGGATTAAGTGTGTCCCAGTGCCTTCACTGAGCTTTGATGGCCAATTGAGATACTATATAAAGAAAATGAGGGAAGAAGTGAGAAAGAAAAGGAAGGACAAGCAACACAAAAGAAACACTGAAAGGAACCTGTAAACCCATTGTCACTTAAATAGCGAATATAGTCAATAGTGTTGTAATGATGGTATGATGCCAGGTGAGTACTAGAAATATCAGGGAACACTTTGTAAAGTATATGATTGTCTAACCATTATTCTGTAACTAATATAAAACCTGAAACCAATACAAAATAATGTTGAATGTAAAGAAATGAACATTGGAGTGAAATTTTTATAAATTTCAAAGTTTAAATAAAAGCTGTAAAGGAAGGAAGGGGAGAATAAAAAGTGTTTTTCATTTTGCCACTTCATTAAAAAGACAGTTGTCTTTATATGGTGCTTTTATACTTTTCTAAGTCATTATCTCATTTTAATTTCCGGGCAACTTAAAGACAAGATAAGTATTCCCTCCACTATTCAAAGAAAGGAAATCATGGTGTCTGGTCCTAATGATTCAATCGTCAAGCCCTTATTGTAAAGCAGGGTTAGTAAAATTTTCTGTGCAGGGTCATATCTATACTAATAAAAGCCTTGGGGGTGATCAGGCCAGCAGGGGAGGGTATTTGGGGGCAATCAGGCCTGCAGAGGAGCAGTTAGGGGGCAATCAGGCCAGCAAGGGAGCAGTTAGGGGGCAATCAGGCAGGTAGGTGAGTGGTTAGGAGCCAGCGGTCCCAGATTGTGAGAGGGATGTCCAACTGCAGGTTTAGGCCCGATTCCACAGGGATCGGGCCTAAACCTGCAGTTGGACATCCCCCGAGGGGTCCCATATTAGAGAGGGTGCAAGCTGGGCTGAGGGACACCCTCCCCAGTGCATGAATTTCGTGCACCGGGCCTCTAGTAAATGAAATATAGACAAAAAACAAACAAACAAACAAAAAAAACAACAACAATACAAAAGATCAATGAAAACAAGCTGGTTCTTTGAAAGGATAAACAAGGCAGAAGAACCTCTAGCCAGGCTCACCAAGAAGCAAAGAGAGAGGACCCAAATAAGCAAAATCAGAAATGAAAGAGGCAAAATACCAACAGACCTCACAAAAATAGAGATTATTTAAAAAATACTATGAACAACTATGCTCCAACAAACTAAACAACCAAGAGGAAATGGACATATTCCTAGAAAAGTACAACCTTCCAAAACTCAATCAGAAAGAATCTAAAAATCTGAATAGGCTGGTAACTATGGAGTCAATCAAAAAGCTTTCAGCAAACAAAAGCCCAGGGTCAGACTGCATCACAGGGGAGTTTTACCAACCAATCAAAGAAGAACTAAAACCTATCTTCCTCAGGCTATACAAAAAAGTTCAAGAGGAAGGCACACATCCAAGTTATTTCTATGAAGCCAGCATTACCCTAATCCCAAAACTAGATAAATACACTATAAAGAAAGAGAATTAAAGATCAATATCCCTGATGAACATAGATGCTAAAATCCTCAACAAAATTCTAGCAAATCATATCTAGCATTAGCTTAGAAAGATCATACACCATGACCAAGAGGTATTTATTCCAGGGATGCAAGTCTGGTACAATATCTGCAAATCAATAAATGTGATACATCACATAAACAAACTGAGAAACAAAAATCACATAATCATATCAATTGATGCAGAAAAGGCATTTGACAAAGTCCAGAACCCTTTCCTGACAAAAAAGCTCAGCAAATTGTTAATTTTATTATTATTTCACTGTGTAGAAGCTTTTTATTTTATTTTGCTTCAACATAATAAAAGCCTTATATGACAAAACCTACAGCCAACATCATACTCGATAGGCAAAAAATAAAACCATTTCCCCTAAGAACGGGAACAAGACAGGGATGCCCATTTTTACCATTCCTGTTCGACATAGTACTGAAAGGACTAAACATAGTGAGCAGACAAGAAGAAGAAATAAAAGGCATCTAAATTGGAAAAGAAGAAGTAAAACTGCCATTATTGCAGATGACATGATATTGTATATAGAAAACCCTAAAGACTCCATCAAAAAACTAATAGAACTAATAAATGAATTTGGCAATGTAGCAGGATACAAAATTAACACCCAGAAATCTATGGCTTTTTATACACCAATAATGAACTCACAAAAAGAGAAAAAAAAAATCCCATTTACAATTCCAACAAAAAAGTTAAGATACCTAGGAATAAATTTAACCAGGGAGGTAAAGGACGTGTACTCAGAAAATTACCCTACACTGAAAAAAGAGATAGAGGAAGACATAAACAAATGGAAGAACATACCGTGTTCATGGATTGGTAGAATCAACATCATTAAAATGTCCATACTACCCAAAGCAATCTGTAGATTCAATGCAATTCCCATTAAAATACCAACTGCGTATTTCAAAGACCTAGAACAAACTCTCCAAAAATTCATCTGTAATAAAATAAAAAATGACCCCGAATAGCAGCAGCAATCTTGCAAAAGAACAAAGTTGGAGGGATAACAATAAGAGATGTCAAGCTATACTACAAAGCCACTGTTCTCAAAACTGCCTGGTACTGGCAAAAGAACAGACATATAGACCAATGGAACAGAACAGAGAACCCAGAGTTCAACCCAAGCCATTATGCTCAATTAATATTTGACAAAGGAGGCAATAGCATACAATGGAGTCAAGACAGTCTCTTCAATAAATGGTGTTGGGAAAACTGGACAGGTACATGCAAAAAAAGAAGCTAGACCACCAACTTACACCATAGACAACAATAAACTCAAAATGGATAAAGGACTTAAAAGTAAGACGGGAATCCATAAAAATCCTAAGAAGCCATAGGCAGCAAAATAGCAGACATCTGCCGTAGCAATATCTTTACCTATACAGCTCCTAGGGCAATGGAAACTAAGGAGAAAATAAACAAATGGGACTACATCAAAATAAAAAGCTTCTACACAGCGAAAGAAACCATCAACAAAACAAGAGAGTCCACTGTATGGGAGAACATATTTGCCATTGTTATCTTCGATAAGGGTTTAATCTCCAAAATCCATCGGGAACTCAGACAACTTAACAAAATGGAGATAAACAATCCAATCAAAAAATGGGCAAAGGACACTAAAAAGACACTTTTCATAAGAAGACATACAGAAGGCTGAAAGACATATGAAAACATGCTCAAAGTCACTAATCATCCAAGAGATGCAAATCAAAACAACAATGAAGTGCCATGTCACACCTGTCAGAATGGCTATCATCAACAAAGCAACAAAGGACAAGTGCTGGAGAGGATGAGGAGAAAAAGGAACCCTCTTGCATTGCCGGTGGGAATGCAGACTAGTGCAGCCACTGTGGAAAAGAGTATGGTATTTCCTTAAAAAATTAAAAATGGAGCTCCCATTTGACCCAGTAATCCCACTTCTAGGAATATATCCCAAGAAAACAGAAACACCTATGGGAAAGGATATATGCACCCCTAAGTTCACAGCAGCACAATTTACAATAGCTAAGATTTGGAAACAGCCAAAGTGCCCATCAACAGATGAGTGGATTGGAAATCTGTAGTACATCTACACAATGGAATATTACCCTGCTGTAAAGAAGAAGGAATTCTTACCATTTACAACAGTATGGATGGAACTGGAGAGCATTATGCTAAGCGAATTAAGCCAGTCAGAGAAAGATAAATATCACATGAAATCACTCATTTGTTGAATGTAATGAAGAACATAGACTGAGTAACCAGAGTCATAGAAGCATGGAACAGACAGTCCAACCTATGAAGGAAGGCAGGGGGTGAGGGGATAAAAGATCAACCAAAGGACTTCTATGCGTGCATCTGAGCAAAGGCAATGGACACAGACAGGGGGGTGGGGGTGAGGGCATGTGCTGGGGGTTGGGGGAAGCCAGGGAGAGGTCAATCGGGGGTGGGGGGTGGGGAGGAGACTTATATAATACTTTAAACAATAAAGAATTTAAATTTTAAAAAAACTGACTACAGTACTCTTCAATAATGTCTAGCAGTCCCAGAGCATTAAAAGGAGAGCCCAGCAAGAATTAACTATCGCGAGCGAATTTTAAGAGAAACAATAAAATGCACAGAAAATGGAGAGAGGAAGGGAAAGTCACATATAACATGCTTTTCATGTCTTACATTATTTTTCATTATCATTTTATTAATGAGAAAACTGAGGTTCAGCAAAGTTAACTATTTCATAACAGTACTGTATATGCACTGTTTTCCAAAAGGGCTGCAAATTTCCAATGAAAGATCATAATATGAATCAAAAGGTTTATAATTGTTTATACCCATTTAGCCTATAAATTCACTTCTGGGAAACAACACCTAAAAAATAATCCTGAATACAAGGGGAGAAACCTTTGTACCCAAAGGTATGATAATGAATAATAGAAAACAAAAAATGTCCAATGATTGGAGAATGATTAAGTACATCCACTTAATGGACTATTATTAGAGCCATTAAAAAGGAGAAGTATAGCCTACATGTCCATCAGTAGAGGAGTAGATAAAAAAGCTGTGGAACATTTACACAATGGAATACTATTCAGGTATAAAAAGAAGGAACTCAACTTTTCCAACAGCATGGAGGGACCTAGAGATTATTATGCTAAGCGAAATAAGCCAGGCAGAGAAAGACAAATACCATATGATCTCACTTATATGTGGAATCTAATGAACAAAATAAACTGATGAACAAAATAGAACCAGAGACAGACTAACAGACTGACAGAAATCAGAGAGGAGGGAGGGAGGGTGATTGAATTAAAGTAAGTGAAGGGATTAGCCAAAGAACATATATGCATAGCCCATGGACACAGACAACAGTGTGGTGATGAGCAGAGGTTTGGGGGAGGCTGGGAGAAGGTGGGTAAAGGGAGGAAAATGGAGGATTATCTGTAATAGTGTCAACAATAAATTTTTTAAACGAAGTATACAAAATTTTATAAACACAGCAAAATGCCTTTGATGAAACATTAGATGAAAAAATCAGAATACAAAAAATTGTACATAAAAAGTATACATTATTAATGAGGCAAGTTAGTAGAATATTAGGAAAATTCCTTGGCAAGTGAAATAGGGAAACTGAAACAGATAGCTGAAAAACAAACTGGCTGAGCAATTTTCAGCCACCAGGGTAGAAAGCTCCAGGTGCCTAGTATGGAGCAAAACTGGGGAAAAAGGACCTTGCCTCCAGGGTAACATTTCCTCCCTAGAGATAACATCTAGGCCTTGGTTGTATTTCACCTCCAGGCCCAGAAAAGCAGCAAAATCAGACTAGCAAAGGACAAGGTTGACCTCAGGAAAAGCTGCTTTGACTAATGACCTCCTGCCCTGGTGCTTACCTGGAAAGCTGATGAATATCCTATTGAGATCCTCCCCTGGGTCTTCCCCTGAAGTCTCCACCTTTAAAAGCTTTTAGGACTAATGACCCATTGTGCTCTCCCTCCTGAAAGGATGCCCTTTCTGCTCTCCCTTCTCCCTTTTCTTCCCCCACAGTTGTGCATCTTCTAAACTCTAAGGGATCCCAGGAGGCATGCAACCAGGGCAGCAATGGGTAGGGGCAGTTAATCCAGGGCTAACCCCCTGCACCTGACTCCAAAGTCCCCTTTTTTCTGACTCCCCAACAAAGCTCATTTCTTTCCTACTAGAGGCCCAGTGCACGAAATTCGTGCACGGGGGTGTGTCCTTCAGCCTAGCCTGCACCCTCTCCAATCTGGGACATCCCTCTCACAATCCAGGACTGCTGGCTCCCAACTGCTCGCCTGCCTGCTAAAATGCTAAAAGGTATTCTTAAGAAGAGGAAGAAGAAGAAAAAGGTAAAGATTCAAATTATGAACAACGAATACATATCTATCAACAAGTGAATCTAAAAATCAAGTGAATAAAAATCTGATGAACAGAATAAACTGGTGAATATAATAGAATCAGGGGCATAGAAAGGGAGTGGACTGACAATTCTTGAGGGGAAAGGGGTGTGAGGGGTGTGGGAAGAGACTGGACAAAAATCGTACACCAATGGATGAGGACAGTGGGGGTTGGGGGGTAAGGGCAGAGGGTGGGGTGGGAACCGGGTGGAGGGGAGCTATGGGGAGAAAAAAGAGGAACAATTGTAATAATCTGATCAATAAAGATTTATTAAATAAGGTATGCTCAGATTTTTTAAAAAGACTAGAAGGAAATACATCAAAACAATTTTTGTTCTTTGAGTGGAAGAGATGATTGACAATCCCACTTAAACTACTTATTAGCTACATTATCCTGGGCAAGTTTCTTTACCTCCCTTAGCCTCAGTCTACCTCCTTAGCATTGCTCTGAAAATTAGATAATGAATGCAAAGCATTTTGCACATAGTACGTGCTCAGCAAATTACAGCTATTTATATTCTTTTTTCTCTATTTCCCATATTTTATAATGTATATTTACATTATCCTCTCCAATAAAATGGTAATATGCAAATTAACCATCACTCCGCTACATAAGCCACGCCCACCAGCCAAGCCACGCCCACCAGACAATCAGGGCGAGTATGCAAATTAACCCCAGCCAAGATGGTACAGCCACAGAGAGCAAGGTTTCCCAGGTAACAGAGCAAGCCAAGCTTTCCATAGCCGTTGCAGGCCTAAGCCTCTACTCAAGCTACAAAGTTTCAATTACAGAAGGTAAACAAATTCAAACAAATGGCGGCAGATTGGAGTTTGAGAGAGCAGGCCAGGGTTGCCGGCGGCAACAGGGGAAGCAAAGCTTTCCACACACCCTGGTGGGGCTCACCCGCTTAAGGCTACAAAGTTTCAATTGTAGAAGGTGAATTAACTGCCACAGAAATGGCTGCCGCCCCGGAGGGAACAGCAGGCTTGGCTCCGCTCCAGGCTACAAAGTTTCAATTGTAGAAGGAAAATAAATTCCAGATACCAGAGCCTCTGCTTGGGTTGCCAGGGGGCGTGGCCGGCCTGCAAACCACCACAGGCTCCTCGCTCAGGCTGTCCCACACCCAATGGAACCCCACCCTGATCCGGGACACCCTTCAGGGCAAACCAGCTGGCCCACAGCCATGCACCAGGCCTCTATCCTATCTAATAAAAGAGTAATATGCAGATTGACCATCACTCCAACACACAATATGTCTGCCCCCATGTGGTCAAAGATCCTGCCCCATGTGGACACAAGATGGCCACTACAAGATGGCCAACAGGAGAGGGCAGTTGGGAGGCACCCGGCCTGCAAGGGAGGGCAGTTGAGAGGGACCAGGCCTGCAAGGGAGGGCAGTTGAGAGAGACCAGGCCTGCAAGGGAGGGCAGTTGGAGGTGATCAACTCTGCAGGAGAGGGCAGTTAGGGGTGACCAGGCCGGCAGAGGAGGGAAGTTGGGGGCAAACAAGCTGGCAGCGGAGTGGTTAGGGGGTGATCAGGCTGGCAGGCAGAAGCAGTTAGGGGCAATCAGGAAGGCAGGCAGGTGAGCAGTTGGGAGCCAGCAGTCCTGGATTGTGAGAGGGATGTCCGACTGCCCGTTTAGGCCCGATCCTGGTGGGATCGGGCCTAAACGGGCAGTCGGACATCCCTCCAGGAGTCCCAGATTGGAGAGGGTACAAGCTGGGCTGAGGGACAACCCCCCTCCGTGCACGAATTTCGTGCACCGGGCTTCTAGTCCTATGTAATAAAAGCCTAATATGCAAATTGTCCCCTTGACCGGGAGTTCGCCTGAGAGTTCACCAGCTCACTATGACGTGCGCTGACCACCAGGGGGTGGCGCAGAACATGGCAGGCACTGGCAACGTGGCGCTGGCAGCAGGTGGCAGTGGAGGCGATGCTGGCCCCGATGAGCCCCAATGAGAGCAGGACTGCGGAGGGATGGTGGAGCAGGTGAGCAGGCAGTGCCAGGCCAAGGCAGGTATGTGCGGAGGCTGGATCGTCCTGCCAACCACCCAGAATATGGCAACCAGTGGCGGCGGTGAGGGCGGGGCCACCGCCTGGCTCACAGGTGCTGACGGAGCCTGGAGGGGGGCCCAGCCCTGATCAACTGCCCTGCAGACAGCAACCTGTAGCCAGCAGGCCCTGATTGCATGATCGGGACTGAGTCCCAGGCTGGGATGGAGAACTGGGGGTGGGTGGCTGCAACCAACCACCCACAGCACACAGGTGGGGGAGCTGTGACCTCTCGCAGGCTACCTGGGGGCAAATATGACGGGGACGGAGATGCGGTGAGAATGCGGGGTGTCTGCTGAGCTCACTCTCACTCAACCTGCCACCCACCCCTGGGACACCAGGACTCACATGCCAGGGAAAGTCCTGTGCTCAGGTGCCTGGCGCCCATGAGGAGCCCGCCCCACACCCATGCAGCCTCTTCCAGGTGAGCCGGGAGATAGCCGCTAGGACTGCAGGGGCCGGTCGGGCTCCCCGTGGGTTCACGCAGGAGCCAGTCTGTGAGGCCAGCCAGGATAGAGCACGTGGCCCACCCAGCTTCCATGTGGTGCTGCTGGGTCGCCCAGAGACCCCCACTGTGCCCTGGTCTGCGATGTCTGGCCGAGCTCACCACATCTCCACATGGGAACTCAGGCACCGTGACTCAGGCGGTGGGGGGGCATGCAGGGAACCAGAGGCCCAGGTGCTGCCCAGGGTCCAGAGATCAGCTATGACATGCCTTGCCACACCAGACACTTATGCATCAATCACTGTCCAGACCTAGGGACCATACCCGTAAAGAATTTCATGCACCGGGCCTCTAGTTACATGATAATGCAAAAATACCAATAAGCTCAATTTTTATTTTTAAACAGAAAATTGCCTAAGACCATACAGCTAATAAATAAATATGTCTGGATCTAAACCCAGATCAAGACAAATACAAAACCACGTACCTAACTCCTGTCATCTCCCCATCTATAATAATAAAATCATAATATGCTAATTAGACCAGACAGCTGAACGACCTTCTGGACGTCATTCTGGATGTCCTTCTGGATAAAACCACGGTGGCAGGGGCCGAGGCAGAGGTGGTTAGGGGTGATCAGGCAGGCAGGCAAGTGGTTAGGGGCAATCAGGCAGGCAAGAAGAGTGGTTAGGGGCGATCAGGCAGGCAGGCAGAAGGGTTAGGGGCAATCAGGCCAGCAGTTAGGAGCCAGCTGTCCCAGATTGCGAGAAGGATGTCCAACTGCCAGTTTAGGCCCGATCTTGCAGGGGTCCCAGATTGTAAGAGGGTGCAGGCTGCACTGAAGGGACCGCCCCCCCCCCCATGTACAGATTTCGTGCACCAGGCCTCTAGTACATATGATAAGGGGTTAATATACAAAATATATAAATTACTCATACAACTCAACAAAAGGAAGACAAATAATCCAATTAAAAATGGGCAGAAGACCTGAATAGACATTTCTCCAAAGAGGACATACAACTGGCCAATAGACATGAAAAAATGCCTCTAGTAAGGAAATAATGAGCCAAGGTATTAGAATAGTTATTACCATTGATATAAGATGGTGGTAGGGGTAGAATAGAGGGGAGAGCTCAGAATACACAATTAGCAAGTCAGTGTGACCTTTACAGTGAAGCAAGAGTGAATGGCAGACAGGCCTAAAGCCTAGGCCTACTAAAGGATGTACCAGAGAAACACATTCACTTCAATTGAACTCCCTATCCACAATCAGGAATATGTTGGGATTGTTTTGTACCACTTACTTGCCCCTGGCTGGCACCTAACCAATAGGAGAGTATAAAAACTCTACCAGTATTAGAAAAGGTGATACTCATGTCTTGCATTCTCCTCATTCTGTGTGCACGACATCTTCTTCAGTCAAATGCTCCCATGGCAACTCAGAGGGCCCTGAGAACTGGTACTTCCCTTTGAAAGCACTCTAAGTTTTGCCCTGCTTTGTGAATCCTAGACTACTGACAGTGTTGAAATTTATCTGAGCTTGGGTTCCAGGAAAACAAGAACTGTTAAGAAATCCCCCACCTTTTTGTGTTCTAAAGGTCAAATGTTTATCTACAGGTCAAAGGTTATCTTCAATAGATATATTGAAAGCAAAAGCAAGAATAGAGGGGGAACCTTGAGATTAAATGGGATTTAAAAAGCATTATAAATTTTTTAAAGAAATCTATACTAATAAAAGGGTAATATGCTAATTAGACCCGGTCAACTGGACATCTTCCGGACATCATACTTCCTTCCAGACAAAGCCACGGTGGCAGGAACCGAGGCAGAGGTGGTTAGGGGTGATCAGGCCAGCAGGGGAACAAGCAGTTAGGGGCGATCAGGCCAGCAGGGGAGCAGTTAGGCAGAGATCAGGCCGGCAGGGGAGTGGTTAGGGGGTGATCAGGCCAGCAGGTAGAGGCAGTTAGGGATGATTAGGCAGGCAGGCAGAGGCGGTTAGGGGCAATCAGGCTGGCAAGCAGGTGAGCGGTTAGGTGCCAGAGGTCCCGGATTGAGAGAGGGATGTCTGACTGCCGGTTTAGGCCTGATCATGCAGGGATCCCTGTGGAATTGGGCCTAAACTGGCAGTCAGACATCCCCTGAGGGGTCCCAGATTGGAGAGGGTGCAGGCTGGGCTGAGGGACGCCCCCTCACCCCATGCATGAATTTCATGCACCGGTTCTCTAGTTTTAAATAATGGTGGACAGGGATGTACACTTGGGTGATAAAATCATAAACAAATACAAGGAAAATATTATTATGAACATCAAGAAAGTGGCCAGCTTTGACTGGAAGAAGGCAGTTGTGACTGGCACTTGGATAGGCTTCTACAGTGGCTGAGAAAATTCTATGATGTGGGTTGTGGGGTAAATGGGTGATTCAAAAATAACCCAGTAAGCTATGCATTTATTTTTGGTGGTTTCCTATATCAGTATTCTGTTTTACAATAAAAAGTTATAAATAGACACACAAAAAAACAACTAAACTACAAAGGACTACCAGCCCTCACATTTGAGACCCATCTCCATCTTTCCTCATGACTCCCATAGCCCAAGTTTCCTTTCTTTTCTTTGAAATTTTCCTTATTAATGAAGGTTTTCCCCATGGTAATAGTCTGAATAAAACCACCTTTGAAACTGTTCAGTGTGCAGTTTTGGTACTTTTGGTTTTATCGTCTGAGTTACAGGAAGCATTGTCATATTATAAGGAATGCTTAGAGTTCCCTAGTTTAAATTTGTATGGGTAAAATATTTTAATATACAGATTTCAGAGAGAATTGTCAATGCTCTCACTGTCCATGATGAGTTTTTATTTATCAGAGTTCTGGTGTGCTTTGTGTGATATTAGAAAGCAGTATAGTATTATCAGTTGTAGTTTCTTGTTTAAATATTAAGTTTATTGCAACTTACCTCTTTAATTTGAATTAGCATCTGCAATTCAGTGGTTTCAATTTCGGATGTCACATCACTCACTCTATGAAATCTTTTTTTTAAATATATTTTATTGATATTTTACAGAAAGGAAGGGAGAGGGATACAGAGTTAGAAACATCGATGGAAGAGAACCATCGATCAGCTGCCTCCTGCACACCTCCCACTGGGGATGTGCCTGCAACCAAGGTACATGCCCTTGACCGGAATCGAACCTGGGACCCTTAAGTCCGCAGGCCGATGCTCTGTCCACTGAGCCAAACCAGTTAGGGCACTCTATGAAATCTTAATAACATACAGAGTTTAGGACCAACTCAGATGATTGATTTACCTGAGAGTCTTGATGTATTCTTGGTATATTCTAACTATATGGTTGGTACATTATGTCACTATTAGGTATATCTGAAGAATCTTCTTTGTAAAAAAATTTTTATCCTTTTGTTGTTGTTGTTAATCCTCACCTGAGGATATTTTATTTCCCATTTATTTTTTAGAGAAAATGGAAGGAAGGGGAGAGACAGAGAGAGAAACATCAATGTGAGAGAGACACATCCACTGGTTGCCTCCCGCACGTTCCCTGACCAGGATCAGGGATCCAGCCTGCAACTAAGGTATGTGTCCTTGACTGAAATCAAACCTGAAACCCATCAGTCCACAGGCCAATGCTCTAACCACTGAGAAAATTGGCTAGGGTATGTTCTTCCATTTTTATAAATCAGATAAAATATCTATTCTTCTTTTAAAATACAAATAATTATGTTTATTAATATTTTTATTATAATACTTTTTTGGATTGATTTTTTTGCATGCCTCAGTAACAATCCACTTGTCAGTTTTATTATTATTCTTGCATTAAACTCTCATCATATCTTTTCTTTTTAAAAGTGATCACTAATAAGTAACCACAGCCATTTAGGTCTTTCCGTCATCTATAGATATTTTTTGTTTTAATGTATTGTATCCCTAAAAACACTTGCTATTGGCTACAAGCCAGAGTATTTTATTGTTAACAAAAATAAACTTTTGTAATGAATTTACTGGGGTTACATTGGTTAATAAAGTTATATAGATTTCAAGTGTACAATTCTATAATACATCATGTGTATATTGTCTTGTGTTCAACATCCCAAGTCAAGTCTCCTTACATCACCCAATACCCTCTTCTACCTCCCCCACACCCATTCCCTTCTGGTAATCACCATACTATTGTGTATATATGAGTTTTGCTTTTGTTTTTGTTTTTTTAAATTTTATTTTAGAAAGAGGGGAAGGGGGGAGAGAGAGAGAGAGAGAGAGACATCGATCGTGCCCCAAATGGGGATCAAACCCCAACCTAGGATGTGCCCTGACCAGGTATCAAACCCTCAATCTACAGGTGTACAGGACGATGCTCCAATACACTGAGCCACACCAGCCAAAGCTGTTTTCTTTGTTGTTTTGCTTTTTGCTTAATCCCTTCAAACTTTTTCACCCAGCCCTGAAAACCCCCTCCCCTCTGACAGCTGTCAATCTGTTCTCTAATAGTCTTTTCTATTTTGTTTGTGAATTTTGTTCATTATAATCCACATAGGGATGAAATCATATGGTATTTGTTTTTCTTTGACTGGCTTATTTCATTTAGTATAATCCTCTCCATGTTAACAGAAAAGGACTTTCTCAGAACGCCATGAAAAAGGACTGTACCAGGTACTTATGACCATACAAATAATCAACTGAGTGAGACTACTAACGCAAGGTAAAATGGAACAAGAATTAATTACTTAGGATTGAATGAACTGATGAAGGATGATTGATGGTTTTGTTGGGAATATTACCAATGTAATAATATCATATATATGGAACCTATTTTTTTTATTTTATAAGTTTTCTATAACTCATAGCAAGTTGGTAAATAATACTTTTATAATTAAAATGAAACATATTGAAATTACCTTATTCTCTCTTCCAAATTCCCTCCATGATTCACAAACTCACATTAAATGTCATGTCCATAATAATATATTTTCATAGGTTTAACAATAGACTGAATATTTTGTTTCTAAGACAGGATTGGAAACATTGGTTATTCAACCAAGGCCTTGCCTGTAATGACATCTGAATATGATGCTCATTCAATCATATATGATCAGACACTTAGGAACAAAAGTTGACTTTATGGAACCAATGCATACAAAACCCTCTCAGGAAAATGAGGCTGATGCCTGGCTTTCAGATTTCCCAGCCTTACAGGAGAGTAAGAAGAGTCTATCCCAGGCAGGCCCAAAAATTTCAGGATATTTGGGGGATTTAGAGAAGAAAGGAATTGACCCAACTTTATAGGTACTGTAGGTGAAATATGATAAATATGGTGGATAATTCTTGGCTTGGCATCCTAGTCTCCTGAGGCTTTTAAAAGCTCCATCTGAGATTCTTTATTTTGTATTTTATTTTTTATTACATTATTTTTTATTAATTAATTATTATCTAAAGTTTTACATATGTCTACTTTTTCCCAAACTGACCCCCGCCCAGGAATTACCACCCCAGGAAAGCCACCACAGCCCCAGTGTCTGTGTCCATTGGTTATGCTAATATGCATGCATACAAGTCCTTTAGTTTGCTCTCTAACCCCTCCTCCCCTAACATTTGTCTCCAGATCCATCTATTCCTGTTCATCAAATTATGTTGATAATTATATCCCACAAATGAGTGAGATCATGTGATATTTATCATTCTCCGACTGGCTTATTTCACTTAGCATAATGCTCTCCAGTCCATCCGTGTTATTGCAAATCATTAAAAGTTCCTTCTTTTTTATAGTGGCATAGTATTCCATTGTGTAGATGTACCACAGTTTTTAAATCTATTAATCTGTTGATGAGCACTTAGACTGTTTCCAAATCTTAGCTATGGTAAATTGTGCTGCTATGAACATAGTGGTGCATATATCCTTTCTGATTGGTGTTTCTGCTTTCTTGGGATATAGTCCTAGAAGTGGGATTACTGGGTCAAATGGGAGTTCCATTTTTAACTTTTTGACGAAACTCCATACTGTCTTCCACAGTGCCTGCACCAGTCTGCATTCCCACCAGCAGTGCAGAAGGGTTCCTTTTTCTCCACATCCATGCCAGAACTTGTCATTTGTTGATTTGTTCATGATAGCCATTCTGAGAGGTGTGAGATGGTATCTCACTGTTGTTTTGATTTGCATCTCTCAGATGATTAGTGACTTTGAGCATGTTTTCATATGTCTCTGGGCCTTCTGTATGTCCTTTATCAAAAAGTGTCTATTTAGATCCTTTGACCATTTTTTGATTAGATCATTTATCTTCCTTTTGTTAAGTTGTATGAGTTCTCTGTAAATTTTGCATATTAAACCCTTATCTGAAATATCACTGGCAAATATGTTCTTCCATGCAGTGGGCATTCTTGTTTTGTTGATGGTTTTTTTTGCTGTGCATAAGATTTTTATATTGATGTACGCCCAATTATTTATTTTCTCCTTAGTCTCCACTGCCATAGGAGCTGTGTCTGTAAAGATATTGCTACGACATGTGTCTGCTATTTTGCTGCCTATGGAGTCTTGTAGGATTTTTATGGTTTCCTTTCTTACATTCAAGCCCTTTAGCCATTTTGAGTTTGGTTTTGTGTATGGTGTAAGTTGGTGATTTACTTTCATTTTTTTTAATGTATCTGTCCAAATTTCCCAGCACCCTTTATTAAAGAGACTGTTTTGACCATTGTATGCTCTTGCCTCCTTTGTCAAATATTAATTGAGCATAATGGCTTGGGTCGATTCTGGGTTCTCTGTTCTGTTCCATTGATCGATATGTCTGTTCTTGTGCCAGTACCAGGCAGTTTTGAGAACTGTGGCTTGGTAAATATAGTTTGATATCTGGTAATGTGATCCCTCCACCTTTTTCGTCTTACTCAGGAATGCTGTGGCTATTTGGGGTCTTTTTTTATTCCAGATGAATTTTTGGAGACTTTGTTCTAGATCTTTGAAATATGCCATTGATATTTTAATGGGGATTGCATTGAATCTGTAGATTGCTTTGGGTAGTAAGTACATTTTAATGAGGTTGACTCTACCAATCTATGAACATGGTATGTTTTTCCATTTGTTTATGTCTTCCTCTACTCCTTATTTCAATGTCCTGAAGTTTTCCAAGTACAGGTCTTTTACGTCCTTAGTTAAGTTTATTCCTAGGTATCTTAATCTTTTTGGTGCAATGGTAAATGGGGTTGTTTTTTTCATTTCTCTTTCTTTGAGTTCATTATCCTATATAATAAAAGACTAATATGCTAACGGACTGAACGGTGGAATGACCGGTTGCTAGGATGTGCACTGACAACCAGGGGTAGACGCTTAATGCAGGAGCTTCCCCATGGTGGTCAGTGCATTCACACAGGGGGAACGCCGCTCAGCCAGAAGCCGGGCTTGCTAGCGGGCTCACTACTGGCAAGTGGGACCCTCTCCTGCCTCTGTGGCAGCGCTAAGGGGATGTCCATAGAGAGCAGGCCTAAGCCAGCAGGCAGACATCCCCCGAGGGGTACCGAACGAGAGGGGGCAAGGCAGACTGAGCGGACGGCCACCCCGCCCCAGTGCACGAATGTCATGCACTGGGCCTCTAGTTGGTGTATAAAAAGGCCATAGATTTCTGGGTGTTAATTTTGAATCCTGTAACATTGCCAATTCATTTATTAGGTCAAGTAGTTTTTTGATGGAGTCTTTGGGGGTTTCTATGTATAGTATTTCATTTGCAAATAAGGACAGTTTTACTTCTTCATTTCCAATTTGGATACATTTTATTTCTTCTTTTTGTCTGATCATTATGGCTAGACTTCCAGTACTATATTGAACAGGAGTGGTGAAAGTGGGCATCTCTATCTTGTTCATGTTCTTAGGGGTAATGAGTTTAGTTTTGGCTATAGGTTTGTCATATAAGGCTTTTATTATGTTGAGGTATGATCACTGTATCCACACTTTTCTGAGAGTTTTTTTCAAGAAAGTGTGTTGGATTTTGTCAAATGCTTTTTGTGCCTTGATTGATATGATTATGTGATTTTGGTCTCTCAATTTGTTTATATGATGTATCACATTTATGGATTTGCACATATTTTACCATCCTTGCATCCCTGGAATAAATCCCACTTTGTCATGCAGTAGGATTTGCTAGAATCAGATTTGCTAGAATTTTGTTGAGGATTTTAGCATTTATGCTCATCAAGGACATTGGCCTGTAGTTCTCTTTTTTTGTGGTGTCTTTATCCAGTTTTGGATAAAGGGTAATGGTAGCTTCATAGAAAGAGCTTGGTAGTATGCCTTCCTCTTGAATTTTTTGGAAAAGTCTGAGGAGGATAGGTTTTAGTTCTTCTTTGAATGCTTGGTAGAACTCCCCTGTAAAGCCTTGCAGACCAGAACTTTTGATTGCTAGAAAATTTTTGATCACTGCTTCAATTTCTTCAGTGGTTATTGGCCTATTCAGGTTTTTAAATTCTTCGTGATTGAGTTTTGGGAGTTGAATTTTTCTAAGAGTATGTCCATTTTGTTGGAATAGAGTTATTCTTGGTATTTTATCATAACTGTTTGTATTTCTGTAGGATCTGTTGTTACTTCACCTCTTTCATGTCTGATTTTGTTTATTTGGGTCCTCTCACGTTGCTTCTTGGTGAGCCTGGCTAGAGGTCCATCAATTTTGTTTATCCTATCAACCACCTCTTGGTTTTGTTGATCTTTTGTTTTGTTTTTGTGGTCTCTATGTCATTTATTTCCACTCTGATCTTTATTATTTCCTTCCTTCTGCTTACGCTGGGCTTTTCTTACTGACCTCTTTCTAACTCTTTGAGTTGTAGGGTTACATAATTTATTACCATTGTTTATTGTTTTTTGAAATACGCCTGTAGAGCTATTAACTTCCCTCTCAAGACTGCGTTCACTGTATCCCATAGATTTTGGATTGTTGTGTTTTCGTTGTCATTTTTTGCCATGATGCTTTTTATTTCTTCTTTGATCTCTTTAGCATCCAGGTGTTTGATATTTTTTATTGTTTTTATTATAGTTGATTTCTAGTTTTATGCCATTATGATCTGAGAAGATGCTTGATATGATTTCTATCTTCTTGAGTTTGAGGAGACTTTGCCTGTGTCCCAATATGTTGTCTATCTTTGAATATGACCTATGTACATTTGAGAAGAATGTATATTCTGTGGCTTTGGGGTGAAATGTTATGAAGATGTAAATTAATTCCATCTGATCTAGTGAGTCATTTCAGATTGACATTTCTTTACTCATTTTTTGTTTAGAGGATTTGTCCAGTGGTGTTAGTCAGGTATTAAAGTACCCTATTATGACTGTATTGCTGTCAATCTCTCCCTTGATATCCTCCAGAATTTTTTTTTTATGTATTTGGGTCCTCCTGTATTGGGTGCATTTAAGATTACCAGATTTCTATCTGCTTGTTGAATTGCTCCCTTTAACCTTTTGCACTCGGATGTTGAGTGTGACTCGACACGGTCAGCATCAGTAGCAGCTCGTATGTCTAATTGTATTGAATGTATCAATAATTTGAAATATAAAAAAATCCAAATAAATAAGTTTGTATGAAAAGAAACTCCAGTTTTTTATTCTACTGCAGCGCTTTGTAAAATCTGGGGTATTTAAAAAATTAAATCCCGAGTAGAATAAAGGAATCGAGAAAAAAGCAACCGAGTGCAAAGGGTTAATATTATGAAGTGGCCTCCCTTATCTCTTATTATGGCCTTCACTTTGAGGTTTAATTTGTCAGATGTAAGTATTGCTAGCCCAGCTTTTCTTCACTTCCATTCGCCTGACAGACTTCTTTCTATCCCTTCACCAACAGTCTTTGTGAGTCCTTTTTTCTGAGGTGGGTTTCCTGGCGACAGCAGATATATGGGTCATGTTTTCTTATCCACTCAGCTAGCCTTTGTCTTTTGATTGGGGCATTTAATCCATTTACATTTAAAGTTATTATTGATAGGTACTTGTTTGTTGCCATTCTCATTCTTTATGCTTGTGTTCCTTCTTCCCTTCCAATTTCTTCTTTCTACAGCAGACCCTTTAGCATTTCTTGCATTGCTGGTTTAGTGGTAATAAACTCCATTAGTCCTTTTTTTGTCTGTGAAGCTCCTGATTTCACCCTCAATTTTGATTGATAACCTTGCTGGGTACAGTATTCTTGGATTCAGACCCTTCCTTTGCATGACCTTTTATATTTAATTACATTCCCTTCTGGCCTGATGTGTTTCTGTTGAGAAATCAGTCGCTAGTTTGATGGGGTATACTTTGTAGGTAACTTTCTGTCTCTCTCTCTGGCAGCCTTTAAGATTCTTACTTTGTCGTTGGTGTTTGCCAATTTAATTATAATGTGTCTTGGCATCGGTCTTTTGGGATTCATCTTGTTTGGGACTCTGTGACTTCTTGGACTTGTGTAAGCTTTTTCTTCCCTATATCAGGGAAGTTTTCTGTCATTATTTCTTCAAACAAGTTTTCTAATCCTTTCTCAGTTTCCTCTCCTTCTGGCACCCCTATTATGTGGATATTGTTTTGTTTCGTGTTGTCCCAAAGTTCCCTTAGGCTCTCCTACTTTTTTTTAGTGTTTTTTTTCTAGATGCTGCTCTGCATGGATATTTTTTACTACCTTGTGTTCTAGCTCACTGATGTGGTCCTCTGCTTCTTCTAGTCTACTATTCATGCTTTCTATTGAGTTCTTTATTGCAGCGATATCATTTCTCATTTCTGCTTGGTTCTTCTACATTTCCACTTGGTTCTTATACATGTTGTTGAATTTGTCTTCCATCCTTTCAGCAACCTTATGACCAATGCTCTTAATTATTTCTCTGACATATTGCTTGCCTCCATTTTGTTTACTAACTTTTCTGATGTCATATGTGGGCTCTTTCTTTGTCTCCCCATGATCTCTCCTCTCGGGATGTCTGGTTATGTAGCTCTCTCCTTCTCATGCATTGACTTAGAGGCACAAAATACAACACAACAAGACACAACGCACAGGGCACCAAACACATATGTATTCACAATAGTAATAACACCAAATAAAGGTGACCACCAGAGATAAGAGAGTTAGGGGATAGAAAACAGTGTAAAAATGATATTGAGAAAAGGAAAAAAAGTAAAAGAGAAAAGAAAGAGAAGAAATTAGAAGGGGGAGGAAATATATGTATATGGGGAGAAAGTTCCACTAAAACAAGAACTAATCCAAAAAATGTAAACTACAAACTCTCAAACAACAACACCCAGATGAAACTGAGGAAGCAGACCTTATTTCCACAAGGTAAGGCCAAGGAATTGAATAAATGGGGAAATATCCACAATTCAGTGTAGACGAGGTAGAAAGAGAATGAGTGTATAAGAAAAAAAGTAAAAAACTAAATTAAAAAAAGAAAAAAATGTATGTTAAAGTATATATACACAAGAAATTATACACACACACACACACACACACACACACACACACAAACACACACACACACACTAGAGGCCCAGTGTAAGAAATTAATGCATGGAGGGGGGGGGGGTGTCCCTCAGCCCATCCTG
Source organism: Ia io (assembly GCA_025583905.1). NCBI lineage: Eukaryota > Metazoa > Chordata > Mammalia > Chiroptera > Vespertilionidae > Ia > Ia io. The sequence goes on from JAJQQW010000001.1 coordinate 53,049,141, forward strand.
CACCCTCTCCAATCTGGGACCCCTCAAGGGATGTCCAACTGCCCATTTAGGACCGATCCTTAAACAGGCAGTCAGACATCCCTCTCACAATCCAGGACTGTTGTCTCCCAGCTGCTCGCCTGCCTGCCTGCCTGATTGCCCCTAACCACTTCTGCCTGCCAGCCTGATAACCCCCTAACCACACCCCTGCCAGCCTGATTGCCCCTAACCGCCCTTCCCTGCCGGCCTGGTCAACCCTAACTGTTCTCCCCTGGAGGCCTGGTCACCCCAAGCTGCCCTCTCCTGCTGGCCTGATCACCCTTAACTGACCTTCCTTGCC